>CM064570.1:24475180-25047680 GCA_032716605.1 Paralithodes platypus | reverse complement strand
TGTAAGCACACTACATATACAGGACACTGCTGGTAATTGTAAGCACACTACATATACAGGACACTGCTGGTAATTGTAAGCACACTACATATACAGGACACTGCTGGTAATTGTAAGCACACTACATATACAGGACACTGCTGGTAATTGTAAGCACACTACATATACAGGACACTGCTGGTAATTGTAAGCACACTACATATACAGGACACTGCTGGTAATTGTAAGCACACTACATATACAGGACACTGCTGGTAATTGTAAGCACACTACATATACAGGACACTGCTGGTAATTGTAAGCACACTACATATACAGGACACTGCTGGTAATTGTAAGCACACTACATATACAGGACACTGCTGGTAATTTCCTAAACGTATTTTGAAGGAGCCCATAACAAATGTTCACATTTCATGGGCTCAGCCTTGATAATGAATTATGAAGATATTGCAATATATTGTATATGTTTTAAGTCTAAATAAAATTATTATTATTATATTACTATTATAAGCTCACACCTATATGACCATAACATAATATATTGACGGGCGAACTGATCGATCTATAACTGGAGATATTGACTAACCCATTTCTTGTTAGCAGCATGCACACATACTGATATAATAGTGGGTTGAACAGCACAACAATAATATATGCATAATATACAGTATAATGTTTTTCATATTCAGCAACTCGTCGTGTTTGCATCATGGGCAATAGAATAATCAGTAAATATAATAAAGTTGATCAAAACAGACGAATTCCAATAATGTCGTTGCTAATTTTGACCTAGGTCTGTTTCTGAAGAAATCAAAATCATCACACTGACTTTCGCAGAATTGATTAGAAAATCACGATAAAAGTCCTGTTATAAAACTATTGGTATTACATTAATTTACCTACGACTGAATGATATTATGAAGAAACTTGTAATTTGTATGAGTTTGAAGAGGCGGTTATATAAAAGAAAACGGCATATTGAACTGTCAGGATCTATTTTATATAATTTACTTATAATTAATATCATATGCAGTTTGGTGGGGTAAGTCTTCTCTAGCTCAAATATTAAATTAAAGTTGCAGGTGTGTTATTTAACGCTACATTGCCCCGGAGATTGGTAAGCCTACTTACTGTGTGGCACATTGGTTGCGTATACGCTTCACTACAGATAGGACAGGTTAGGACGATACGAATGGGTAAGTCTCCTAACAACTGGTGCCTTTGTTCACCTAACAGTATATAAGAACAGTCACTTACACATTCATTAACTCCCATAACAGAGAGAGAGAGAGAAACACCCGGTTGATCTTTTACCTCCGTTTGTTTGTCGATCGGTTTATTTGACTCTAAACAATACAAAAAAAAAAAAAAAAAAAAGTATAGGCGGAGGTATGCTCTCTACCAAGTGCCGCTCTAGTTTAATTATGTATCCTGTAAGCCTTTATCCTATATATAACCTTATCTTTGTATAAACCTCATCAATTTAAACCAAGTAGTCTTATTGTATACAAATTATTTTCTCCGAAGTAAGGTAATCGTAAGGTAGATTAAGGAAAAACTAGTTAGGGAAGACTGAGTAAAACTGTTACCGTAACACATAAATATCTGCCCGTCACGTTCTAAACACAAAGCATTATACGAAGAAAAGCATTATACGGATATAGGAAATGGACAGCATTATAGCATTATACGGTGGTGGGCTGACCCTTTGTCAGAGTGAGGGTTGGTGTTCTCTACTTCCCATAGCCTCTTCTATCTTTTTCTCCTTCTGCATCTCTATTTTTTTCAAATGGCGTAGGGATGCGGCGACCCCAACGCCCGCCACTTTCTGGTGCAGGTAGCCTCCTCTGTGGTGGAGGGGTGAGAAATTTCCACCACCGCTTTTCTCCGGCGAGACGTAGAAGTCGGCTAAAGGGGATCGGGGGCGGGGGACCTGGTATCCTTCTCCCCTTAAATAAATCTACCAAAAAAACGAGACAGAGATAGGGGCGAGGGAACGCGTTCGTGGTCCCGGACCCTAAGAATAGGAGCTTTGAATGTGCGTGGATATAGTACGAATGAGAAGCGAGAGGATATTGGAAGGTTATTTGAGGAAATGGACATAGTGATAATAGGTAATATTAAATATAAATACATTAATAATATAAGTGAGAATGGAAGTGAATTACAGAATATTAACAACATTAGGCCGAAACTCTTATAACACGTAAATAAACATAACAAGGAAAATAAAACAAATACACTAACATAATGTAGGAGTGTAGGTGCTATTAGATAACGTATATAATTTGGTAGAGATAGGGAGAGGGCTATCATATATGTGAGTATTTTATTGATAATATGAGAGAGAAGAGAGAGAGAGAGAGAGGCGGAGAGAGAAAGGTGTGGAATTTTAGTTTAGGGGAAGAAAGTGGGGGTAAGGTAACTACTGTACCGTACTACCTTGCTTCTACACCCTCCTACTCTGCCTTCTCTAACCCTCCCCTACCCTCCCCTTCCTCTGGCTGGCATCCAGTCTCAAGGGGTACCAAGCAAAAAACAATCCATTTTAGTTGACGCGTTCACGTGAGGGTCCACGAATGTTTATAAGTGATTGTACATGCTAAGATTGGTATGCAGGATTCGAAACTGCATAATAAATCGTAGGCTTGTGCAACATTTTTTAACTGTCTTCGTGGTGCAATGCATAAGTGTGTTGATTTTCGGTGTGAGCGTCCTGCGTTCGAATCCCCGGGCTGCAACGTATGTTTGTTAATTTCATTAACCGAGTTTAGAAGTAAAGTTGGTTAGTGGAGAGAACATAATTGATTCTGGTTCAGTAGTAGTTTATCGAGAGGCCTTCCCTAGGGCTAAGTGCCCCATTAATTACTATTTCCATTCACATACTCATAGCCTCCGATAGTGCAGTTGGAATGATTGTACATGTTCAGATTGGTATGCAGGATTCGAAACTGCATACTAAATCGTAGGCTTGTGCAACATTATGTAACTGTCTTCGTGGTGCAATGCATAAGTGTGTTGATTTTCGATGTGAGCGTCCTGGGTTCGAATCCCCGGACTGCCACATGTGGTTGTTAATATAATTAATCGAGTTTAGGAATAAAGTTGGTTAGTGGAGAGAACATAATAATTGATTCTGGTTCAGTAATAGTTTATCACGAGGCCTTCCCTAGGGTTAAGTGCCCCATTAATTACTATTCCCATTCACATATTCATAGCCTCCGATAGTGCAGTTGGAATGATTGTACATGCTAAGATTGGTATGCAGGATTCGAAACTGCATAATAAATCGTAGGCTTGTGCAACATTCTTTAACTGTCTTCGTGGTGCGATACATAAGTGTGTTAATTTTCGGTGTGAGCGTCCTGGGTTCGAATCCCCCGACTGCCCCCCGACATGTGTTTGTTAATTTCATTAATAGAGTTTAGGAGTAAAGTTGGTTAGTGGAGAGAACATAATAATTAGCAATACGTCGCCGGTACAGAAGGGGTTAAATATGACAATTTAACAAACACAACACTATACCCTGTTCCAGATTGGTAGTCCAGAAATCGTGAACTGTAACCTCTGTTACTCAAAAAGGGATAGAGCAAATGGCTTGTGATTTTCCACACCTATTCCCTGGCTGATCCTCCTTAAATGGTAGAAATAGTAGCATGATTACTTTATTGTTTTATGAGTTATAGAGGTTAATGTTAATAATAATAATAATAATAATAATATTTATTCAGTTAGCATTTTACAATGATGGTACCACATAATATGTTACAAATATGACATGTACCAGCCTTGCAAAATTCCAACTAAGGATAGCCCAATAAGGCCGTTAAGCGTATTTCCATTGGGGTCCTTGTGGGATTAAGTTAGCTTGGGAAAAGGGGGAGAATAACAAATGTAAATGAATATGATTAGTAGATGCTTTAGAGAAAGTATTTCTAGGGGGTTATATTAAGATACCTTACTTTCTATAGTTGGACTGGTCAAAATATTTCGGTAATCATTTCAGTTTGTTTTGCCTATCTCTTATGTCGTATTTACATAAGAACATAAGAACGTAAGAAAATGGGAGTCTGCAGAAAGCCGATTGGCCTAAGCAAGGCAGATCCCTGTCCCACACAACCCCATTTACAAAGCCCAATTATAGGCTCAACACTCTAATACCCTGAGGATCATCTTACCAAAACGGTTAGAGATTAATACAGGATTACGGGGGTCTGCAGAGCGCTGATTGGCCCAACCCTGCTGATCCCCCTTCACACCCAACCCTTCTCGTCCATATGCTTATCCAATTTTATCTTAAAGCTCCCTATCGTTTTTAATCCCACTATAGCACTTGGTAGTCCATTCCACCCATCTACAACTCTGTTACCAAACCAATATTTGCCTATATCTTTTCTGAAACGAAATTTATCTAATTTGAAACCATTGGTACGAGTTCTTTCGCTATCACTGAGCTTTAGTACATTTGTCATGTCCCCTTTGTTAATCCCACTAACCCACTTGAACACCTCTATCATATCCCCTCTAACTCTGCGTCTCTCTAACGAATGTAAGCCTAATTTCTTCAACCTTTCTTTATACGGAAGATTTCTAATATTATGGATCATTTTTGTCATTCTACGTTGTTCTCTCTCCAATGAATCTATGTCCATTCTGTAATAAGGACACCAAAATTGAACAGCATAATCCATATGGGGTCTCACTAATGACAAGTAAAGTTTTAAGATAACATCAGCAGTTCTGTTACTCACACTCCTTGAGATGAACCCGAGAATCCTGTTTGCATTGTTTCGAACGCTTATACACTGTTGTCTAGGCTTCAAATCATTGCTAACAAACACACCTAGATCTTTCTCACAATTCGAGTTTTCTAATTCCACATTAGCTAGTTTATATTTAACATTTGTAATGCATCTTCCCTATCTTTAATACCTTGCATTTGTCAATGTTAAACTTCATCTGCCAATTTACTGACCATTCGTGTAAGGTATCTAGATCCCTTTGGAGGCACTCTATATCTCTATCTGAATCAATTGTTCTCCCCATTTTGGTATCGTCTGCAAATTTACTTATCCTACTAGTTATACCTAAATCAAGGTAATTTATGTATATAACAAACAACAGAGGACCTAATACAGATCCCTGGGGACACCACTTTTGACTGCTCCCCATTCTGACTTAGTACCATTTATGCTGACTCTCTGCTTCCTACCAATTAGCCATGACCTAATCCATCCCAACAACGCCCCACCTATTCCATGCGCCTCAACCTTTCTCATCAATCTCTCATGGGGGACTCTGTCGAAAGCTTTACTGAAATCTAAATATATTATATCATATGACTTGTCATTATCTACTGCTTCATATACCTCTGAGAAAAAACTAAGCAAATTAGTAAGGCAAGAACGTCCCTGAGTGAATCCATGCTGAGAAGAATTTATTAAATTAAATGTATCTAAGTGGTTTCTAATTTTACTAGCAATAATTGACTCTAGTAGCTTCCTATGATTGATGTAAGACTAATGGGACGGTAATTGGATGCTATTGATTTGTCACCTTCTTTGAAGATCGGAACTGCGTTTGCAAGCTTCCAAGCTTCTGGAACTATACCTGTCTCCAATGACTTGTTAAATAAAAATGTTAATGGGTAACTTAACTCATCCCTACATTCTTTTAATACTCTAGCATATACCTCATCAGGACCAGGCGATTTATGAGGTTTCAGTCTGTCAATTTCCTTAAGCACATCATTTCTACTTATAGTAACCGTACTTAACCTATTTTCTATATTATCGCTATATACCTTACGGACTTCTGGAAACTGTGCCAAATTTTCATTAGTGAAAACGGAAAGAAATTGACTATTTAATGTACTGCACATTTCTAAATCATTTTCTGTCATTTCTCCTATCGAAGTTTTAAGGGGACCAATTACATCTCTAACCTTGGATTTATATAGTTGGTAAAAAGCTTTAGGATTATTTTTTGAGTCATTGGCAACCTTAATTTCATAATTTATTTTTCTTTCCTAATATCCTTTTTTACCTGTCTTGATAGATTCTGATAGTAAGCAAGTAGGTGAATTTCGCCTTTTCTAATTTTTCTATATATTCCTCTCTTTTGTCCTAGAAGATCTAATAGTCTATTATTCATCCATTTAGGTTGGTTCTGTGTTGATCTAAATTTTCTTTTGGGGATGTATTTATTTTGTGCATTGAATACTGACTTGATAAAATTATCGTATGTATCTACCAAGGTTGACGTCTCTTCCTGACTTAAGATGACAGGTGCCTGAGAAGGGGTACACTCATTTGGACACCTGGATCGACTTAATTTTTTGACCATAGGGTCCGCTAATAGGGCTCTTCTTAACCCACCATAATTGGCTTTTCTAAAGTCAGGTATTAATGTTGTATTCTCTCTGGTATTACCTTTCCATTGTATATTAAAATACACAGAATTGTGGTCACTATTTCCTAGGTGGTCCCCTATCTCTACATTATTTACCATATGTTCATTGTTACTGAAAACTAAATCGAGAATATTATTACCTCTAGTCGGCGTATCTATGAATTGAAATAAAAAACTATCTTGTACTACCTCTATAAACTCCTCAGAATCAGAGTCTCCTATTTGATGCTGCCAATCTATATTCGGAAAATTAAAATCCCCCATAATGCACACATTGCTAAACCTTGATGCCATTTTAATTTCCTCCCATAATGACGTTCCGTCATTTCTACTCATATTTGGCGGTCTATACATAACTCCAATAACTATGGTCTCACTACCTTCGTTAACCTCTACCCAAACACTTTCATTATCGTTATTTAGTCTAATACCTGATTTAATACAGTTTTTTAATGTACTCCTGACAAACACTGCTATACCGCCACCCCTCTTACTTGTTCGGTCATATTTAAACAAACTATATCCTGGTATATCAAATTCTGCTAAAAAATGCCTGGTTTCTGTATTAATCCACGTTTCAGTTAGCGCTATTATGTCTATATTTTCTTTGCTAACAAGGGCTCTAAGTTCGTTCATTTTGTTACATAGACTCCTACAGTTTGTGTAATATACTCTCAATTTACTTCTTTTCTTTATACCTAATTTACCTTTGTTTTTAGCGACATTTCCATCTTCCGTTGCACCATCACTACTATCATTTGAATTATAGTCATCATTTTTAGCATGAGACTGAATATCCTTATCGCTTTCGCCTGACGCTAAAATTGTTCCATTTAACCTCTCATTTACACTCTCAATATTTCTGTTCAAAACCCCACAACCACCCTATCTAAAGAACTAGCTAATGTAGAAACCCCTAACCGTGAAAGATGAACCCCATCCCTTGCGTACATCCCATCTCTCCCATAGAAACTATCCCAGTTATCAATGAATGGTATTGCTTTTTCTTTGCAATATTTCTCCAAACGGCAATTGACACCAATCGCCCTGGATGTCCATTTCTTGGGAACTCCTCTTCTGGGTAGGATACAATGTACTACAGGGATCCATCCCTTCATCCTAACTTTATCTAACACATCCCGATACTGCTGCAGCAGTTCCTCACTTCTACCCTTACCAACATCGTTACTCCCGGCACTGAGACAGATAATGGGGTTATCTCCACTATCTTCCAAGATGTGGTCCATCTTCTCTAAAATCCTCCCAACTCCATGGCCAGGCAGACACACAACCTTCCTAAGTTTAGTACGGGTAGCCCTAACTAAATGTCTTACCATGGAGTCGCCCACAATCGACACAGACTTACCTTCTCGGGACACAGACTTACCTTTCCCTCGGGAGGATCCAGCAGCTGCAGTTGGAGAACCCCCGGTGGTGGCAGAAGCTCCCTTGGTGGTGGTGGTGGTGGTGGGGGTAGTGGTGGTGGTAGGTAGCACAGCGTCAGAGGTTGGAGCTGAGTCGGCGGCAGGCACTTCGGTTATCCCTCCCTTATCCTGACTATCTTTTCCCTCACATTCGTCTCGCAAAGGAGAATGTATTTGTCACACTCATACCTATTCTACTATCCTGCTTCTTGAGTGTGACTTTCCCACCCGTATTTTTAACAACCTGCCATGAATACAATTTTTCATCAACTTCCTCCCTTTTCCCCTTACTTGACTTTATTTCCTCTTGGCTAAGCTTGAAAGCTAGATTTTCGTCTTTAATCAAATCCACTTCCCTCTGAAGTTTAACATTAACCTCCCTTAGAGCCAAGACCTCTTCCTTCACCACAACCATCTCCTCTCTTACCTGGAGAATAAGATGATGCAGATCAGTTAGAGACTCGCACTCCATACCTGCCATGATCCCAATAAGCTTAGCGAGGAGCAAGAAACTAAGTACAGAAAAACAAAAACAAGTAAACTAACAGCTAAAAACTGAGCTATAACACTTTTATATAACACGAGTGGTAGACATAAGCATAAGTAGTAGACATAAGCTTGGTGCTCCCTTCTCGTAGCTGTTCGGTTCAGGTGCTTCTTCAAGCCACGTCTGAAGGAATACAATGTTCTCTTTTCACGGACTGACTGGGGTAGGTTGTTTCAGTCTTTGATGGCAGTGAAGAAGAATGTTAGCTTACTCTGTCCTTGGATTCTCGGGACAGTAACATTATACATCCTATTCCGTGTATTGTGTCCGTTTCTTTCATTTGCTTTAACAAAATTACTCTTTAAATACTCTGGAGCCCTATCATATAATAGCTTGAAGGCATTAATGGGCCTGATTTATTTGGCCCTGTCAGAGACATTGAGCATACTAGGTGACTGAAGTTGTTCCTCGCCAACATGCGATCTGGGTCCTAGGTTCAGCATGAACCTAGCCATTTTATTTTGAGTGACCTGAAGTTTGTGCTTTGCTGATTTAGATGATGCAGAGTACCAGGATGACACAGAGTAGTCAAAATGACATTGAACAAGCGCGGCGACGACCCTCGGCGGCGACCCTCTTAGCCCCAGCTAAAAAATATATGTTACCCACCCAGAACCCAAGGGATTTGTCCTGGGGGGGATTACCACCCCTACTGAGTCCAATGTGCCTATTCAAAACTCCTGGGCCGGCAGCTTGCGGCGGACTGGGTGAGTGTGGCTGATATACGATGCTTCCAGTTTTGGAGTGTGACTCATTTACGGCACCCGAGCATCATGTGTGCCTCAAAAGTGCGTAAATGTCATTGTACAAAGTACAAAGGAAATCAAGTAACAACATGTCTAGTGGCCCTTCTAGGCTGCTTTTCCTCCAAAACACTGAGGATCAAGTGTCCAAACAGTGGTTTAGAGTGGGTAACGGAACTTTGGAAAGGGAACTACTGCCCTGGAACTAATGTCCGTGGCAGGATTAAGAAGTTAGTAGAGGACAGATGGGTTAGTAACTCAGGGGGGGATAAAATAACGTTATCCATTTAAAAACCCAATCAGTCGTGGGTTTGATGCAAGATATTTGTCTAGCGAAGTTTAAATGAATCAACGGTGCTGCACTCTGTAACGTCCCGGGGAAGCCCATTCCACAAGTTGACAACTCGATTGAAGAAGAAATTCTTAGATTCGTGTGAGTTAAAAGATTTACCAATAATTTTGCAACCGTTTCCCCGCGTGTAATTAGATTGATCGATAGTGAAGTACTTACTACAGTTCATATTGTCGATGCCTTTGATGATTTTGAACACTTGAATTAAGTCGCCTCTTAATCTGCGCTGGGTTAAAGGAAATAGATTTAATTCTCTAAGACGCTCCACGTATGGTTTGTTCTTTTGGCTAGGTATCATTTTGGTAACTCTACGTTGAACTCTTTCTAGCTTGTCTATATCTTTTTGGTAATAAGGGCACCAGGATTGAACGCATTATTCCAGAAGAGGGCGGACTAAGGAATTGTAAAGGGTTAGGATAACTTCTTTGGATTTATGCTCAAATGACCTGCCTATAAAGCCAATTATTTTGCTTTCTTATCAACTTCTGAACATTGTTGACTCGGTTTTAGGTTACTCGATATTGTTACTCCCAGATCGGTTTCTCTGTTTACGTTCTTAAGCTGAGTGCCATTCATCGAATAGTTTGCTTTCTCATTTTGGTATCCGATATGTAGTACTTTACATTTATCCGCATTGAAACTCATTTGCCAAATTAAGGCCCAACATGACAGCTTATCTAGATTGTGTTGCATATCGTCAACTTGTTCTTTTGAGAGTACGCTATTTGCAATTTTTGTATCGTCAGCAAATGTTGAGATTGTACAGGTGAGACCCTCATCTATGTCGTTGAAGTAAATTAGAAAGAAAATTGGTACCGATCCCTGGGGTACCCAGCTACTTACATTTGTCCATTTAGATGCCTTACCGTTTTTTTTTTTTTTTTTTTTTTTTTAAGAGACAATGAACGGAGGAAGGAAAAACACAGATAAAACAAAAAGGTCCATGTGCCTAAAGGCATCCTCCATTCATAAAATGTTTGTAACAACTGGATTTAAACATTTGTAGATTGTAAGTTTGTGGAAAGCAATTCGAGGGAAGTGAATTCCAAAGTAGTCATAAACTACATAGAGTAGTTTATGACTACTCTATGGTTTCTGTCACTGAGCCAACTTTCTATCCATTTCAACACACCGTTCTTGTATTCCATGCACGTTTAGTTTTAGCAGTAAACGTTTGTGGGGAACTTTGTCAAAGGCCTTTTGAAAATTAAGCTGTATAATATCTACAGCTTTAATCTCATCATAGAGGTTGAGGATATCGTGGAAGAAGTCTAAGAGGTTTGTTAAACAGGAACGTTTTTTACGAAAGCCGTGTTGAGTATCTAATAAGTATGTTATTTTCCTCAAAGTTATTTACGAGTCTGTCTCTCATGAGTGTTTCTAGCATTTTACATACAACTGAGGTTAAGCTAATTGGACGATAGTTACTGGGTAGGAATTTGCTGCCTTTTTTTAATATCGGTGTTACGTTGGCTAGCTTCCACTGAGCAGGCATAGTTCCAGACTGCAAGGATTTATTGAATAGCAATGTCAGTGGTTTGGAGAGCTCATCCTTAGCTTCCTTTAGAACTCTAGGTGAGATTGTATCAGGTCCAGATTGTATGAGATTGTAAGTGTAGGTACAGTGTTATATGTGCATATAGTCCTGTGTTATAAGTGCCGGTGAGTGGCAAGCATAGCGCGCGGCTTGGTTGCCATCGTGACTGGTGGCCATCTTGCCCCTAGACAATAACAAAACGCACGGATGATCACACGCTCAGCTGGGTGGCTGCCACACCTGCCACCCAAACTCCCGACTTTCACTTTCTGTGACCACTCTATCTTCGTTCATTCAACCCGCTTATTAGGGGTTCGACCCCTACGGGGAACCCCTATTGTTATCATTAAACCCACTTATTCATCCAAATTATTCTTACATGCCGGTTTTTACGTAATAACTCCAGAACCGCTTTTTGGATCTGGATCAAACTTTCACAAGAGGTGCGTTTTTGTATTGGGCAACTTTTGATATGCTAAACATCCGGCATGGTGGCCAAACAGGTCTGTGGCAGCCGATTTCCCGAAAAATTTGATGCCTAAATACCGTCTCTCCCACTCTTAGGAAATGATTGGGCTTTGGCTTATGGACTCCACTACTAATGCTCCGCAAATGTTATAGAGAAGGTTTTGCTTTTGCACGTGGGTATTTTTCCGGCAATCTTGAAAAAACCTTGAATTCCACTTAAAATTCCACATTTTGAAAACTACGCCAATGATCAAAGCCATGTCTGCGTAGTTGGGTGAGGCTCGCGATTCCAAACGTTTTGATACCAAAAGAATATAAATGGGTGGAATAGTTTGGCCGCAGCATTGAAAACTGTCTATTCTTAAATTACTTTAAAACCGTATTCGCTACCCACACAAAGTTTACCATCTACAGTCTATAGGCTTCCACGCATCCCCCAGTTTTGCTTAATAACATAGTCGATTTATTATTCAGATCTATTTTTTTTTTTTTTTTTTTAACTCTCTCAAAACAGTTTGAGTCCCTACGAATTCCACCAATTATTTAGCCAACCTACCTATACATACCTAACCTACCAAATAATAATGATAATTCAAATTTATTTTTGGTGAATAGCAGAGTATTGGCTAAGGTTTTTAACAATTCCTCCCTTTGCCAAATGCTTTGTTTAATAACAAAGTTCTAGACCTTCAAAGTTTTGACAATTTTTGGTGTGGTGTGACTTACCTTTCCTCCTCCCTCAAACAGCAAGCAACGTTATCAGGGGTTCAAGAAGTATTGCACGCTTCCATAAAAATATATATAGTCCGGTTTTTACGCAATAACTCCGGAACTGCTTGTCGGGTCGGGACCAAACTTTGACACAAGGTGCATTTTTGTATTGGACAACTTTTGATATGATATCCAAAATGGTGGCCAGACATGCCCGTGGCAGCCTTGCACACCCAACCCATCTCGTCCTATCTAATTTTATGTTGAACTCTATTGTTCTATAGGACTTGGTAGCCTATTCCACATATCTACAACTCTGTTACTAAACAAATAGAGCCAGAACCCTTACACACCCAGTCTCTGTCGCTCGTTTGCTTGCACACCAGTACAAATGAGGCAGATCCCTTACACATGCAACTAAGATGAACATGGGAATCTGCAGAGAGACAAGTGGCTCACAAAAGGCAGATCCCTTTCACATCCAATCCATTTCGTCCATATGACTATCTGATTTTATCTTGAAATTCTCTATTGTTCTTGATCCCACTATAGCACTAGGTAGCCTATTTCACATATCTACGACTCTGTTACGAGAGAGGCAGATCCCTTACACAGCCAATCTCTCTCTCTCTCTCTCTTATTTGCACACTTGTACAAATGAGGGAGATCCCTTACATAATTGCTACCAAGATGAAAATGGGAGTCTGCAGAGAGCCGATTGGCCCACACACGGCAGATCCCTTTCACACCCAACTCATCTCGGTCTATCAAATTTTATGTTGAAGCTCTATTGTTATTGATCCTACTATAGCACTCGGTAGCCTATTCCCCATATCTACAACTCTTATACCAAGTGATTAGAGGCAGATCCCTTACACAGCCAATCTCTTTCTCTCTCGCTCTTGTTTATTTGCACACCGGTACAAATGAGGGGGATCCCTTACACATGCAACCAAGATGAAAATGAGAGTCTGCAGAGCCAAGTGGCTCACATAAGGCAGATCCCTTTCACACCCAACCCATCTCATAAACGTTACCTGTTATTTACACTACTTACTATACACCCATGTTATCATATACCTGCAACCAAAACACAATTGTAAGAAATAGGAACATAAGAAAATGGGAGTCTATAGAGAGCCAATTGGCCCACACAAGACAGATCCTTTTCACACCCAACCAATCTCATAAAAACTCTCTCTCATTTATCTCTGTCTTCCTTACATTGATGACATCCTAGTCTGTCTCTCTCACAAATGAGAACATAAGAAAACCGAAGTTTGCAGAGAGCCGATTGGCCCACACATGTCAGATCCCTTTCACACCCAACCCATCCCGCGCTCTCTCTCTCTCTCATATTTATCGCTATCTTCCCTATGTTTATGACATCCTATTCTCTCTTGCCATACTCTCTCTCTCTCCCTCACAATCTATATTTTATTTATTTCACCACAACACCAAACACCCCCAATGAAATTAATTAAAGTATATATGATACGCCGGGATTCGAACCAGGGATATCACACACAGATTTTTGCCACCTTAACCATTACACCACCAGGACGGTGGGGAGAACGTAAACAAAATAAGGAAACGGGAGTCTGCAGAGAGCAAATTGACCTACACATGGCAGATCCCTTTCACACCCAACCAATCTCGTTCTAACTAATTCAAGTTGAAGCTCTATTATTCTTGATCCCATTATAGCACTCGGTAGCCTATTCCACATATCTACAAATCTGTTACTAAACAAATAGAGACAGATCCCTTATACAGACAATCTCTCCCTCTCTCGCTCATGTTTGTTTGCACAATCTTTTCCTTCTGTAGTTTCTCTAGGCCCGATAAGTTAAATGATCTTTTGATATCTGTGACACAACTTTTGTATCCAACACAATACCCTGCTTGCAAAACCACTCGAATCCCGGACAACGTTGCTTGCAACTTTAATTGTTGTTGTTTTTATTGTGTTTATTTCTTATCGTATATCTTATTGTGTCAATATCACTTTTGTACATTATTTTCGGCACTTTTGAATTGGATAATATAATATCACATTGTGTTTTTGTACTGTTTACTCACGTTTAGTGTCTTTTATCACAGTCTTTTATTACACACAGTTATATAAGTTTATAATATATTTACAGGTTTAGGTATCCGTCACTGTTATACAAATATTTTAGTGTCACTATCACTTACACATTTTGTTCGGCACTTTGTACTTAGAATATTATATATTTACTGTATATATATATAATTATATATATATATATGTATATATATATATATATATATCTGTGGCAGGTTGACCTCCAGGGTACCGGATTTTAAAGATGAAGAGAAGGATAAGGGCGAAACACGTCTCCATTGTAGTTTACTATATTTCGGACTTTCTTAGTCCATCATCAGGTATACATCAATTCCACCTTAAAAGAACATAAAATTATATTTTAATGATTTTTTTTTTTTCAAATAAGATTGTGGATAAAAAATAATTCTATCTATCTATCTATTGCCTGACGCCGTGATCCCCGAAGGGGTGGCCACGAACGAACCGCCCCCATGCACCTCTGTCCCCAGTCAGTCGACGCCCCTCCCCCCAACCAGCACCGCCTTCGTTCATGTAGTTCCTCACTCCATCCTTCCACCTCATATTCGGTCTACCTCTCCCCCTCTGTCCCTCCACCTCGCTCTCGTACACCCTCTTAGTCATTCTCTCGCTTTCCATACGTTCCATATGGCCGAACCATCTCAAGTTGTTCCTTTTCACACTTTCCAGCAGATCTACCTCCACACCACACACCTCCTTCTTACTTCCTCATTAGTCTGTCTATCCCTCCATGTAACTCCGCACGCACTCCTTAAGTAATTCATTTCCACTGCTCTCACTCCTTGTCTGAGTCTCTCAACCAACGTCCATGCTTCGCTTCCGTAAGTCAGTGTCGGGATTACCACACTGTCATGCAAGGACTTCTTCACTTCCATACTGACCACCCTATTTCTTGTTACTGCTTTCAGCGTTCCTACAACCCTCTTCCCCTGTTGTACCCTCTCCCGCACCTCTTCATCCATAGTCCCATCTTTACTCAACACACTGCCCAGATACTTAAAAGAGTTGACGATCTCCATAGCCTGACCGTTCAGCTTCACCTCACACTCTGTGACTTCACCCCTTTCGAAGACCATAACCTTGCTCTTCCCCGTATTTACCTTCAAATTCCGTTTTTCGCACACTGTTCCAAACTCATTTACCAGACCCTGCAACTCCCATTCATTATCACTCATCAGAACTGTATCATCCGCAAACAGCAGTATAGGTAGCTTCCACTCAATTCCCTCCCTTTTCAGCGATACACCAACATTCACTGCTCTTGATAGTATTTCTTTCATGACTCCATCCATATATACAGTAAACAACCACGGGGACATCACACACCCCTGTTTCAAACCAACATTCAGGTCAAAGAACTCGCTCTGCTCACTCTCCACACGTACTGCCGCCTTTGCACCCTCATACATGCTCTTCACTGCTTTCAGCAACTTGCCCTCTACTCCGTATATTCTAAGTACTTTCCACAAACCTTCTCTATCCACTCTGTCATAGGCCTTCTCCAAGTCCATAAAGGCAACATACACCTTTTGTTTCTTCTCCAGATACTTCTCCACAACACAATTCAGGGTAAAAATCTGATCTACACATCCTCTTCCCTTCCTAAAACCTCCCTGCTCGTCGCCTATCCATTTCTCCGTTAAGTCTAAAAAGAGACCTAAAACTAACACATGTAAATAAATAGTATACAACTACCACCAATAAATCCGTCATACACATCGGGAAACATTGCTTATTAATGTAATTAAACTTACCCTACGTATCTCCGTCTTACTCCTAAGGATAGCACAGAATGAGGGTTTGACAAAATCTAAAGGCAAGGAAGTCGTTAACCTCTGAAGTGCGCATGGGGGTAATTGGAAACGTCCCCCTGTGCTGACGTATTTGAGGTGTTTCCGTCACTAAAATATTCATTGTGCCATTAATAGCATTAATACTTATCCATATGCGCCTATTATGGGTTGATTATAAAGGTATTAACCTGAAACAACAATAAAACGAGTGAAAACAGCGTTTGGATGGTCAAAATCGGAGATATAGCCCGCGAGTTGTATAATGTATGGGTGAGGCAATCTGCTTTCCCGCCAATTTCCCCCAAGGCCACTGAGACACAGTCGATCGATACTCTCTCTCTCTCTTGCACTCGCTTGCTATCAGTGATGACCACACCCTCCAATCGGATTTCTAATGTTAGCACGAAAATATACCTCAGAATAAGGGAATAACAGGGAAAATAGGTGATAACTGAAGGAGAGGAGGAAAGTGGGGAAGGAGGGGAGGTAGAGGACTGAGATTTTGCATGGCCCAGGGGCCCAATTTTTTTTTTTTTTTTTTTTTTTTTTTTTTTTTTTTTTTTCGATGTCAAAAGTTGATTTTTTTTTCTCTGACTCTTAAGAGTCTCCTCGCAGTGCGCCGGGGGAACTCTTAAGAGTCTCCCCGCAGCTCCCGGGTTAAGGAGTTACCAACACGTAAATATTAATTAAATCTTAAGAGAAAATGTTAAAAAGTTGCGCGCTGTGTCTTAATCTTAATGAACAATAATATATCAAATAGATGCACATATAGGATACGGATCAGTGACTGAAATTGTTTGTAAAGATTGAAACTTTAAATCAAATGTACGAGAATACTTAAGAATAGAATATGTTAAGCGTGTCTAGTCATTTATCTACGTTTTGAAACTTTAAAATATGGTTCGTTTTAATTTATATTATTTTCGGTGAAGCAGTAAATATTTGTGTGTAATTGAAAATAAATGGATAAGTATGAGCGAAGCGATATTTATAGAAGACAAATACGCGATGCCTCCGATTTTTTACCTGTCTATTTGAGTATTAAGTTCGAGTTTTATAGTATCTATAAAATACTTTTCTCCTATAAATGCCTCTTTTTTTATTCCTAAACCTAGCCACTATTCCAAAACCATCCTCACTAAAGCGGTGATCTGCTTCCCTTGCATGATTTCTAATTGCCGAAAATTGCATTTTAGTGAGAGGATGGCCTGTACGAATACTTTTCCCCATGTGTTCCCATATCCTTGAGCGGAATGCTCTGGAAGAGCACCCCACATACCTCACAGGGCAGGGAGGACAGGTAAATTTATATACGATATTGGAACACATGTGGTCTGCTATTTTATCTTTAATGTTAAAAAATTAACCAATTTTGAAGTCGTTAGTGAAGATGATCCTAAAATCTACGGCGGGAAACTTAGTGTGAAGCAATTTACGCAATGTTTTCCTAAAATCGTAACTACATTTACCATATAAAGGGAGTTTAACGTATTTCCTAAGCTTCGAAACAGTGTGGATCGGTTGTTGTTCCCTATATTTTGAGTATACAAATTATTTTATAGTCTTCTGGACCAAGTCTATGCAATAGTTATTACCTACGAAACATTTCTCCAATTTCTCAAACTCACAATGAAGCAACTGGTAACTTGAGCATATTTATGTTGAAGGCTCTATTTAACAAGGTTTTGATTGAATCTAATTTATATATTGATGGGCAAAAACTAAACCAATTAAGTCCTTGATTTGTGTGAGTAGATTTCCTGTATAAGTCAGTTGAAAGTCCATTACTTGTTTTCCTAATTTTAATGTCAAGGAAGGAAATACAGTTTTCTTCTATTTCTGATGTAAATTTAATACTTTTATGTTGCGAGTTTAAGTATTCGAGAAACGTTTTAACATGATCTGCTTCGTTACAAATCAGAAACGAATCATCGACAAACCTCCTATAAAATATTGGCTTAAATTCTATGGGGCACTGGTCTAGTCATTTGATTTCACTCGCACATAAACGTATTAGCATAAACTGGGCCGAGTGGAGAGCCCATGGATACCCCATCGATCTGGTTATATAATTTACCATGAATGTAAATACTGAGTCATGTAGCAAATGTTAACAGTTTCTTAATAGTGTTCTTATCCAAATAAAGTAATGAAAATAAATGATAAAACTAAATTCAAGGTAATAAAAGGTGATCTTCGCGACATAATTTTTAGATTAGAGGATAAACTGAATCGGCTGCTACGCTCAATTAAAGATAAGATAGGATCAATCTATTATGATACTTTATATGCTTTAGGCACAGTACCAGGAATTATGTACGGCTTGCCAGAGATTTACAAGGATGGTATTCCCCTGAGGCCCATCATTTCTGCTATAAACACTGCTGGCTACAACCTGGCTAAATTTCTCATCCCCCTCATTCGACCACGCACGACTAATGATTTCACTATAAATAATTCAACTACATTTGTAAAAGAGTTAAAGGAGATGGAATTACCTCAATCCTTTGTTATGGCCAGTTTCGATGTAAAGTTCCTGTTCACGAACGTCCCTCTAAGCGAAACAACAGACATGATCCTCAGCAAATACCACCCGAATGAATTTTTTGGTTTGGATAAGAACACTATTAAGAAACTGTTAACATTTGCTACATCTGACTCAGTATTTACATTCATGGTAAATTATATAACCAGATCGATGGGGTATCCATGGGCTCTCCACTCGGCCCAGTTTATGCTAATACGTTTATGTGCGAGTGAAATCAAATGACTAGACCAGTGCCCCATAGAATTTAAGCCAATATTTTATAGGAGGTTTGTCGATGATTCGTTTCTGATTTGTAACGAAGCAGATCATGTTAAAACGTTTCTCGAATACTTAAACTCGCAACATAAAAGTATTAAATTTACATCAGAAATAGAAGAAAACTGTATTTCCTTCCTTGACATTAAAATTAGGAAAACAAGTAATGGACTTTCAACTGACGTATACAGGAAATCTACTCACAAAAATCAAGGACTTCATTGGTTTAGTTTTTGCCCATCAATATATAAATTTGATTCAATCAAAACCTTGTTAAATAGAGCCTTCAACATAAATATGCTCAAGTTACCAGTTGCTTCATTGTGAGTTTGAGAAATTGGAGAAATGTTTCGTAGGTAATAACTATTGCATAGACTTGGTCCAGAAGCCTATAAAATATTTGTTATACTCAAAATATAGGGAACAACAACCGATCCACACTGTTTCGAAGCTTAGGAAATACGTTAAACTCCCTTTATATGGTAAATGTAGTTACGATTTTAGGAAAACATTGCGTAAATTGCTTCACACTAAGTTTCCCGCCGTAGATTTTAGGATCATCTTCACTAACGACTTCAAAATTGGTTAATTTTTTAACATTAAAGATAAAATAGCAGACCACATGTGTTCCAATATCGTATATAAATTTACCTGTCCTCGCTGCCCTGTGAGGTATGTGGGGTGCTCTTCCAGAGCATTCCGCTCAAGGATATGGGAACACATGGGGAAAAGTATTCGTACAGGCCATCCTCTCACTAAAATGCAATTTTCGGCAATTAGAAATCATGCAAGGGAAGCAGATCACCGCTTTAGTGAGGATGGTTTTGGAATAGTGGCTAGGTTTAGGAATAAAAAAAGAGGTATTTATAGGAGAAAAGTATTTTATAGATACTATAAAACTCGAACTTAATACTCAAATAGACAGGTAAAAAATCGGAGGCATCGCGTATTTGTCTTCTATAAATATCGCTTCGCTCATACTTATCCATTTATTTTCAATTACACACAAATATTTACTGCTTCACCGAAAATAATATAAATTAAAACGAACCATATTTTAAAGTTTCAAAACATAGATAAATGACTAGACACGCTTAACATATTCTATTCTTAAGTATTCTCGTACATTTGATTTAAAGTTTCAATCTTTACAAACAATTTCAGTCACTGATCCGTATCCTATATGTGCATCTATTTGATATATTATTGTTCATTAAGATTAAGACACAGCGCGCAACTTTTTAACATTTTCTCTTAAGATTTAATTAATATTTACGTGTTGGTAACTCCTTAACGACTTCCTTGCCTTTAGATTTTGTCAAACCCTCAGTCTGTGCTATCCTTAGGAGTAAGACGGAGATACGTAGGGTAAGTTTAATTACATTAATAAGCAATGTTTCCCGATGTGTATGACGGATTTATTGGTGGTAGTTGTATACCATTTATTTACATGTGTTAGTTTTAGGTCTCTTTTTAGACTTATAAATAATTTTTTATCCACAATCTTATTTGAAAAAAAAAATCATTAAAATATAATTTTATGTTCTTTTATGGTGGAATTGATGTATACCTGATGATGGACTAAGAAAGACCGAAATATAGTAAACTACAATGGAGACGTGTTTCACCCTTACTCTTTTATATATATATATATATTGTCACCGCGTGGTAGCAGAAGTAGGAGAGGAGGCAGAGAGAGACAGGCGACCACCTTAATCTACACCGATAGCAGCTGGTGTCCAGTTTCGCAAGCACCACCCGTGGGAGTCTATGCACGTGGTGTGTAGGCCTGGGAAGATCTACGTTTCCCACGACAGGAGGCCTTTATCTGATATTCCGTGTGACTCTGCTGTATAGACTAGTGTGACACCAGGTTTCTTGCCGAAAATAGAGCTTGGGAAGAGATGTGTATAGGGAGGGAAGAGTTGAGAGTTAGTACCTGTTGGAGAGCCCGACGAGGCGGAGGTGGGAGAAGTGCCCCTGTTCACGCTGGTCTGGGTACACCCCTGGACATGTGTGACGTGTTGTCTGCTGGCTTGTGTTTTAAGACAAGTAGGTATAGTGTACTGTTTGTCCTTTGAAGGGGAGATGAGACAGCATTGGTGCATTATTGTGTCTGTGTAACGAGCCCTAGTGTCGTGAGGAGCTTTGAGTTTTATTGCGGTGTTGTGTATTGTGTAACGAACGCTGATTAGTGTTCTTGGGTGTACTCGTTGTCCGAGCGTGTTATCTTGTGACGTTATAATTATGGCATCATATATCGGTCTGTGATTGAGTGTGATTCAGCTTGCTGTTCAATGTGCTAAGTGTTGATTAACTGTTGTCTTCAAGTGTTCTTTTTGTGTAGTGTTCATTCCTTGTAACGAGTGCATTTAATCGAAGCCTTCACTCGGCGCTTAGCCTATCATTATCCCTTGCTGTGATGAACTGAATTATCATGCTTATCAACCTGTTCGTTTTCCCTAGTTAATAGTAATTATAATTAATACGAAATTGAAAGGTGTTTAATATCATCCTTCTTCATTGATTTGTAATTATATTTGAGACATGAACCCTTTTGACCTTCTGATACGCAGCAGCATGCTAATTGCCTTTGCTTGAATTTTAATCTCTTGGGTTCAGCATTGTAGGGCTGTAACAAGAATTTGGCGACCTTGCTTAGGATTTAGCGAAGTTATACCCACACTAGGGACTTGTCTTTTGTTCACCGGGAATCGAACTTAAGCATTTTTAAAATCTTTGTTTTTTTTTCTTTCACTGGAATCACACTCAGACGATTTGTTGGTGTACTGTACTGCTACTCATCTCTCGTTTCTGGTACATGAATTCGACTTTGTTTTTGCCTTAATCGGATCAATTAAACCAGGCCAAGATGTGTCTTATGAGTGATGAGGACGTAGAAGGGTTTCTTCACTCAGATCCCACTTATGAAAATGTCTCTAGTCTGTCTAAGCAGGAGCTTAACTAGTGGCGGACAAGTTGGATATTGATAACGCAATCTCTGACACTAAGGTGGAGTTCTTGGAGTGGGTGTTAGAGAGATTGGGGCTAGTTTCCGCCACCAGGGATGGGTTAGAAGCCACCAGGGATGGGTTAGTTGCAGAGGGGGTGCAGACTGTGACAGACACACAACAATCACAATCGGTACAGAACACAGACAACTCGGTACAGTTGCTCAGAATGCAACTGGAGTTAGCCAAACAACAGACAGAACAGGCGAGACTTCAAATAGAACAAGCAAAACAACAAACAGAATAGGAAACACAACAAACAGAACGGGCGAGACTTCAAGTATAACAAGCAAAACAACAAACAGAACAGGCGAGGCTGAAACTGGAGGAGAGGAAACTCGAGTGTGTTAACGGGACTGGCGAGACACGGCACGTGCCAGGGGGCGGCAAGGTGTTTGATGTCACTAAACACGTTCGCATGGTGCCGACGTTTAACGAGGCAGATCCAACTGAGTATTTTTTGGCTTTTGAGAAAGTCGCGAGTAACATGGACTGGCCTGGGGATAAATGGGTTCTCTTATTGCAAAGTGGGTTAAAGGGAAAGGCTCTTGCCACCTACACGGCTCTTACCATGTCTCAAAGTGGCGATTATGAGACTATAAAAGGGACCATTCTACGTGCCTACGAATAAGTGCCTGAAGCTTACCGTTTGCTGTTTAGGAATCACTATAAACCTGGTCATTTGATGCATGTGGAATTCATGTACGAGAAGAAAAAGAAACTAAACAGGTGGCTGCGTTCTCGGGATATTCAAGGTAACTATGAGAAAATGTTTGAGCTCTTTCTTTTGGAGGATTTCTGTAGAACAATACACAGAGACGTAGCTTCACATATCCTAGAGAAATGTACCCTGAATCCCGAGAAGGCTGCTACACTCGCTGATGAATATGTCCTAACACGCAAGGTAGGTCCAGACAGTAGAGCGGGCGGCGGTGGACGAAGCAATTACCACCACCACCCTGAGTCACCAAGGTCACCGAGCACTGACAGTGTTACCACCCAGGCGCCAAAAATTCCATCTCAAAACTGGAATGAAAAGCCATGGCAGCCCCCTGCTTCTCCTCCCACTGGCGGAAGTAAGAAGGAGGTAGCGTGTTCCTACTGTGATAAAGCTGGTCACGTGGAACGCGACTGTTTCCTTAAACAGAGGCGTAAGGGCGCGTGGGAGAAGCCTACGGCAGATAACAGTAAAGCCGAGTACATGAGAGACTTTAGATCCGTATCTCTGACGTCCATCCTGGGAAAAGTCTGTGTGAATGAGGAAGAGGAGAAAGAGAGCTGATGCATTCGCTCCCTTTGTGTCGTGTGGATCTGTTCGTAAGAATGATGAAGTTAAGCCTGTGAAAATCTTGAGAGATACAGGTGCTACACAAACGCTCATGAGGACGAAGGTGCTGGAGAAGTTTGTGCGTGAGGGAAAGAGCATCCTCATTCATGGTGTGGGGGGCAATATATCTGTGCCTCTCGTGACTGTTGAGCTGAGAAGTGAGCTCGTGAATGGTATGGTAATGGTGGGACTGATAAATTAATTGCCAATGCCTGGGATTGGCCTTGTGTTAGGAAATGATTTGGCGGGGAGGAAGGTGAATAATTCCCCCATAATTGTTTCCAGGCCTACTGACTGTGCTGCAATGCGAGAGCTGGAGAAGGAGATGCCAGATTTGTTCCCTGCTGGTGCTGTGACCGGGCCCATGTCTCACAACAATAATGGGATGAATGTGGCAATGGCGAAAGAGAATGGTGTTGCAAGTGTGCAAGGGGTGCTGGATGGCCCTAATGAAGTGGGATTAGGGAAATTGTTCTCGATAGCAAAGAGTGATGTTGCAAGGGTGCAAAGTGTGTTTGAGGGCCCTGATGAGGTGGGGCTAGATGAATTATTCTCGCTAAATGATGGGGTGAGAGAGAGTGATGGTGTCTCAGGTGAAAAGTATCTGCCCGATGTGGACCCATCTACTAATCGCAAGGAGATAGAGCAACCGAGAATGAAGGAGGCTGCGGGAAATGATTCGATGTGTGGTGTAATCAATGAATTGCCTATGCACAAAAATTATCCTCTTGATGATATAGCAGAGGATGATAAGATGTTGGAGAGTGTCCCCCGGAATGCTTCAAGCCGGACAATGGAGATAGAATGTGACATGGGCGTGGCGGATGTGGAGCCTGTCCAGCTGCAGCTGTGCCGAGTCAACCCCGAGAGAGCCAAGGTGACGCGCCAGGAGGTCGACGACTAGTTGCTACGAGACATCAGAGAGCCACGCCAGAGTGAATGCTCCTCCACTGTCACTCTCATAGATAAGCCAGGTGGGTCAGCAGGGTTTCGCATTGATGTTAAGAGAGTCAATGGGATCACCAAGAGTGACACTTACCATTTGCCTAGACTTAAGAAATGTATTGGGCATGTGGGGTGTGCCAAGTTCAAACTGGGCGTGGATGTAGGTGATTTGGGGATGGGTGCAGTCTTGTTGCTGGGTGATGATCGTAAAGTAAAACATCCTGTTTCTGGTGACAGCCAGAATATCAACTTTATTCATAATGCTTGCAAGATGGAGTTTTGTTCTTGCAGGAGTACCACCTCAATATCATCCATATTCCAGGGAAATGTAATGTCATTGCTGACCACCTGTCCCGCACATAAAAAATGTTTGTGAATGCTTAAATTTGTCGCCACAAATGTATTTTTTAAGGGGGAGGGTGTCACCGCGTGGTAGCAGAAGTAGGAGAGGAGGCAGAGAGAGACAGAGGCGACCACCTTAATCTACACCGATAGCAGCTGGTGTCCAGTTTCGCAAGCACAACCCGTGGGAGTCTATGCACGTGGTGTGTAGGCCTGGGACCCCTTCACCCACCTACACACGTGGGGCATGTAGGCGTGGGATGATCTACGTTTCCCACGACAGGAGGCCTTTATCTGATATTCCGTGTGACTCTGCTGTATAGACTAGTGTAACACCAGGTTTCTTGCCGAAAATAGAGCTTGGGAAGAGATGTGTATAGGGAGGGAAGAGTTGAGAGTTAGTACCTGTTGGAGAGCCCGACGAGGCAGAGGTGGGAGAAGTGCCCCTGTTCACGCTGGTCTGGGTACACCCCTGGACATGCGTGATGTGTTGTCTGCTGGCTTGTGTGTTAAGACAAGTAGGTATAGTGTACTGTTTGTCCTTTGAAGGGGAGATGAGACAGAATTGGTGCATTATTGTGTATGTGTAACGAGCCCTAGTGTCGTGAGGAGCTCTGAGTTTTATTGCGGTGTTGTGTATTGTGTAACGAACGCTGATTAGTGTTCTTGGGTGTACACGTTGTCCGAGCGTGTTATTTGGTGACGTTATATGGCATCATATATCGGTCTGTGATTGAGTGTGATTCAGCTTGCTGTTCAATGTGCTAAGTGTTGATTAACTGTTGTCTTCAAGTGTTCTTTTTGTGTAGTGTTCTTTCCTTGTAATGAGTGCATTTACTCGAAGCCTTCACTCGGCGCTTAGCCTATCATTATCCCTTGCCGTGATGAACTGAATTATCATGCTTATCAACCTGTTCGTTTTCCCTAGTTAATAGTAATTATAATTAATACGAAAATTAAAAGTGTTTAATATCATCCTTCTTCATTGATTTGTGATTATATTTGAAACATGAACCCTTTTGACCTTCTGATACGCAGCAGCATGCTAGTTGCCCTTGCTTGAATTCTAATCTCTTGGGTTCAGCATTGTAGGGCCGTAACAATATATATATATATATATTTTTTTTTTTACACATAGTCTTAGCGTCTTATATCGCAGTCTTTGCACACACTGTTTTAGAAGTGCTCAAGGGTGTGATATTGCCTGAAGCACCTTAGGAGACGCAACACAACATCACATTCTGGGCAGTAGAACCTGGTTTCTTATCTAGTTGGGGTCCTCCGTGTCGTGTTCCGGCACACATGACAGCGTCTGTAGGGCTCTTCCTTGTTGGTTGTTGGAGGCACGTAGTCTGGGAAGTGACGTTCAGTTAGTCTGGCAATCCCCTCTGCTGCTGGGCGTTGATGGGCGGGGCATTTCCGGGGGCGTGGGCCATTCATATTCTTCCCCAACAACTCCCTGGACAACTCGATGCAGAAATTCTCCATCGTTTCTGTCTTGCTGGTGATTGATGAGTGGTGTGGCAGTTATAAAGGGTTATATCTAGGAGGTGGGAGAATATATTTTTATACCACCTCATCGTCTTCCTCGCACACTTGACTGACGAGATGACACCAGACGCATGTTGATGTTATAATCGCAGATGGCCAGAGGGTTTAGTACCTGCTCACCTGTTGCATGATCACGGCGTCTGGTGTCTTTAAAAATGAGATGGTGGACTGTTGTGAGGACGTTCACATCATGGTTATCTATCCAGGACAGCAGTAGGACATTATTTGCCTGGCAGTAGATAATAGAGCCCTTTTCCCGCCTGGTTGGTAGCTCGGGGTATGAAGGTGCGATTCCTCCTGACGGTGCCGCAGATACCTGTCTTTCGGCTATGCAGGTACTTGGCAAGGGAGGGACTGGTGTACCAATTGTCGAGGTACACTCACGCGTACTAAAATTTGCTCAGGGATGGGTCCTTCCTTCCCCTACTCCACCCTGGGCAGGTGGAAGGGGGGAGTCAGGTCCAAGTCTACCCCCACCTTCCATCCCCAAACTATCCCCAGCTCACCCACCTTCATTCTCTAGCTAGCAGTTAGTGATTAGCGACGATTGTGCTCATGTATTACACATTTTTGTTAAAAATCATTGCACATGCTTACAATGGCCAACATTTAAAAAGATATTAGGAATTTATAAATACAATATACTGAATAATTGTATTCTCAAAATGAGTCTCTATACACATCACGGATTTCAAGAATCTTGGCTGTAGTGGTCTTGTGCTTCTCTCTCTCTCTCTCCCTCCCACTTTTTGTGTGTGTGTGTGTGTGTGTGTGTGTGTGTCTCTCTCTCATTTCACTACTTTCTACCATCAAGACTTAATGTAATTTCTATATAATAATACCGTAATTAAATCCAATCTCATGCAGTTTTGAGGATATTATGTTCACCATTATTGCAATACACATCAACGTGCCCTCTACGATCTACTCCTAGGTTCTCGAATTACTTACACAGTCGGGCTTTTACATCATAAAAGGAAAGGACTAAAGGCAAAGATTGACTGAAATAGTGGTGTGGCTGTTATTGATTGCTTCGTTTATTATTTCAACCAGTTATTCCCATTTATTCAATACCATACATACTATAAACAGTCTGCATTTAATTATATGTGGCCTAGTATTCACTTTTTTCAATCAATAAATGTAGAACTCGATACAAATTACTATCAAAGTCGGTGTTAACTTTTAGTAAGGTTTGAGTATAGGACAACACTCCTTACATAGTGTGCAAAATACTATCTACTGTCTTCTTGAATTGTTCAACTGAGGAAATGTTTACAACTTCTGAGGAAAGTTTGTTGCCAGGTAGAACAGATCTTAAAATGGGAAACAGTTTCCACAAATACTAGTGCTGAACCTTTTCAATTCTAACTACCAGCCATGGTTGCTATTGTATTTATAATGAGGCTAAACATTTTGCTATGACACACATTATCAAACCCATTACATATTTTAAAAACTTGAAACTTGAATGAACTGACCTCGTAGTCTGCGTGTTGTGTATATAGACTCATTTTGAGAATACAATTATTCAATATATTATATAAATAAATTCCTAATGTATTCTTAAATGTTGGTCATTGTAAGCATGTGCAATGATGGTTTAACAATAATTTGTAATACATGAACACAATCGTCGCTAATCACTATCTGCCAGCTAGAGAATAAAGGTGGGGGAGTTGGGGATAGTTTGGGGGTGGAAGGTGGGGGTAGACTTGGACCTGACTCCCCCCTTCTACCTGCCCAGGGTGGAGTAGGGGAAGGAAGGACCCATCCCTGAGCAACTTTTAGTATGCGTGGGTGTCGAAATAGTTCTCCAACATTGTGATGACGACAGCCCCAGATATACCGTATGTCCTTGATTCAATCATTTAAGCTTTTTTCCCATATAAAGTATGATGTCCTGGATATAGCCGGTGCGACAGTCACAGATCACAAATGTTTTCAGGCCATAGTGATGACGTTTGCTGGGGATGTACTGGCGGATGCTGATATTTCTTCTCCACAGGAGCAATTTTTCGTAGTGGGGTCTGAAGATGGCAGCAAACTTAATTTTCAGGAACTCGAAGATCGGACGTATCCTCTACATGGGGTCCTTCATATGCCTGGGTCGGTCTTGGTTGCAGGTATGACTTGCCAGGCTGTCTATGGAATGTAAGTATCCCATGATGGTAGTCAACCTATTCCTACTCATTATTTTGCCGAAGATCTATCTATCTATCTATTGCCTGACGCCGTGATCCCCGTAGGGGTGGCCACGAACGAACCGCCCCCATGCCCCCAGTCAGTCGACGCCCCTCCCCCCAACCAGCACCGCCTTCGTTCATGTACTTCCTCACTCCATCCTTCCACCTCTCCCTCTCTGTCCCTCCACCTCGCTCTCGTACACCCTCTTAGTCATTCTCTCGCTTTCCATACGTTCCATATGGCCGAACCATCTCAAGTTATTCCTTTTCACACTTTCCAGCACATCTACCTCCACACCACACCTCCTTCTTACTTCCTCATTAGTCTGTCTATCCCTCCATGTAACTCCGCACGCACTCCTTAAGTAATTCATTTCCACTGCTCTCACTCTTGGTCTGAGTCTCTCAACCAACGTCTATGCTTCGCTTCCGTAAGTCAGTGTCGGGATTACCACACTGTCTCATGCAAGGATTTCTTCACTTCCATACTGACCACCCTATTTCTTGTTACTGCTTTTAGCGTTCCTACAACCCTCTTTACTTCCCCTGTTGTACCCTCTCCCGCACTTCTTCATCCATAGTCCCATCTTTACTCAACACACTGCCCAGATACTTAAAAAGAGTTGACGATCTCCATAGCCAGACCGTTCAGCTGCACCTCAAACTCTGTGACTTCACCCCTTTCGAAGACCATAACCTTGCTCTTCCCCGCATTTACCTTCAAATTCCGTTTTTCGCACACTGTTCCAAACTCATTTACCAGACCCTGCAACTCCCATTCATTATCACTCATCAGAACTGTATCATCCGCAAACAGCAGTATAGGTAGCTTCCACTCAATTCCCTCCCTTTTCAGCGATACACCAACATCCACTGCTCTTGATAGTATTTCTTTCATGACTCCATCCATATATACAGTAAACAACCACGGGGACATCACACACTCCTGTTTTAAACCAGCATTCAGGTCAAAGAACTCGCTCTGCTCACTCTCCACATGTACTGCCACCTTTGCACCCCCATACATGCTCTTCACTGCTTTCAGCAACTTGTCCTCTACTCCGTATATTCTAAGTACTTTCCACAAACCTTCTCTATCCACTCTGTCATAGGCCTTCTCCAAGTTCATAAAGGCAACATACACCTTTTGTTTCTTCTCCAGATAATTCTCCACAACACAATTCAGGGTAAAAATCTGATATACACATCCTCTTCCCTTTCTAAAAACCTCCCTGCTCGTCGCCTATCCATTTCTCCGTTCTCAGTCTCACTCTCTCAATCACCACCCTACTGTATACCTTCCCTACTACGCTTAGAAGACATATTCCTCGGTGGTTACCACACACTCCTCTTTCCCCTTTGCCCTTATATAGGGGGACTATTATGCCAGTCTTCCAGTCATCGGGTGCATTCCCCTTCTCCCATGCTAGTTTGCACATTTTCCATACCCATTCTATCACTATCTCACCACCATACCTCAACATTTCCCCACACACTCCATCTGTTCCAGGTGCTTTCCCCAACTTCACTCTTTTCATGGCTTCCCACACTTCTGACCTCCTGATTCCCACCTCCTCCTCCACTACTTCTCTTCTTCTCCCGAAGATGGGGGTTTGTATTAGTGGATCCCAGGAGCAGTACTTCCTCAGCAACAACTACTTTGTCACCCACATCAGGAAAACAATTGCCAGGAACGTGTAGAATTCTGGGACTCCATGGGTGGTCCACTTAAGGCGGGCAGATTTGGTCATTTGTTCCTTGCCAGCCATGAAGTAATATATGTACCAGTTTGTCTGATCAACAAATAGGGACATCAGATTGGCAGTAAAAAAATTCCAGGAAAACATCAAGTCTTGTTGTCCTGGGTCCTGTGTGAGGAATCGCGGGGCCAGCCTCCCTCGCGCCCACAAAGTTATATACATTGAGCCTGTAACGTGCCGCATCCACCCAATTCTACTCATCCTGATTGGCGGCACCTTCATCGTTGCTGTTGTCAGAAGGGTCATCGTCACCAGGGGCACCAGCTAGACTTTTATCTAGGTCGGGACCCTGACCTCCCTAACCTCGAACTAGAGGTAGAGCCAGTGATGGGGAGTCGAATTAGGGTCACCTTGGATGCCCTACCCGGAAAGTACACGCCCACGTCGTTGGATGGCAGGGCATCATGGGCGGTCGGGGCGGTGCGGCGACGGAGGCGGTGATGTGGTGTCGTGGCGTCGGTGCTGCGGGAGGTCCCAGGCTGTGGCGACACAGAAGGCCTGATGGGTGAATAAGGAAGTGAACCAGGAGGTGATGGTGGTGCTGTAGAGTGGCTGGGAGAGGGTGATGGTGGTGGTGTAGAGTGGCGAGGCGGTGAGTGTGATGGCTCATCACGTGCTGATAAGGATGAAAACAAGCGACGTGGGTGGACACGTGGGGGAGTCTTTGTTTCACCCGACTTTTCCACGTTTGTTTCGTCAGAATCCGACATTGGCTGTGGTGCCAGTATTACAGCGCCCCTTCGCAACCCATAGAAGGTGTTAGGGGTTGCTGCTTTTAGTGGGGAGACTGTGGGAGGTGGGGTGAAGGTAGGCATCATGGGGGAGCATTTTCTTCACTCTCTTCATCATCCTCAGCTGGTCATTTTTCACCCTGCCGAGGCTGCCCCGGGATGTGGATAAATCCCATAGGAGCTGGGTTATCTACCTCATCCTCTTCACTCGAATAGGGTCATGGGGAGCAATGGGGGAATGAGAAACCCTCCCCCCATGTCGACGTGAAACCATAGCTGCGACGCGACGAAACAAAGGAACAATGTGGGTCTCCTCAAGCATTTCCTCAATTTCTTTCGGAGATGGCTGGTAGTCGTCACCAGATTCTTGATGTGATGACTCAGTGTCAATGTCCTGGTTATCACCACTAACTTGCAATAGTGCAATAGCCTCCTCAACACTCACAGTACGGTGTGAGTTGCGGTGGCTAGAGCTTGGGCGGTCAAACATGATGTTACACTCGCGAGGGTCAACGTAAAAGGGCGTGAGTTGGCGCCTGTCAGCCGAGCTTTCCCCGTGTCACCCCACACCTGCGCGGCTGGACTTGGGGAGTTGCCAAGTATTGGTTTCGTTCCGCGGTATCCTAAAGTAGTTCCCATACCAATATGAACCCTCTATGCGCCCTATAACAGGGGTAAATGAGGGCGAAAATAGCCATCGAGACATGTTTGACGCTGGGGCTGGGCGTTACATAGATAGCCGTCAAGACGTATTCAACGCTGGGGTTCAGCGGGTTGAATTGTCAACAACGTCTAGAATCACTAGGTAAGAATGCACAACTATTCCAAACCTACTCGTATAAATAATAGCTTAGTAGCAAACTTATATTAACGTTGCAATGTTGTGTCATTTATTTATATTCTAAATGTATAAACAACTGATGTTGCTTTAAGAAATGTTTTTAGATATGCCACGCTACTTTAGGGTGACAAAGTTGAATGTCTGAGCAAAATGGAGAAGATAATAGAGAAAGAGGGAGTGATATATAGAGAGAGGGAGGGGAGGGGGAACTATACAATTGACTATATATGTAATTGAACGTAATCTATTAAATTTGTTTGTATCATTAAATTCTAATCATATAAAGTATAATTTTACATCAGGATTGTTGTATTAGTATAAGAAGTAGACCTATAGCTAGTGACGCATGGTGCAGTAGGCCCAAATTCATGCGGGATAGGGGGTTCAATCCCGCGTGGGGCGAGACTGGTGGGTCTTCTATTCACACACAAAATAATGCCTCTGGGGTGACTAACTGTGGTAACCCGTAAAATGTAGCACCCCTGCATTTGGTTAATTACCCCATACTCCAAAGATTACGTGTCGGAGATGAGCGCCGCAGGCATGCTCTATCTCAGAATATCCCTCATAAATGTTCTATCATCGATGGTGTATATCGTATAAATACGATAGGCTATGACTCTTTTGTGATCCCGTATGTCTCTGTGACGTCACGGTCGTTCCCACTGCACGGCGTAGGACGAGTAGATCGTATATTATATGATTGTAAGTAAGTTAAGATTGTAAAGGCCTAATATGCTATTAAGCAATATTGACATGGTCTTATGTTGTATATATGAATTTATCGTATAAATTTATACAATTTACCGTATAGAGCAACCTAGATGCGGTACCATAATTTGGGCTCCTGGCGTTTGCCAAGGCAGCAAGGTGTGCCTCTGAGGAAGACAGCTCAGAGCCTCCACGAAAACCAACCAGTTAACATCTAATTTCTGCCTTCAGTTGATCGAGCTATTGTGCCTCTAATCACAATATACTGACCGCAATAGACACAGCTACACCATCACGACGCTCTCATCGACGCCATGACTGACAGACAGATAAGCATAGTATTCATGTCCATTCCCATATAATCATTTATTCTTTCTTTCACTTGACTCGAGTCTCAGGACCGAAGTCTCGTTCACCATTGTCCACCATATTGGGTAAAACGTTCTCCCTTACCTCATTGCCACGTGGAACTATTGGGGAGTTAATTCCTGGCTAGTATTAACCCTTATAAACTTACCCTATATATATATAATTTATTATGTGAGACCCTTGGATATAAATTATCTTGTTTCAGATTGAATTCAGTTTAGATATGGAGTAAATTTAATTTAGATAGAATTTATTTGATTCATTATAGCTTAGTAATATTTAACTTTCATTGATAGTTTACCACATTGGTGCCCAGACCCGGGAAATAGCTACCAGTAAGGGATTTTTAAGGCAATGAGCAAGGGGACATATAACAGGATGCAGGAACAACTCTATGATAATCTGGTAGGACTAGCCAAGCGGTGGTTTGAGCCGGAATGCAGGGTCGCATTGTTGCACCTGCCCAAGTCCTGCATCCCACCCATCATCTTCCCCCAATAATTTTCTTTTACATTTCAGACTTCCTGTGACATATGACATGACCTAACATTTTGTTCTTGTTCAATATGACCCTTTAGTGTGGGTATTGCTATTTTGTGTGCTATTTTTTCTCCATAAAATAGAAGTCTGCCGGTCGGCGTCTCTAACTAGACTACTTTTTTGCCATTGTATTTGTAACATTTTAGATAAATAGCCTACAGGCTTAAATGCAAAATGAATAAACAGGAAGAGACACCGTCTAGTGGGGTGATGAGCAAAGCCCCTAAAAATCAGAGGGCGGGACTTCGGGGAGTATTAAATAGGCTAATTATAGATGTCAATGCCTTCATCACTACAGCTGAACTCGAGTAATTAGAAGCTAGATTAGAGAATGTCCAGGCTACCCACGGTCGTATTGTGGCTCTGAGTGAGGTGATTGTGGCAGGCATGACAGAGGAGGAAGAGATAGTTACAGAGTGTGATAATCGCGCCCTCTATGATGAACCTGTCTTTAAAGCGAAGCACATATTATTACAGCGTGCTGTCGCAAGTAAGAAGGGCGGTGAGAACGGGACCCATAGAAGGGTTGACCCAAAAAACACTGTGCACCTCCCAAAGCTCAATCTTCCTACATTTGGGGGCAAATTGACTGAGTGGTTAGCTTTTTGGGACGTATTTCGGTCTACAGTTCATGAATCCTCTTTGGATAATGTCCGTAAGTTTCACTACCTGAAAGGACAAATGGAAGGAGAGGCCTTACATTTGATAGAGGGTTTTGCGGTAGTAGGTGATAGCTATTTGGAGGCAGTACAACTATTACAGTCCACATACGGGGATCAAGAGCAGTTGAAGATGGCCCATGTCGTTGCCTTGTTAAAGCTTGCAGAACAACATTATAAGGTTGAGGAGTTAGCACATTTTAGGGCAAATATGGAGTGCCATACTCGATCGCTAGACACGCTAGGGCTCACCACACAGGAAATGATAGTCATTATCTTACGTCAGAAGCTTCCTATGGAAATACTTGACAAGGTTAGATCATTTGATCTGGGGGAGTTCAAAACCCAGTTCAGTAAAGAAATCAATAATCTACAGTTGAACAAAGGGAGAATGTATGTGTCAGGAGGGAGTGAGAATTTGGAGATGAGGGGAACTGTAAGCATGACGGTGGGGACTAAAGAAAAGAAAGAGGGTACGTATAAGAAACCTGCTCAGATTCTATGTAACAACAAACATAAATGGAGTTTCTGTGTAAAATACCCAACAAATGAGGCAAAACTAGCACAGGCAAAGAGGTTGAAGCTATGTGTAGGTTGTCTAAGTAAAGAACATGGTAAGCAGGGACAATGTACTGCTACATACTTAAGGCCCTGTCGACACTGCAAAGGACATCACTTTGATTAGTTGTGTCCTATAGCAGATAAAGTCAAAGACGTCAAACCAGAGGGTACTCCAACTGTGACACTAGGAAGCACGCAAGACACCACTATATTGCCCACAATACAGATTCCAATGGAAGGTAACGACAGTAACAAAGTTTGTCGGGTACTTCTAGATCAAGGGTCTCAACGTTCCTTTATAAAGAGATCCGTATTAATGGGACTTAAGCACCGAATCGTAGGGGCTGAAACTCTTCGATTGCAGGGCTTCACAGGGGTTACTGACAAACAAGACTACGAGATAGCGGAGATTTCATATTTCTACCGTAAAACCCGGTACTTTATGACATGTATCGTAGTAGACACCCTACCAGAATATGTATCTGTAGGAGTGAAGAAAGTGGAACACGCATTACGTAGCAAAGGGGTTAACTTGTCAGATCCCATGGGAGATCAGAGTGAGGTGCATGTTCTACTTGGTGTGGATAATTATTATGATGTAGTATACCCTGGATTTAAAAAGATGTGTGGTGTAATTTTAATCCCCACTAAATTTGGATATTGCATGAGCGGAAAGGTGCATACTACACAGTGAAATGTCCTGGTCGACACGGTTTCGATTTTAAGAGTGAATGTAACCGCGGCAGAGGAGTTGGGAAGGGAGGATTCCCAACCTAGTGACCCTAAAATGACTGCCGAGTTCGACCTGGAACGACTGTGGAGATTGGATCACATAGGCATTAATTCTATGGAGACTGATTACGACTCGGAAGTTGTGCTGAAAAGGTTTGACGAGTCTGTGACCTACTGTGCCTCAGACAAGCAATATAAAGTTAGTTTACCCTGGAAGAACAGTGAGATAAGCCTGCCTACCAACTATGGTTTGGCATTAGGTCGCTTGCGCGCATTACAGCGTAAATTGTCTAATGGACCGAGCACGCGCCAGGCATATGATGATGTATTTCAGAGTTATTGAGAGAGTCGATGTAAAGGAACCGAGTAAGAAAGGTAGGGTTCACTATCTGGCCCATCATGGGGTGAGAAAAGACAGCGTCACCACACCAATACGGGTGGTCTATGACTGCTCTGCCCACCAAGGTCAACAACCCAGTCTAAATGACTGCCTGCTGACAGGTCCGTCCATGGTGTCGGACCTGTCCCAACATCTATTGCGGTTTAGGCTGGGGAAGTACGCATATACTAGTGACATCGAGAAAGCATTCTTGATGGTCAAGCTAAAAGAGGAAGATAGAGATGTTACCCGCTTTCTTTGCTTCAGCGACATTAGCGACTCTGAAAGTCCGGTCATAATCTACCGTTTTCGGGTTGTACTCTTTGGGGCAACATGTTCACAGTTTTTGTTAAATGCCACAATCATAAAACATCTAGCAGATACTCGTGAGGACACAAGTAAACTATCTCACGGATTATATATAGACAATTTGCAGGGTTCTAGCGATAGTCAGGATGATTTGTTACATACATACTGGCAAGCACGCAGATTGTTTACAGATGCACATTTATTTATCCGCGAGTGGGTTACTAATAGTGAAGATCTTCAGAGTTTGATACAGGTGGACGGTACGGCATCTCATAACCAGGAAAAGTCCAGAAATTTGGGGATGATCTGGCAACCTAAACATGACATACTAACTTTTCAAACAAGGTCTTTTGCTCAGCAGACACGAGCGCACACAAAAAGAAGTCTGTTGAGCAAAGTTGCGCAATGTTTATATCCTTTGGGTCTAGCATTATCCATTACCATAAGAGCTAGGATTCTAATGCAGGAAGTTTGGAGACGTAAAATAGGATGGGATGACAGTTTGCCCGAGGACCTGAATGACCAAGGGACATTGTTGTTGAATGAGTATGACATCCTATGTACTAAACCTATACCTCGTAAAGTGGCGGCGTTCGGTGACGTTACGTTACACACGTTTTGCGATGCTAGCGCCACGGCATACGGGGTAGCCATATATGTCGTTACTTCATTTGGGGCACATTTAGTTACCGCCCGGGCTAAAGTAGCCCCGGTTAAAAAGGTAACTATCCCTAAAATGGAATTGACTGCTATGCTGCTATTAGCACGTCTGGTGCAACATGTACGCGCAGCATACGAGAGCGAGTAAAACATTGAAATCGTTCACGTTTGGTGCGAGAGTCAGGTTGCACTCAACTGGATACATAGCGAGAAGTCTCTGCCAGTTTATGTGAGAATAGGGTAGATGAGATTAGGGCCCTTTTACCAGACGTTGCTTATCATTATGTAAATACAAAAGACAACCCTAGTGATCTCATAACTAGGGGTATAACGGCTAGCCAGTTAGTGAAGTCCGAATTGTGGTGGCATGGTCCAAAGTGGCTGCTCCATGAAAGTGAATGGACGATTTGGCATGCTGTTGGTGAGGGACTTCTGCCACTGGAAACAGTGGCAGTTACAGCCCAACCAAATGAGCCACCGGGTCCAATAACAGAGTGGGCAAGATTTGGTGACTATAATAAACTAGTCAGAGTTGTCGCTTGGGTGTTGCGATATGTATCCAATATCAAGCTTAAGTAATGGGCCAACTCTGCAACAGGGGTCACAACATTGATGCTCGAGAATATAAAGCAGCTGAAGTAACTTTGATCAAGTGGGTTCAAGCAGAAACCTTTTCCAATGAATTAGAATCTTTGCAAAGCTCGAATAAGACATTAATGCCTAACTTAGTGCGTCAACTAAGGTTGCACCTAGATAATGACCTCATCAGGTGTGAGGGTCGCCTGAAGTGGTCGGGTGTAACGGACGGCACAAACCGCCCTATACTTATGCCAACAAGACATCACGTTACTGATCTATTGATCATACGTGCACATAGGGAAGTAAAACACTACGGGTTATGTCATATTATATCAAATTTGCGTCTCACATGGTGGATACCCAGAGTTCGACAAGTAGCTCGACGTGTAGTAAGAAAGTGTGTAATATGCCAGAGACTAAAGGGTAAACCATATGCAACTGGACCAGCTCCACCTCTACCTGAATGCCGTGTAAAGCACATAGAGCCTTTCGAAGCTGTAGGGTTAGGAGCAGGAGCATTGAAGACGAGAAAGCATGAGAAGGTTTATATATTATTGTTTACCTGTGCAACGTCTCGAGCGGTACACCTAGAACTATGTGATAATATGTCTAGCGAAGAATTTATGCTGGCGTTTAGACGGTTTTGTGCCCGTCGTTCATTCCCTCAACTCATTCTTAGCGACAAGGCTCCCACTTCTGTCCAGGCATCAAAATATGTAAAGGATATGAGCAGTGATCCTACAATTATCACTTTTTTAGGAGAGAGGAAGTGCGAATGGAGGTTCATTCCAGTTAAGGCACCTTGGTTTGGTGGAATGTGGGAACGGTGTGTCGGCATAGTAAAGTCAGGACTCAGAGCGGTAGTAGGACGTGCTCTATTAAAGAAGAGTGAGTTGACGACAGTCCTCACAGAGATAGAGGCAGTCGTGAACGATCGTCCGCTTACATATGTGTACACCGACCTGCAAGAACCACTACCATTAACGCCAGCTCACTTGCTATATGAAAAACCATTGACTGCATTTCCATCTGATTTCCAATCCATAGTAGAGTTAGAGGATCCCTCGTTGTACTCTGAGGTAGCGGTGTCTAAGAGATACCAGTATATATAGAGGATAATAGAAGATTTTAGAAAACGGTGGATTAATGAATATCTGCTAGCATTGAGGGATAGGAGTGTTACACCCTCTGGTAGACCGACGGCACCTACAGTTGGTGAAGTAGTTTTAATTAAAGAAGATTGTCCTCGTTTATACTGGAAATTGGGCCGCGTGTTGGAGGTATACAAGGGGAAAGATTCTGTAGAGCGGGTGGCACTATTGAGGACGGCCACTGGTACTACTTTTCGTCCCATCGCACGTTTGTACGCTTTGGAGCTCGATTCCACAATTACACTCTGATGCTCCACCTGTTATTGCTGGGTCCGAGAATTCTCAAAGTAACGACTCACCTCTTACTGATGAAGATCAATCTCGGACCGGGACGCGTCCCAGACGCGCTGCTGCTGGTGCCGTCGACATGTGGCATCAGAAGATAGCCTGTGGGCAACTTTAAGTTTAAGGGGACCGACCGGTTAATTTAGGCTTAAAAACCTCGAAATCCTGAAAATACCAATAGGTGTTTACTCAACAAGAGTCAACATCCCTTCATAAGCCAGTGAAATTTTATTAGTGAAAACCCATTGGAAATCGTTTTTTTTATGTTTTCCAAACTTTTCCTGTAATTCTAAAAACGTTATATAGCGAACTTTGAAATTAACATGCTCAGTAACTACTGGTCATACGAGGAGCATACCTATATAAATCGAAAGAGCGTAAGCTACTCTACAACCTCCCATACGCTTTATCTTCTACTTTGCCATGTTCCTGCGTAAAATATTGTAAATCTAAAAAACAAAAGTAAAAATGGTCACCTAATTACCTTAGACTTTCACCTGTTTTTCTCAGAACCTATATTGCCACACTATCGGATGTTATTCTACAGTTATTATTGGACCTATAGGAATGGTGTATAACCATTGGAAAGGTAATTAAAAACACTAAAAGGCCTATCAAGCCAATTTACTCTAGTAATTTAATTTTGTTCACAATATGTCGTCAAAGTTGTAATTTTCTATAAATATATTCGCCTGAATCCGTAATCACCTAAATCGAAACAAATACACAAAATATATAATTTTTGTTTTATAGAAACTACAGATACACCTTTTGTGAGTTGTTTGATCACATAAAACATGTGCTATGGGGATTTTTGTAGGAGTTTATCATTTTCTGCAGTGCTATGATTTTCAATGTTTTTTTACCTAAATTGCAAGAAAAAAAAGCAAAATTTTTTTTTTTTTTTTTTTTTTTTTTTTATCTAGTTTTATGGTCATATACACCTGTGCCAAATTTAATTTAAATTAAAAGTAAGACCTGGAAGTTTGTAATTAACCGGTCGGTCCCCTTAACCCTTAATTAGCGGCTCACCACATAAGTCGAGTTAAATAGAGCTGGACTATGTGGCGGCGCTCGACATAGGTCGAGTGGCAATTTCAGCACGTAATGTTGCTGAGAGAGAGAGACAAGTGGTGGCAGGAGACTAGCGAGCGTATGACTGCTCCAGACCACCGCGGCGAACCTACTGACACGAATCTCAGCTCCCTCCTCCCTCTCTCACTCGCTACATACTGAATTATATGGGGAAAGTACCGAATTACATGCTTTTTGCACTCGCGTTGCACGGTTATTGCAAGAAAACTAGCCATCATAAAAGGATCGTTATGGTGTCATTCGAAAGCTCTGTTTATGCCCTTTCAGGGATAGGTACTTGTTTTACGTTCTGGGTCTTATTTAGGCATGAAAATGATCACGTAAACAGCCCTATTTTGGCTAAAAACACCCCGCTGTGCGGTACATATAAATAAACCGCATAGGCCGCTCGTAAGGTGTTAAGGTGGGGTTCAGGTATTTTTTTGTGGGGGGAGTGTATCGTATAAATACGATAGGCTGTGACTCTTTTGTGATCCCGTATGTCTCTGTGACGTCACGGTCGTTCCCACTGCACGGCGTAGGATGAGTAGATCGTTTATTATATGATTGTAAGTAAGTTAAGATTGTAAAGGCCTAATATGCTCTTAACCTAAGACGTGCGCATGGGGGGTATGAGACACCACACTCCTGTGCGCACGTATTTGAGCTGTTGCCATCACTAATATTGTTATTTTACCATAAATAGCATTAATACTTATCTATATGCGCCTATTATAGGTTGATTATAAAGGTATTAACCTGTTACAGCAATAAAACAAGTGGAAACAGCGTTTGGATGGTCAAAATCGGCGATACAGGCCGGGAGTTACATAATGTATGGCTGAGGCAACCTCCCTCCCCACCTCCCCTCCCCTTGTCTGGAGAGACACTGTTACGCAATAGTCTCTCTCTCGCTCTTTCCCACGCTTCGTAACAGTGATGACAATGCCCTGCTACCAACTCGCTAATGCTAGCACGAAAATAGACCACAGAATAAGGGAATAAGAGGGAAAATAGGTGATAACTGAAGGAGGTGAGGAAAGTGGGGAAGGAGGGGATGTGGAGGAGTGATATTTGGCATGGCCCAGGGGCAAAAGAAAAAAAAAAATTGGTGTTTTAAATGGATTTTTTTACCCCCAGGATCTTAAGAGTCTTCCCGCAGTCGCCCGGGGAAACTCTTAAGAGTCTTCCCGCACTTGCCGGGTTAAGCAATATTGACATGGTCTTATGTTGTATATATGAATTTATCGTATATAGCCTATTAATATAATTTATCGTATAGAGCAACCTAGATGCGGTACCATAATTTGGGCTCCTGGCGTTTGCCAAGGCAGCAAGGTGTGCCTCTGAGGAAGACAGCTCAGAGCCTCCACGAACACCAACCAGTTAACATCTAATTTCCGCCTTCAGTTGATCTAGCTATTGTGCCTCTAATCACAATATACTGACCGCAATACACACAGCTACACCATCACGACGCTTTCATCGACATGATGACTGACAGACAGATAAGCATAGTATTCATGTCCATTCCCATATAATCATTTATTCTTTCTTTCACTTGACTCGAGTCTCAGGACCGAAGTCTCGTTCCCCATTGTCCACCATATTGGGTAAAACGTTCTCCCTTACCTCATTGCCACGTGGAACTATTGGTGAGTTAATTCCTGGCTAGTATTAACCCTTATAAACTTACCCTATATTTATAACTTATTATGTGAGACCCTTGGATATAAATTATCTTGTTTCAGATTGAATTCAGTTTAGATATGGAGTAAATTTAATTTAGATTGAATTTATTTGATTCATTATAGCTTAGTAATATTTAACTTCCATTGATAGTTTACCACAGTGTAATTGAAAATCACTGGGACAAAATGGTTGGATTGTTTCTATATAATGTTCATAATAATCGTTGTATTAAGATATGTGGCTGTGAATATAATTATAAAGTGTATAATATGTTATAATGAACAGAATGTGGTGCCACGGAGAAAACAGTCTGTCATACACATTAAACACTGGTGATATATAATTTTGGTAGTGTTGCCGCCAACATCTTATAGTGTTTGCATTGTTCCAGCCCAACCTACTGCACTATAATCATCATCATCACCATTATCATCATTGATAAATTATATGTGTAACATTAGTATTATGAAACCCTATTACATGCTGAACCTAGTCTGTAAAATTTCTCCTCAAGAAATACTACTACTACTACTACTACTACATATAATAATAATAATAATAATAATAATAATAATAATTAAAGTTGCAAGCAACGTTGTCCGGGGTTCAAGCGGTTATGCAAGCAGGGTATTGTGTTGGATACAAAAGCTGTGTCACAGATATCAAAAGATAATTTAACTTATCGGGCATGGAGAAACTACAGAAGGAACAGATTGTGCAAACAAACAAGAGGGAGAGATTGGCTGTATAGGGGATCTGCCTCTATTCGTTTAGTAACAGAGTTGTAGATATGTGGAATAGGCTACCGAGTGCTATAATGTTCTGACATATGTTCTGCGTGTGAGAGAAGAGGGTCACGTCCGTCGCGGTCCGGGATTTTTCGACTACCCCGCGGGATACTGGTGATTAAACTTTCAAAAAAATCACACACAAAAACAAACGTAGTGTCACGGTCCTGTGAAGTACAAAATCGAACCGATTGATAAAATATCTTGGGAGATATACGCGTTTTGGAGAAAAAAATCTGTTAACTCCTACAGCAGTACCACGGCACTGGCCTAGGGCAGGCCCATGAGGCATAGGCAAGGCGGGTGGAAAGAAGAAGGGAAAGAAAAAAACGTTACGTCCCAAAGCAAAGTGTTAGCTCTATAGTCCTATGAAATCAAACAGGGCTATGGGAAAATAGGAAGCCTAAGTTAAAAGTGATAGTGAACATCGTATATCACGTAAATAAACTAGGAAAGTATAATACAGAAAATTAAAGTCAGGGGAACTTTTATCTTTTAGCTTGGGAACAGGACGTATGCTGTAAACAAAATACCCTCGGTGACCGCAAAGACCATTAACACATATATCCTCTCGCTCTCTTGGACACGTCCCCTCCCCCTATACGATTTTACCAAAAGCTAAACTTAACCTCGACAGGAAATGGTACCGACAAAACAAATATCGTAAATAATAGCAAACAGAGAAAAACAATATGTAAACAAATTAAATCAGTGCAGATTATTTCTCGACCATATCGCAGGTTAGTAGTGACGTTATTGGAGAGAAAGATCTCCCACGCAACCAAATGTGGTGAAAATTCGAACCTGAGCAGTGTTGAATCAAGTTGATAGGTAACACATGAAAATTAAAATGATACTATATATAGGTAGCCTGGAAAGTCGTTATTTTCCTAGAGTGCCGTATATTCCGCTAAACAGCCGACCAAAAACGGGAAATGTGGTTAGGGCAGTGAGAATTCTGTTTCATAAGATAATTATTGAAAGTGTTACTTAAAGTTACTTAAGGGGAGATATCCACTTGAGGGTTTTTTTTCTTGACTCCTTTCTCCCTCATGTTTAGCCCCATTGCTTTTGATATTTTAAGACATTCGCACCATAATTAAGAACTTTCGCCCAATTTCTGTCAATTTTAAGACCTTTCATGCAATTTAGGTGTCGATGTTTTCCTGGCGAGCGATAGAGTGCCTGTAATTTAAGAGGAACCGGCCTTTGGCCGGGAAATTTTTCTACCGAAAAATGTACACATTTATCTTGAAAGGGGGCCTAGAGGGTGACATTTTAAGCTTGATGGAGGTCTAGGGAACTAACTAAAAACCTCCCCTTAAAGTTTAAACCATAACGAGTTTAAACGAGTGGCACTCCTCCCCCCCCCCCCCCACACACACACACACACTCCCCACAAACCGCGTAACAAACACCTCCTTGTCCTCCACGCCCCCCCACCCCCTCTCTCTCTCTCTCTCCCCCATGTAAGGGCGGGTGAAAAAAACAAAACAAAAACAAAAACAACAAAAAACAAACAAAAATGTCTACCAGAGACAGCTGTACGAGGTGTAATATGAATATACACGTGCATAAAGGCACCGCATGTCGGATATGCAAGCAACCATACCACTGGATTTGCATACCAATAAATGAGGCGTACAATACAAGAGGGAAGGACCTCCATTTCTGCGATAGTTGTTTCGATATCAAATGGCAAGTCATAGAGACTGTAGAAAATACAGAAGTACAAGATAGACCGAAATATAGCCAAGACCTAGCTACTTTTCACAGAAAATGGGGATCTATTGGGGCCTCAGGGCCCATACTAGTATCACAACCCACACACGCACACCTTCCCATGCAAAAGCCCACATTGCCTCCTGCACATCAACACACATCGCCTGCCGAACAACAACCTTTCGCACCCTACAAATCCACAAACCCTGCTGCACATCTCCCCACACCTCCCCAGACCCAGAAAACCCCCACATTAATCCCATCTATGGCCATTGACCACCCTACTGCTGTTGATCAAATACATTTGCAGGATGAACGTAGGATGCAATAAGCCCCATATCAGGCTCCCCTTCCACATCGCCTCCCCCATCACCACTGCCACCTGCCCACCTACAACCGACCCGTAACTCCACCCCCCTGCAGGCCTCACCCACCCATACACCAAGCCCGCTATCACCCACAACCACACTTAGCTCACCACATAACCCCTCGCAGCCCCAGCCACACCTACTGGGGTTGTCTACACCAGTGTGCAGATATTATCTGGAAAGAAGGTGCTACTTTGGTCAAAAGGGCGAATATAATGGGAAGACATGTACTGTAGATTTGCTCATCCCAAAATTTGCAACAACATAACCAGTCATGGAAAATGTAGATTTGGTGAAACCTGCAAATACCACCACCCATCCCTTTGCAAGACATCACTTGAGAACAAGACCAGCTACAATATGAAATGCCCAGCTTTTCATATTAAAGGGACTTGGAGATATGCTAGACCTAACACGAATGGTAGCCCAAAAAACTCTTTAGCTATGCGAGGACGAGACAGAGGAAAAAGGCAAAGGAGGGAAAGGGCAGACGAAGATGAAGAGACTGAGGGAGATTGAAGAGCACATAGAACACCTCCTGGCCTCCCAAGAGTGGCAAATACATCCCGAAGACTATTAGGTACACATAGTACTCCAAACAATCCCTCCCCAATCTTGTTTGCAAATATCCAAGGCCTAAAAAATAGAACCACGAACAAAGTACCATTTATTAGGGGCCTGCTAGAAGAAGGAAACGCTATATTTTCGGCTCTCACAGAAACTCACATTAAAGATCAGGAAGATAGTGAAGTATGGATTCCTGGTTACAACCTACATAGGGCAGACAGAACGCATAGATCACATGAAGGTGTAGCCTTGTACATCCATGACTCACTGATATGTACTGAATTCCTAAATAACAGTAATGAAGTGATGGAAATACTTGGAGTTAAAATAGAATCCCTAAATTTAGCAGTTATTGTTACATACAGGCCTCCAGACTCATCCCGAGAATAATTCAAAACCCAGCTCAACAAAATAAAATCAGAAGTGGAAACCCTGGGGAACCCAACACCAAATATTATATGGCTAGGAAACTTTAACCTACCAAAGATTAAATGGAGACAACTAGAAAACCCGTTAGTGGCAAATAACACCGGAGAAGCAAACACGAGAGAGCTTTTTGAACTTTGCGATTTTTTTAGTCTTACCCAGCATATTGCTGAACCCACACGGGAAAACAATATCTTAGACCTGGTCTTCACTAACAACGACTCTCTAGTACACAGCATTAACATATCGGACACAACATACTCAGATCATAAATTAATTGAGATCAAAACAACCTTAGAAAGTGTACAGACAACCTCAGAATCGAGAACAAAAACCGGCCCCTTCAGTAAATTTAACTTCAACAACAAAAACATTAGGTGGGAAGAGGTAAATCAAGAAATGGAGGAAATAGACTGGGAAGATTTAATGAATAACCTGACACCAGCAGAATGTCTAGTCTTAATAACAGAAACCATGACCCAAATATGTAGCCACCATATACCTGCAAGACAAACAAAACGAAGAAGCAAACAAGATCGGGAAAGGAGGAGGCTGTACAGAAGAAGAAAATTACTCACACAAAGATGCACACATCAAAATAGGCAAAAGGCCGAAATAGATAGAGAAATTGTGGAAATTGAACAAATGCTAAGAATATCATATGAACTACAACATATGGAAGAGGAGAGGAAAGCTATTGCAGGTATAAAGGAAAATTCCAAATACTTCTTTTCATACACCAAACAAAAGGCTAAAACAGCATCAAACATCGGCCCACTAAGCAAAGGGGACGGCTCTTTCACAGGGGACAAAAAGGAAATGAGCGAACTCTTACGCAGGCAGTATGAAATGGCATTCAGTGAGCCTAATGAAACAAAAGTCATCAGAGACCAAAATATATTTTTCATGGAAACCTCCCCCACGGAAACCCCCCAGATGCTGGATATTGATTTCGGTCCAAAAGACATAGAAGAGGCCATTTCCAACATGCCATCCCACTCGGTACCAGGCCCGGACTCATGGAACTCGATCCTAATGAAGAAATGCAAGGAAAACCTCTCAAAACCCCTGGCTATAATGTGGAGAAAGAGTCTAGACACGGGTGAAATACCAGATAGCTTGAAAAACGCAATAATTGCCCCACTGCATAAAGGAGGGAGTAAAGCACTACCAAAAAACTACCGCCCGGTAGCTCTAACCTCCCACATCATTAAAGTTTTCGAGCGAGTCCTGCGAAGCAAAATCTCAACATTCATGGAGGCAAATGAACTACACAACACCGGTCAACATGGATTCAGAGCGGGAAGATCATGTCTCTCACAACTTTTGGAACACTATGACAAAATTCTTAAAGCGCTAGAAGAAAAGAAAAACGTGGATGTCATTTACACCGATTTTGCTAAGGCATTTGATAAATGTGACCATGGTATAATAGCCCACAAACTCAAAGCAAAAGGTATAACGGGGAAAATCGGAAGGTGGATATACAATTTCCTAGTAAACCGAAAACATGGATCTGAATGATTAATATAACTATTATTAAGCAAAATTAGGGGATGCGGGGAATCCTATAGACTGAAAGACTGAAAACGTTGTGTGGGTACCTCACACAGTTTTAAAGTAATTTATGAATAGACAGTTTTCAATGCTGCGGCTAAACTATTCCACCAATTTCTATTCTTTTGGTACCAAACCGTTCGGAATTGCGAGCCTCACCCAACTACGCAAACATGGCTTTGATCATCCGCATAGTTTTCAAGATGTGGATTTTTAAGTGTTTTCAAGGTTTTTTCAAGATTGCCGGAAAAAAACCCACGTGCAAAGCAAAACCTTTTCCATAACATTTGCGGAGCATTAGTAGTGGAGTCCATATGCCAAAGCCCAATCATTTCCTATGAGGGGGAGAGACGGTATTTAGGTTTCAAATTTTTCGGGAAATCGGCTGCCATGAACCTGTTTGTCCGCCATTTCGGGTGTTTAGCATATCAAAAGTTGCCCAATACAAAAACGCACCTTGTGGGAAAGTTTGGTCCCGATCCAAAAAGCGATTCTGGCGTTAATGCGTAAAAACCGACGTGGAAAAATAATTTGGAAGAATTAAAAGATTTAATGATTACAATAGGGGTTCCCCACAGGGCTCAAACCCCTAATAATACTAATTAATGACTATCATATAAACTTGTGCGAGAGAGAGAGAGACTTTGGATACTGGTCGGGGAAGGTGGGTTCTCGCTTCATTCAAACGAAAGAAAACAGTGAGACTGTTTGGTAAAATTAGGATATAAGGGAGGGTAGTAGGGGTGGGGGGTATTCTAAAAGGTTTCCAGCAACCATTTTCCATTGTCTATTTTTTGTATGCGCTATAAGTGCGGTAGACTGTACATGCTTAGAAAATATGATCTTATGCATAAAGCATAAGTAAGTGAAAGGTGGGTGGAGAGGGAGGAGTAGCGATGGAATCATCTGAGGTGGAGTTTTTAGCAAAAGTTTGGGAAAAGAGTTCAGCTTTGTCAGAGTAAGAGGTGGCGGTGGTACCATTAGAGTGCAAAAAGGGAGTGAAAGACGAGGAAGTGAAATTGTTGGAGAGGTCTTTAGCTAGATGCCAAAGAGCTTGTGAAGACCTAGAGTTGGACAGTTCCGAGCATTCATTATTGATGAAAGAGTTATTGGCGAGTCGAAGGACAGATTTGGCTTGATTCTGGGCAGAGACATAAAGTATAGGATTTTTTAATTTTAAGGTGACAGTACCGCTTGAATGCTTCCTCCTTATTATGGACAGCAGTAGAACAAAATATTTTTGTGAGTTTATTTGAGGGAAAGAAATTGGGACGTACAGTATGTTTCCACGCCCGAAAGGATTACCTCAGTAATGCGTTCAGCACTCTCTGAGGCCATGGAAACAAAAATTGGCAGTGCCAAAATGCCACAAGTGCCGTGGCATGGGTATGGGTGGTACCTCCATACACATGTGAACAAAACTCGATACATGGGCGCACTGTGCCCCTATACAGAGCAAGAAACTGTGTGGGGGTGAAGAACCCATGGAGACAGCTGAGCACACCTAATATCTGGGAAGCTGTTTTAGTAAGAGTGGTAATATATTCTTTCCAAGAAAGGTTGGATAAAAAAGATACACCAAAAATATTGAGAGAAGATGAATGGTTGATTTGTGTATTGTATAAGAGTAATTGATAATCTTGTGGAAGATTGCAACAGGTAGATAGAAAAAGAAATTGGGTCTTGGAGGCATTTGATAGTAAACAGATTTTCTCTGCTTTCATAAGAAATATTTGATAGATCAGAAAATAGGCGTGCGATGGCCCCATCGCATACGTTTTGGAGTTATTTCATATTTAGTTGTTGTGAAAACTAGTTGAATAGTGTAATTATTATGCTTTTTTCCACCAACCAACTTCACATCTAAACTCAATTAATGAAATCAAAGGTAGACTGATCAGCATATGAGTGGATAAGACTAGTGGAACAGTTGAGGAGATCAATAATGAATATTAATTAGAACTGGAAACAGGACAGAAACATGAGGAATACCTTATTTCATAGGTTGAGGAAGTGAGCGATGGTCGTCCACAACTGCAGCTACAGAGCAGTCAGAAAGGAAATTAGAGACAAAGGCACAAAGGGTAGATACCAAAGGAGGGTAGTTTATATATTCGATTTTTGTGCCAGATTTTATTGAAGGATTTCAATATGTCTAGCGCAATAGAAAAAGTCTCACCGAAGTCCCAAAGGGAGGATGATCAAGAATTAATCTAGTTAAGGAAGCAGATCATCAGTAGAGAGGCCCTTAAGGAAGCCATACTGGCAATCTGAAAGTAGTTTATGGGACGATAAATGCTAAAGAAATTTGAAATAAGAAAAACAAACTTTAAGGATGCAAGCAATGAGAGCAATTGGACGACACATGTAGGCTTGAAAGCGGTTACCCTTTTTTGGGACAGGTTGAATGATAGCAAACTTCCAGCAACATGGAAAGACGTTCCAGGAAAGACAGAGACGAAAGAGTTTGCCAAGGCAGGAAGTCAGCATCGAAGAACAGTTTCTGAGTACAACAGGAGGAACACCATCCGGTCCATACGCCTTCTTAGTATTGAGTGCAGAGAGGGCAGAAAATACACCATTGAAGAGTTTATGATATTAGGCATAAATAAGTAAGGGAGGAGTAGCACCAAAATCATCCCAGGTGGAATTTTTAGCAAAAGTTTGAGCGAAGAGTTCAGCTTTGTCAGAGGAAGAAATGATGGTGGTATCGTTAAAGTAGCGAAGTGGAGAGAAAGACGAGGAAGTGAAATTATTGGAGAGGTTTTTGGCTAGATGACTAACAGTTTGGGAAGACCTAGAGTTGGAATAGAGTTGGAAAGTTCAGAGCATTTGCTACTGATGAAAGTGTTCTTGGCAAATCGAAGAACAGACTTGGCTTGATTCTAGGCAGAAACATCTAATATATGATATTCTTGAGTTTGAAGCCGACGGTACTGTTTAAATGCTCCATTCTTATTGCAGACAACAGTAGAACAAGCATGAGTAAACCAAGATTGATGTGAGCTTGTTTGAGAGAAAGAGAATGGGATGTATGATTCCATGCCTGAAAGGATCACCTCAGTAATACGCTCGGCACTCTTTAAGGGTCCCTGGCCACGGACGCAAATATCATTGCATGGGAAATCAAAGAAGTACTGCTGTAGAGCCTCCCAGTCGGCAGTGCCAAAATTCCAAAAGTGTCACCGGATGAGGGTGTCAGAAGGCCGTACTGGAGAGACAGGATAGATCACACTGATAATGTTATGATTGGAGGAGCTCAACGGAGGGAGAATATTTTCAGTGTAAGCAGAAGGATTTGAGTTTAGAAATAAGTCAAGGATGTTGGGTCGATCTACAATACGGTTTGGGGTACAGGCAGAGTGCTGACCTACTGCTCTGGGTCATTTAGGATAGAACAAATTAAGGTTAGTTTACGAGGTTGGTCAGTGAAAAGAGAGGAGAGCCGTTGGCGGTGGTGAACATTGAAATTTCTTAAGATAGACATTTCAGAGAACGGAGAGATGGATAGAATGGGTTTCACTTTAGAAGTAGGATAGTCAAAGAATTTTGAATAACCAGTAGAATTAAGAGAGAGATAAACAATACAGATATATACAGACGTGAAACTGTAACCACATTCTCTGTGTCCAAAACGGTCTTTCAACTTGTATGTATTAGGGAGATAGTGACAAGATAGCTTAAGCCAGAGAGTTGATAATTCAGATGAGTCAATGTTGGGAACACGAGACCAAGTAAAATGTTTGTGCACATACACATAACATCCACCTTGTGCTCTGAATTGAGGATAGAGGTAGCAGGAGGATAAAACAAAAAGTGTTCTGTCGGTTGCCCTAGACAACTGGGTTTCGGTAAGGAAAAGTAAGTCAGGTTTGGCAGAAGAGAGTTGGTGTTCTACAGAGAGGAAGTGTGAAGTGTGTTCGCGTGTGCGGGAGTATTTTTATTTGTTTTGTATATTTGATGTTTTGCATAAATATTACCTTGGCTTGGAGAAGTGGTCTCACCTATTATTAGTACTTTTATCACAAACAAACCAGCAGAAAATGGAAAATGCAACAAACAAGGAAGAAATACATGCATATTTGTATTTGATTCACCTGTCTAATTTAAGCTGGAATCATATAACACTGTTATGAGTTTATGAGTTAACAAAAAATCGAATTCTACATTTCGGGAATGGTTAAGGAGTGTTTAACAATGAATGGTTAACGAGTGTTTAACAATGAAAAGTCTTCTAAAACCTGATTAAGAAGCAGAAGGCCGAAGAGGCTAATATAAATTCTATTATTTGTTTCAGTTCTCGAACCAATTTTAGTTAGTCTCTGTGTCTGCCCCCCCCCCCCCCCCACCTCTCTCTCTCTCTCTCTCTCTCTCTCTCTCTCTCTCTCTCTCTCTCTCTCTCTCTCCTACTTCACCTTTTGATAGTTTATCTGATTATCTTTGTACATAATGTTGCATGTCTTTTCCCGCAACATTCCATTAAAATATTGAAACAACAGGATGAAATCTGCTTATCAATGTTATAAGACAATATATATAGCTATCAATTTAAAACAATATCTTACATTATATCATATACTTTTTTAATATGTTTTTCGTTAATAGGACCAACCTATTATCTTTGCTTTAGCAATTGTTTTATGTTTGCTACTAAGAATATTGTGCAGGGTAGTATTACCAATATATGCTATGTCAAGGTTTAGACAGGATTTAAAGTTATTCTAGATATATTACCCTATCTCTTCACTTGATGTACAGTAGGTGATCATAGTTCATGGTGGTACACAGACGGTGGTGTACATTACTATATAACTCTGTTTTGTGTGTTATTAAAAAAGATATATATATAATATATACTGTATATATATATATATACAGTATATAAGGTATATATATATATATATATATATATATATATATATATATATATATGTATATATTGAGTATATATCACAAATACACGTGAGCCACTAAATGTTTCTAATCTCTCAGTGGAGTTCGAACCGCCGACCGTCAGGATGACTGCCGTGGTGTAGTTGATTAAAAGCGTCGACTATCGTCCTGACGGTCGGCGGTTCGAACCCCACTGAGAGATTAGAAATATGTATATATATATATAAAATAGAAGGTCCCACCCTTTTCCCATTCTTAAGTAAGCCATTTTAGAATCCCTTAAAGTTTATCTTATTCAACCTCTCTAAATTCAACCTAGTTGCTTCCCAATTCGACCCTCTGCCAGGGTCATTTCAAAGTCCAGGTCTCTCACGCTCGTCCTCTGTAGCAGGGTGGACCTTGTACCCCTGAGACACAGGAGTGCAGACCTGAGAAGAGAGAAAGAGAGCCGGCATATCATCCAAGTTATGACTTGGGTTCTCTGCAGACGCTTATTTCCGAAATTTGTTCAGTTAATCAGGCATAGAAGACACTTTCTGAAGGTTCCATTTCTCCTGACGATGAAAAGACCAGAGGAGTAAAGCTCCATTCCTGTTCAAAATTATTTCTTCAAATGCGCGTTTCTTCTCACTTTCATATCTCAAACATGCCGCCTTGAGTCCTCGTTCAAGATATGTGTGTGCTCTTGGGCTGAAGATTCTGATGTCGAAAAAAGCACACTGTCTCCTTGTCCAAAAACCTCAAGCACTTACGTTCACTCTTGCTTCATTTAAAGTATTTTTTGTTCTATGTGAGTGAAGGAGACAAAAGGCAGAACTACCTGTGGCAATTGCCTCCTCCAGAGTTGAAAGAGTGACAGGACCAATATCAAGGAACGTTCGAGCCAATATGCGTGAACACACGGATTTAGAAACAATATATGTCATAGGAAGAGGGAAAGACTGATTTTGGGAGAGAGTTCCAGAGCTCAGCTGTTGAGTAGATGAAATATTGAGAATAAAGTTTCACTCTTGGGTTGGAGAGTTGCACAGAGTAGGGGTGGGATGAAGTTGGAAGACGGGTGCTACATGCTCTACGAAAAGAGCTCTGTGGAACACTGATTATTGTAATAACGGTAGAATAGCAAGAAAGATGCAACATTGCGGTGCAGAAAGAGAGACTGCAGAGAAATGGAGAGTGAACGTGTGTTAATGAGATGGAAGGCTTTTTTTCTACTTTGTCTAGAAGTGCTGTGTGAGAGGATCATCCCCACAAAATGACGAAGAACGGGTGAAATTTGTAGAGCTACGACGCAAAGCCAAAAAGTTAATTAAGCAAAGTAAAAAGACCCTAGAGTTACATATTGCGAATCAAAGTAAAACAAACCCGAAAGAATTCTATAGTTATATCAGAAAGAAAAAAGTAGTTACTTCAACTGTTGGACCGTTAGTCGATGAAAATGGAGAATACACCAAAGACGAAGTACAAATGAGTAATGCCCTCAATACCTTCTTTGCATCAGTTTTTACAACAGAAGACCTCAGTGATATCCCTACACCATCGCCGATTCAGATTGATAATTCAGATGTTCTAAGCAATATCACCGTTACAGAGAGAGAAGTATTGAATTGTTTAGATAAACTCAAGGTAAATAAAACGCCTGGACCTGATACAATCTCGCCTAGAGTTCTAAAGGAAGCTAAGGATGAGCTCTCCAAACCACTGACATTACTATTCAATAAATCCTTGCAGTCTGGAACTATGCCTGATCAGTGGAAGATAGCCAACATAACACCGATATTCAAAAAAGGCAGCAAATCCCTACCCAGTAACTATCGTCCAATTAGCTTAACCTCAGTTGTATGTAAAATGCTAGAAACGTTCATAAGAGACAGACTCGTAAATCACTTAGAGGAAAATAACATACTTAAAGATATTCAACACGGCTTTCGTAAAAAACGTTCCTGTTTAACAAACCTCTTAGACCTCTTCCACGATATCCTCAACCTCTACGATGAGAGTAAAGCTGTAGATATTATATACCTTGATTTTCAAAAGGCCTTTGACAAAGTTCCCCACAAACGTTTACTGCTAAAACTAAAAGTGCATGGAATACAAGACGGTGTGTTGAAATGGATAGAAAATTGGCTCAGCGACAGAAAGCAAAGAGTAGTCATAAACGGTAAGGCATCTAAATGGACCAATGTAAGTAGTGGGGTACCCCAGGGATCGGTACTAGGACCAATTATCTTTCTAATTTAAATCAACGACATAGATGAGGGTCTCACCTGTACAATCTCAAAATTTGCTGACGATACAAAAATTGCAAATAGCGTACTCTCAAAAGAACAAGTTGACGATATGCAACACAATCTAGATAAATTGTCACATTGGGCCCAAATTTGGCAAATGAGTTTCAATGCGGATAAATGTAAAGTACTACATATCGGATACCTAAATGAGAAAGCAAACTGTTCAATGAATGGCACTCAGCTTAAGAATGTAAACAGAGAAACCGATCTGGGAGTAACAATATCGAGTAACCTAAAACCGAGTCAACAATGTTCAGAAGTTGTTAAGAAGGCAAACAAAATAATTGGCTTTATACGCAGGTCATTTGAGCATAAATCCAAAGACATTATCCTAACCCTTTACAATTCCTTAGTCCGCCCTCTTCTGGAATACTGCGTTCAATGCTGGTTTTATTACCAAAAAGACATAAACAAGCTAGAACGAGTTCAACGTAGAGTTACCAAAATGATACCTAGCCTAAAGAACAAACCATACGAAGAGCGTCTTAGAGAATTAAATCTATTTCCTTTAACCCAGCGCAGATTAAGAGGTGACTTAATTCAAGTGTTCAAAATCATCAAAGGCATCGACAATATTAACTGTAGTAAGTACTTCACTATCGACCAATCTAATTACACGCGGGGAAACGGTTGCAAAATTATTGGTAAATCTTTTAACTCACACGAATCTAAGAATTTCTTCTTCAATCGAGTTGTCAACTTGTGGAATGGGCTTCCCCGAGATGTTATAGACTGCAGCACCGTTGTTTCATTTAAACTCCGCCTAGACAAATATCTCGCATCAAACCCGCGACTGACTGCGTTTGTAAATGAATAACTTTATTTTATCCTCCCCTCAGTTACTAACCCATATGTCCCCTACTAACTTCCTAGTCCTGCCACGGACATTAGTTCCAGGGCAGTAGTTCCCTTTCCAATGTTCCCTTACCCACACTAAACCACTGTTTGGACACTTGATCCTCAGTGTTTTGGAGGACAAGCAGCCTAGAAGGGTCACTAGAACTGTTGTTGCTTGATTTCCTTTGTACTCCTTTGTACATGTGTGAACAATACTCATTACATGGACGCACTGTGCCCCTGTAGAGATATATTGACTCAGGGAGTTGTGGTGAGGTGATGATGTGTATATATATATATATATGCTCAGGCCCAATCCCCATTTCCCTATTTTTATTTTTATTTTCTATTTGAATCTATTTTATTATTTGTTTTCCTTTTTTCTTAGAGGTGACCGACTCAAGACAGAGCAAGAACAGGGAAAACACAAAACAACATAAAACAACGAACAAACACAGATAAAAACATAAATTCACACACATCTAGGTCATCCAGGAGAAGACCCAGAGACCAGGGTCACCAAGGTCGCTCCAGCACTCCCCCGGCCCCCGACCACCCGGAGAGGTTCCGATCTCGGCAGGCAGACATGCAGCGAAGCCGAAGCCACAAGCCTGCCCACCACACTTCCAGGCGCGCCCTTCATATTAATCGTCCCCCCTCATCTTCCACATACTTCCCATTGCTCCGAAAACCTTCCTTCCTTCACACACTCTCTGTTTTACCTCCATTTCCATATCTCCACTCCTGCTTATCGTTCCTCCTAGATATTTAAAACACTCTACTTGTTCCAATATTTCCCCATCCAGCCTCACATAGAGATTCACCCTATGATCTCCCCTATTACACACCATGACTTTACTTTTATTGACGTTCACCTTCAGTTTCCTCCTTCCACAAACCACACCAAACTCTTTGACTACCCGCTGCAGTTTCTCCTCAGATATATATACCGGTATATATATATATATATATATATATATTTATTTTATTTATTTTTTTTTTTTTCTCTTTTTTTGTACATATACTGTAGAGGTGAGATGCAGGAAGAGAGGGAACAAGGATGGACGAGTGGGAGAGGGCATGAGGGCAGGGAGAGTTTAATAATGGGGAGCGATGACAGGTAAAGGATTATAAGCAGGTCAGAAAGGTGCATACAAAGTTGAGGTGTTGGTGATGAGGGACGGGAGGAGAGAAGAAGTGAATGCGGTAGTGATGGAAAGAGAGAGGATGGTGGAGAGGATGGTGGAGGGAACAAGGTGAAGGAAGGTAAAATACAGAAGGAAGCAGGTGCTGAAGGGGGAGAGGGATAGCAAACAAATAGGTTGGTACCAGATAGAGGAGAAATATTGTCTTAATTTAGATGTGAGGGAATTTTGGAAGCTGGGAGTATTGTAATGAAGATTAGGAGGGAGAGAGAGAGAGAGAGAGAGAGTCACAATAAAAGACACATTGATAAAGGGATTACGGTGAATCAAATAATTTACTTAGATGCATCAATATGTTATTTAATAAAGAATCCGCCCCAATACAATATTTGATAGTGAGTAGGGCCGAGTTTAGGCGACCAGTAAATAGTCTATACATATAAATAGCTATATTACATTTCATTGTATGTAATGTAATTTTAATTATTAATTTCGTTTTGGCCATTGGCAAGCCTGAGCTTTAAATCTCATCACATGACCGGTTTACTTAGATAAATTTGGCAGTTTTAAAATTCAGACGGAACTTTCCAAAGGGTTTGAATTAATGATGACACGATCAGTGGGGCACAGGTTTTAACCATCTTCAAGTTCCGGCACTTTATATATCATTACCGCCATCTTTAATACCACCACACAGGAACACTGTATATCGTAATCAATGTCACATAAATACATAGTCTGTCATTGTTAGCACAAAGGAAAACAAGCACAAATATATCTACTGATCCTAAACACAGGAAAGAGTAGTACAGTATAAAGTGGTGCTATTCGTTTGTATATGCAGTTAATCAGGGGTTAAAAGCGATTTTTGAAAGTTTGAACTTTATTACTCTCAATGACACGACTATAGTCGGTTTCATTTCAGATGACGGTAAATTGAATCCCATAGCAGCTAGTGTATTGATACATTCTGTACAAATGTGGAAGTGCTCTGTCTCTCCGTCAAATTAAAGTCAAGTTTTCAAAATCACAATACATTTCACATACAAAATATGCATAATAGCTGAGTAATAAAGATGGGGACATGGCACTGTACCATCAGCTGAAATAAAACAGACTATAGGTAGTCCGTTCCATATGCTTACCACTTGATTAAATTAAAAAAGAAATGCTTCGCCTCATGCGAGTGAAAAGGCTCTCGAATTATCTTACGACCATTTGCTCTAGTGTAACTTGAGTGATAAATTGTGAAGTATTTGTTGTTTTGTAATCCTAAGGAAACCTGGTAGTTTCTGAAGTAACATTGTATAAATAATCAGTCAACTATAATAATTAACCAGTATTATGTAGGCTATCATTTCAAGATAAGTCTGGAAATGTTAATGATATGAAGTTATCGAGCAAATAACTGCATGAAAGAATGTTTGTAAGACTTTACCTTCAAATATATGTCACACAAGCGTTTTGTGTGACAATTTTTGTTAGCACCTATCATATGGGCAACATTTCTGGATATTGGCGTCAACACCTTGACTTAGTATTAATTTTTATAGATAGCTGAAACTATAATCCAGCTGTAATGGGAGAATGGTGGTAACAAAAACATAGTATGGGTATGTGGGACGCAAATGATTAATTGATACTGCTTCTACCGTTTCATTACTATGCCATCTTTGTTTCAGTTGTCCTTGGTATGTTATGGGTGATGTGGATAGACTGTGAGTTATGGTTTTTGTATAGCATTAGTAATAGTCCAGGGTTCTCAGGATGTTAACCCTTTCGCTCACCAGAAGACACGCATGCGTCTTTCCAAGCCACTCTCTAAATGCACCAAGGCCCGATTCACACCATCCTAAAATTTCCAAAACAAATATCGTTGGCACAAATCACTCAAGAACTACTCCAGCTGTGAGATGATGAAGAAACAAGGAAATATACTGTATTTGATTATAACTTACAACACTGCTTTGGTTGTGGACGGCCATCGCTCACTTACTCATCCTATCAACTCTGGTGTTCCTCAGGGCTCTATCCTATCTCCCATTCTCTTCCTAGTTTTCATAAATGATCTTCTCCACTGTACCTCCAGTCCCATCCATTCATACGCAGACGACTCTACCTTACACTACTCAATTAGTTTTCCAGAACGCCCCAGCCAGCATCCCCTCAAAAACAAATGTAATGAAGCGATACAACACTTATCTTCTGATCTAACTATTATTTACAATTGGGGCAGAGAAACCGTGTTCCCTTTAATGCTTCCCAAACCCAATTTCTCCGCCTATCTAGCCGTCCAGAACCCCCAGTGGACTATCCCTTATTCTTCAACAATATAATAATAAACCCATCATCTTCTCTATCAGTATTCTAGGTGTCTCTTTTTCTTCTGCTCTCAGTCTTGCTGAGGCAGCATCCCAGAAGCTGGGTGTGCTCAACCGTCTCAAGGGGTTCTTTACCCCTGCACAGCTTCTTGCTATGTACAGGGGCACAGTGCGTCCTTGTATTGTGTATTGTTCACATGTGAGGGGAGGAACCTCTCACACCGTACTCCTAGACAGAGTAGAAAGGAAGGCCTTTCGTATCATTAAATCCCACCCACTCACCAACTCTTTGCAAACTCTGTCTGTTCGCCGCAATGTTGCATCTCTATCGCTATTCTATCGCTACTAAAATAATCAGTGCCCCTCAGAGCTCTCCCAGTGTATACCACCTCCTCTACATAGAGTATGTGGTACCCGTCATGCAACACAATCCCACCCCTACTCTGTGCAACTCTCCAACCCAAGAGTGAAACATTACTCTCAGTCTTTCTTCTATTCAACAGCTGAGCACTGGAACTCTCTCCCAGAATCAGTATTTCCCTCCTCCTATGACTTAAATTGCTTCAAACTCTGTGTGTCCAGGCATTTTGCCTCGAACGTCCCTTGATTTTGGCCCTGTCATGCTTTCAACTATAGGGGAGGCACTTGCTACAGGCAGTTATGCCTTTTGTCTCCCTCACTCACATAGAAAACAAAATACCATACACAAATATTCGCATACAATCAAGTTTTAGTGGTAGCTGAGATTTGATTCTTGTTTTCAAAGCTTCTTTATTCGTTTCTGTAAGTCTAGAACTATACTTTATAGCCACATAGTTTTTCAGGTAGGTTTAATGCGCACATAGGGTGAACCGAATATCACCGTGATTACTCTTAGCATGATGGGGATAATATTCACATAAAATCAAATATTTATGGGGTATGAATTTCCATGATGCCAATGAAAAGAGCATACACAACTGTATAGTTCACTCCTAAAAAAATCTATGTTGTCACTCAAATTGTCATTAATATTGTCCGTTCAATTACTCACAGACGGAATTGTTTTTGGCATACATTTGTACAATGATATTTCAAGGTTTTGATTATTTCTACCTGAATATTATAGAATACCTTTTCCTCATTTTATGTATTTAAATATAGTGTATACAAATATATTTTTAAGGTCTAAAACCAACCAATAGTGAATATTTTCGGTCTGACGGTCGTATATTCTAAGCGAAAACGATAATTTTAGAATATTTATATAAAATCTAATAGTGGTGATAAGATATTTTGTTTATTAATCATCAAAAATAGTGTATTAAATACTTGTGATTCCATATTACAAGCACATTTAGTTATTTAGTAAGTTTGCGAAATATCTTACAGTCAAGGCGATAATTGTGGGTGTAAAACAAGCTATAATATACATCTTTGGTGGCGTGCAAAAGAGGGGATGCCAGTAAGACCATTGATATAATAAGGACAACATAATTATACACAACAATTAACTTACATAAGAAATGTCCAGATACTGAGAAGGATAAATTGCACACATGCCATTTTGTTATGTGTAGTTCGCTCTAATATAATTGACACTGATAGGAAACGTGTGAAATTGTATCGCAAAACAAAGTTTAAAAGTTGCAGACGAATATTCTATTCATAAATTAGTGTTTAGTCAATATACAACCCTTATTACGAATCTTTATACCACTCTCAAATGCCATCCAGAGATTTCAATTGTTTACATAGCCTTCCAGATTATAGTGTTGGAGTTCACTGGTTATGATGCGTACCAAGACTTTTCACTATCGTTCGTTATTATCTATCTCCCCATGTAGTATATTCGTACTCTGATTCATGTTCCAATACATGCCAATTTTCACCTATTTCGCGTCATACTTTTACATGCACACATTGTTCCCGACGGAAAAGATATACTTGACGGAGAACACCTGCCATGATATGCGTCTATAATTTATCTTCTAATTATGTCTGAATCTATAATACAAATTTTTCCTCGACACACCTGAACATAGTTTGAACATCAAAGTTTCATCCAGATTTGTCAAAGAGTTTTGTAATAGGTAACATAAGTGGAGTTATTGCATTGTACTACCAAAGCTACAATGAATGTAGCCCAAATGGAACGGTGATTGATGGTCTGAGTGTTGATTTATGAAAGATTCCTTGATATCACATCTGTTATCTGTTATCTGCTACAGAGTTCGCCACCTACAAGTGGCACTGATTAGCATGTCACCCATCGGTAATTTGTTTAGGGTATGTTCCCCTAGATGGGTTGCTCGCCAAGGCTAACGAGTCCCAACCACCTGGAAACACCTCTATTAGATAATAGGGAGTGATATTTGATTCTAGATTTAATCATACATATTGAAAGGTTTACTGTATTGTGGTTATCATTGTGGCTGTAATAATTTATAGCAAGAATTGAACTCTTCAATCCACTACATTAAAATTGTATATATAACCCACGTTTCTTAATACCAAGTTAATAAAAACCTATAATTGTAATTGTGCAGGACCACTTGACCTCTAAGCTGCGCCTCCCTCTCCTTCCCTCCTTTCTCCCTGAACTCCCATCTCCTCCTATATTCTACTTTTTCCCTTCCCCTCTCCCTATAAATCCTCCCTCCAGCCACAAATAAGTTCAGTCACCCTCTTATACACTTCCCCTACCTCCCACTTTCCTCATACATGCGCAAGACATCCACTGGAGCCGTCCGTGTTGAGCGAGATTTCTGAGAGAGCAGACCTATGTCGCTCTGCCTCATATGCCTCTCGTCACAATAATACATATTTTCACTGGATAATTGCTCTTTGCACCTCTTTTCTGGTTCTTCAATGATCACATGTTCGTTATAGAAGCAAAATAAGCGCATGTGGTGCAGTAATATTGCTTTATATGGCAAATCTAACTAATGTTGTCCGAATTGACCTTTAACACATACGCTGCTCATTCAGGCATTCCTGAATAATTAAGCAAGTGCCTGGTTTTTATTAATTGTATTCAGCCAAACACTAGAAGAAAATAGTTTCAAAATTACCTCAGAACGAGCTTCGTAGCGCGTTGGGTTAATCCACAGTGCTACCATAGACATCAGCAAATATTTGTTAATAATGAGCAATGTCGCGCTACATTTGCCTTTGGCAGAGCTGCATAGGTCTAGCGAGACATGGCTGACATACCTCAGTGCACCAGTCACTGGGATGGAGAGCGGACTGAGGCCTGCCGCGCTCCCGCTCACTCGCACTCGTCTCTACAGGCTTTAACACTTATGGTGAGGGCATGTTTCCACCTATTTCTGCCATATTAGGGCTCATTCAGGCACTCCTGATTGATTAGGCAAGTGTCTGCATGAAATGAAATGTATTCAGGCGAAAACTAGAAGAAAATAGCTTCCAAATTATGACAGAACGTTCGCGGGGCTCACCCGCAGCACTACCATAGACATTTGCTAAAATGAGCAATCCTCGCTAATGTCGCGGTATTTTTGCCTTCGGCAGCATTGTACTGTATATCTAGCGAAACTCTGACTCAGACCCTTCAGTGTACCGGGCGGCTGCCTGGGAGGAGAAGGGGGGGCCTGCTGCGCTCTCGCTCCCTCACACTCGATTTGACATGCTTTAAGAGGCTTTAAAAGCCTGTAGATTGCTGTAAATTGCCATGGCATCTCGGAAGGTCTACTGCAGGGAAAGGGTTAGGAGGCTTTAAGAGCCTCTAAATTGCTTTAAATTACCAGGATGTTCCGGAACGGTTCCCACACCAAAAGGGGTTAACCTCTCAAAAACATGTGTAACACAGCCCCGTGTTAAGGTAATGAGTATACTGTACAGTTGTCTTATATAATCAGTACCTTTACATTATTAGATAATCCTGGAAAGGTTTTCAAAAATGAAAAAAGGGGTCTTATTTTAGTGGCATGAAATTATTGAGTGAGGATTATTGTAAAGAGTGAGGATTACATCTTTGGATTTGAGCATAAATCCAAAGATGTAATCCTCACTCTTTCCAATTCGTTAGTCCGTTCACTTCTGGAATATTGTGTTCAGTCCTGGTGCCCCTACTACCAAAAAGATATAGACAAACTGGAGCGAGTTCAACGTAGAGTTACTAAAATGATACCGCGTTTGAGGAGCAAACCAATTGAGAAGTGTCTTGAGGAATAGAATCTTTTTCCCTTAACACAGCAGAGATTAAGAGGTGACTTAATTCAAGTTTTCAAGATCATAAAAGGCATCTACAATTTGAACTGCAGTAAGTATTTTACAATCGACCAGTCAAATTACACAATGGGAAATGGTTACAAAATTATCGGTAAATTATTTAACTCGCATGAATCTAAGAACTTCTTCTTTAATCGAGTTGTCAATCTGTGAAATGGGCTTCCCCGAAATGTTATAGACTGCAACACTGTTGATTCTTTTAAGGTTTGCTTAGACAAGAACCTTGCCAGAAACCCACGGATGACTGTATTTTTAGATAAATAAATGATTTCCTTAGTACTGTATTGTAATATTAGTTACCTAATTGAATTCACACTTTATCATATCCTTTCTGAGAAACTGTTGGGCGCTTAAACCAGCAGTAACTTAGACAGCAAGTAACCTCAAGGGGTCGCAAGGCCTGTTCTTACTTGATTTCTTGTGTGCTCCTTTGTACTCTGTCTCTTTCTCACTCTCACTCTGTCTCTCTGCTAGAGACTGACTGAGTCACTGCTTCACCATGTATATGACTGACTGTATGAGATTGGTGGATATAGATGTTGATATTATGTACTGTGTAGCGTCTTCCGCTGTTGGGTTCACCACGGGAAGAAGTGCTGCTCTAGAATAAAGGGCCCTCTACCGATGGAATAAATCTGAAGTTGATAAATTTGTATGCATAGTATGCAAAGGTGAGCTTGTGTTTAATTTCCGGCTCAAGAGTTTTAACTTTGGCAATGAGGCCAGGAGATGGTGGACAAGTTTTGTTACATGGGAGATACCATCTCTGCCGATGGTGGGGCTGAGGTTGAAACAATAACCAGAAAAAGATGTGGCTGGGAATAGTTCAGAGAACTGTTGCCACTACCCACCATAAGAAGATTCCCTCTCCCCTTGAAGAGAAAGGTATACGTTTCATGTGTTAGAAGCGCAATGACATATGCATCAGAACGTTGCCTGTCATAGCAGATGATATTAACAGAATGGAACGTAACAAAATGAAAATGGTGAGATGGATGTGTGGTGCCAAACTGCCAGATTGGATATCTAGTGAAGAGCTGAGGAGATGGTTAGGTATCAAGAATATCAATGATTATATACGCCTAGCATGCTTGGATGGTCTCGGCATGTGGAGAGTATGGATAAACTAAGTTGGGTGAAAAGATGCAAGTCCGAGGGAACTGCACCAGGGGGCAGACTAAGTAAGGCGTGGGATCAGTCTGATCTTAAATATAAATACCTGACAAGTGAGGCAGCTCTGAACAGGGCTGACTGGAATGCCGCCATTAAGACACGAGACCGGAACTGCACTTCGTGTGGAGCACTCGGTCTTTAAATGTATGTACAGTATATATATATATATATATATATATATATATATATATATATATATATATATATATATATATATATATATATATATATGATTACTGTGGCCACCCCTTCGGGGATCATATCACCCCTTCCGGGATCAAGTGCTCTGGCAATATACAGTATAGATAGATAGAGAATTGAAAGGATATAGTTTAACATTGAAGACATTTTTTTTTTAACATCAAGAACCCCCAAAATTAAATAATTGAAAACATGCAATCCTCCCAGGATTCAAACCCATCTATTTAAACGAAGTTATGAATTTAATTCTCCACATATTAAATACAAAAATTATATATAAACTGCTGATTAAAAAGCAAGTTCCATCCAAATATATATATCAAATAAATTTAGTAGCAGTCTCTACATTTCCAACGTAGGGCTTAAGATCTCAGCTGCTACCACAGCGGGCCGGTTTATCGGTACTCACGCGAAGTACTAATAATCTCTAAAGTTGCACCTCAATTCACTACTAGGCACGTTGTACACACTCCGAGACGACTAAAGAAGGAAAAGAAGGCAGAGGAGAGAAAGAAGTTTAGTTACCCATTTAATCTAGCTGCTCTCCTCTTAGCCATGCTCCATTTTCTATGAGCCTGCACCAGTACATGTATCAGTATCAGTCTCTTCGCGCACACCGTCGATGACACACGCCTTTTTCTGTGTTCCGCGAGTGCCTGTTTTTGCCTGCCCCTTCGCTTCAACTAAGTGAGTGCGAGCCTTTCCAGGCTGTTGAGGTTTTAGAAGGACGTTTCAGTGATGTAGGGAGCACTTTTTCGTATTTATAGCGTGTTTTTGGTGTGCGGTTAGTGCTGGAGACGTGTTGAATTATATTGTTTACTTCGGGGGTGGTTGGTCCTCGGCGTCGCGTAGCAGTCGTTGAGTGCGCTATTCTACCCTCGCTTTTCGGGTTCGTGTTCACTTTAATAACCCTTAACGTAACTTGGGGGGGATGTATGCTTCCCGCGTGATGCATTGTGTTTCTTTTCCCCTTTTTCGTGTTTTTTGTTGTATATGTTTTTCATATGACTACATGTCAAAGTTTTACAAGACTTGAGCATGAAGTTTCTCTGGATTCTGCTTTTGTAAGAGCATTGGGAATACAGCCTTTATTCTATTTCAGACATGCTGCTTTGGTCTCCATTTGACCTAGAAGCCCTTCTGACTTGTTTTTCAACATGTCCATAGATGGTGGTCTTGTAATTCGTCACCTGGTTCACACTTTTGTCAGTTCCTTTTCATTTCCTCGGGCCTACTTGACTCGAGGATACGTGGTTCTGGTAACAGTGTCAGTCGCCCCATAAGCTAACCTAACTTTTATTTTAATCTTTTAACGTAATTGTGGGGTTCTCGGGCAGTGTTTAGCTTTGTTACTAGGTTCTTTCACTCAGGGATTGACGCTACCCTAGTGTTTTATCTTTTTCTGTGTTTTGTGTAACTAAGCTAGGCTTGTTTTTTACCTTGAGCGGACCAAGTCGGAATGGGCCACACAGGTCCTTTCCTTCTATTTTCCTCTTGTCTCTACTGACTTGGTGGTTATGGTCTTATATGCTCTTGTTAAAATTCTCGCCTTTATGTTTTGTGTAACTAAACTAATCGGTTTTTTGCCTTTAGCTGACCGGAAGTTGGGATGGTCCACACAGGACCTTTCCTTCTTCTCCTCTTCTCCTCTCAACTGACTTGGAGGTCTCGGTCTCGTCGCTCTTGTTAAAATTCTTGATTTTCTTACATTTTAACTGTTTCTGTTCTTCCCCTGCCTGTGTTTACTTGAGCATATGGGGGAGATGTCTGGAAACTGTAAGGGCCACGCTCACAGGGAGGCTAGGCCTGGACAAGTTGACTCGACATTCGTGTTTACACACGTTTTTTCGCCACACAGGCTAGTGTGTCTTCAGCTTGACAAGTTGACTCGATATTTGTGTTTACACGCGTTTTTTCGCAACACAGGCGAGGGTCTCCTGGTGTCCTCGGCTCCTTCATCTTTTCTAGAATTCCGCTCTAGAAGCGGTTATTCTACTTTCGATGTACCCTGTGCCATGTATCTGTATCAAGGAATCGGCCACATAGCCTTTTTCCTTGTTTATTGATATTGTTGGAGCCCTGTCTACATGTTATGCCCTTTGACTAACTGTACCTGGACATGGCTACTTGGCTGTTTCCTATCCCTTGTGTCCTCCTTCTGTGCCTAGTTTCCGCCCTACAGGCGGCCTTCTAGTATAGTAGGTGGACTCAGGAACCTGTTGAAAAGTCCTAGGACTCTGCCCAAAGTGGCGATTGTCCTATGTGTATTGGATTCCCTACCCCCCTATTTCTACTCATAGGGTACTGTTGGGTAGCTCACACTTGACTTTTTTCCTTCCAGCTTGTGCCCGCTCTACTGCCGGCCATACCTGACCCATCACCGCTGCGCTCCTTCCTACCTCCGTTCATACAGAGGGTTCTCAGGTATTTTGAACGGGGGTCACTTTTCCCCAAAAAATGGATTTTGAACCTGTTCACCAGGATTGGGTCTTGCTAAGGGGCTTGTCCCAGCCCTGGTGTTTATGGTCTACGGTGTGGGTGGCTGTACTTGATTTTCCTTGTTATCATTGCTACTTGGTGTATTCATGGATATTGTCTTACTTGGGTGTCCCATATATATTGGCTATATTGCCTCATATTTTTACCCTGTCCCGATCACCTACACTGGTGTGTACCGCTCCCCCCAATTTTCAGTGTCATGATGCCGGCTCCTCCCTGCTTCCGCCTGACATGCAATCGGTCGGCCATGCTGGGCCATCGGGGATGATGCCCCCACATGGTCTGCTACGGCAAGGATGTCTACGACCCCCCACCGATGTGGAGCTTGTCCCTCCGCCCTTCAACTGCTGGAATCGCACCCTGCATCGGAAGAAGGACGACGGTCCAAGAGGTCTCTCCGTCAATCATGGGATATGATCTCCCGTTACGTACGCCTTGCCTCTGCCCTGTTTCCAGCCCTCTCCTCTCCATTCCCCGTTCGGTCTCACTGATGTCTTCGAGGTGGATTGGGGGGGAGTGGTCGCGTCATGGAAGACCTGTGTCGGCACATATTCCCTTGATAAGTTGACTCGACATTCGTGTTTTCACGCGTTTTTTCGCCACACAGGCGAGGGTCTCCTGGTGTCGTCTGGCTCTTCATCTTTTTCTAGAATTCCGCTCTACGAGCGAATTTTCTACTTTTTGATGTACCCTGTATCTGTATCTGGGAATCGGCCACATCACCTTTTTCCTTGGTTATTGATGAAGTTGGTGCCCTGTCTAAGTTTGAATGTATGTACAGTCCTGGATATAGCTACTTGGCTGATTTCCTATCCTCTGTGTCCTCCTTCTGTGCCTCGTTTCCGCCCTAAAGGCGGCCTCCTAGAGTACTAGGTGGACTCAGGGACCTGTTGAAAAGTCCCAGGACTCTGCTCACGTGGCAATTGTACTGTGTGTCTTGGATTCTCCCTCCTATTTTGTACCAATTAGGTGTCAGGTAGCTCACACTTTACTTTCTACTGACAGGGAGGTTCGGCCTTGACTCCACGTTGTGTTTACACACATTTTCCGCCAAACAGGCGGGGTGTCCTCTGCCTCTTCCTATAGAAACCCGCTCCACAGGTGGATTTTCTATTCTTGGATGTACCCTGTGACCTGTATCTGTAACCAGGAATCCGCCACATAGCTTTTTCCTCTGGTGTTTATGCCCTTTGCATTCATCTGCACCCAGGGAACGGCTGCTTAGCTGGGTTTCCTCCCTTGATATGTCCTCTGTTTCCTTCTGTGCCTCGAATCTGCTCCACATGCGGCCTCTTGCTCCTAGATCAACACAGAAACCCGCTGAAAGGTCCCAGGCCTCCGCTCACATGGCGTTCGTCCTGTGTGTATTGGATTCCCCCCTTTCTTCATTGAAATTTTACCGACCATCCCCACCGTGGCCTCCACTTTTGTGTCTGGCCTGCTGCTCTGCTCCTCGGACTTCACTGGGATCTTAAGCCCTACGTTGAATTTGCTTTTCCTACCAACTCCAGGACATTCGCCACCCATTGACGTCGACAGGTTCGGGTGGTTTTTCTGCTCGTCAGCCCTTGCCGAAGTCCGCAGCCACCTCCTCCTGACGGGCCTTTTAAGTCCGGGACTGTTCCTGGGGGTGGCTTGGCAGGAGGCTTTCTTGCTTGTGCTGAGCGACACATGCTCCGCCCAATGGGAGGTCGTGGCAAAGCCCTCGTCATCCTCCTCCAACCATGTGAGTGGAGGTCCGTCGCCGGGAAGGAACCCCGGGCCTGGGGCTTGGGCTATGGGACGGGCCGCGGGGGGCCTTGTGTACGCTCCTCCCGTGGCCGTTTGTACCCGGTTTGCCGTCTCGTCCTGTGGGTAGACTATGCTGGCAAGATCCGGGACCCTCGTCCCACGCTCCCTTGCTCGGACAGGAGGGGGACAGGCCGGAGCGCGAGGCCCGCTCTCCGTTTTCGTCAGGACGGCCAGGAGGACGGGGGATGGCCGTGGTAGTTCCTTTCTCCATGACAAGTTTACGGGAGATTATGCTCCGCACAATGTGTAGCTCCTCCTGGCCAATACCCTATCCCCTCACCCGGTCGTCTCATAAACTTGGTGGTGGGCCTGACACAAAGCACCCGCACCGGCTTCTCCCGCCCCCACTTCCGGCACTAGCCACGCCGGACGTGGGCACGACGGTGGTATACAAGGGTCTGGCCTGGAGGTGGAGGACTCAACCTCCTCTCGGGCGCCCTCCCCGTCATCGACGCAGTGTCTCAGGAGGTGGCCCAGGTAATCCGGTCCATGTATCCCCGGGAGGTGTGCCGTCTCGATAATAACTTCTACACACGTGTGCAGGACACACTCGCTGTAGTCGTCCGTGTCGCGAGCCTGGGGTTCACAATCGCTATTTAACAAGGCAGGCCTCCCACTATCACACTGAGGGCCATGGGACCTACACAGTGCTCCTGTTCCCCGGAGTCAGGTGTACGCGTCAACACTTCGCGTGTCGTGTTCTGGGTTTTTTTTTTTTTTTTTCCCTGCTGGGATCTTTACCTTGGGCGGCACTGACCGTGCCTTTAGGCCAGCTCGGACTCGACCACCTTGTTCTGCTGGTCCCCTAACACTTCCCTGTATCGCCCCCCCCTTAGTGGCTGTGGCCGGTACCGCGCTTGCTACATATGAGACTGTCACACAGGGTCGCTCGGGGCTCGTTCGCTGCAGCGGTGCCCTGGACTGCTCCCCCGGCGGCCATCTGGATAGACACAGATGCGTCGTGTGAGGTGGGGTGGGGCTCCCAATCTAATATGGGTCGTCGACACCACGGCAAGTGGTCAGGGCTCTTACGCTTATACACTGACATAACCGATACAGGGTTATGGTCCCCCCGCAATGCGTTTGTCTCTTCGTACCTCTCCATGTCCACGGCTAGGCTGGGTATACCTTGGATTTCGTTAAACCAACGTGTCACCTGCTTCGTCATCCATCCTGCTTCTATTCATGCTGTATTCGTCCCATACTGTATTGTCTTCCTTTTCCTGAAAGGAGGGGGTGGGGAGGTATTTTTGTATGCTTGTACAAAGCCTTTCTATCAATACATGTATGTACTGTCTGTTTAGTATTGAGGATGTAGCTCTTACGTTTTTTACAGTCTGACTCCACTGTCTCCGGGTTTTGTGTTGGTATGCTTTTGCCTCCTACCCATGTCGTGTAACTACAGAGTGTCATATGGTGATGTCCACCATCTTCTGTGTCTCTTCATCCCATACTGTATTTTCTTCCTTTCCTTAAAACAGGGGGGGGGGGGGTTCTTTTTGTATGCTTGTACAAAAACTTTCTCTTTCAATACTTGTATGAACAGTACTGTCTGTTTAGTGTTAAGGATGTAACTCTTAAGGTTTATTACATTTGGACTATACTGTCTACGGGTTTTTGTATTGGTATGCCTATGCCTCATCATACCCATGTCTTGTACTTAACCCTTTCCCTGTGGGTGACGTTCTAGAATGCATAGGCAATTTACAGCACTTTCCAGGCTTTAAAAGCCTGTAAAAACCGTAGAAATCGAGTGTCAGTGGGCGGGAGCGTGAGGGACCTCCCTCCGTCCCTCAGAGCAGCCAGCTGCTCACTGAGGGAGACTGTGTCTCGCGTGGCTGTCTCGACAGTGTTGCTGAGCGAGCGAGAGCTAATAATTAGCGAGTTTTCCCGAATGTCTATGGCAACGCTGCGGGTGTACCCCGCCACCTACGAAGCTCGTTCTGGTGTCATTTTGAAGCTATTTTCGCCTAGTTTTCGGCAGAATTTAGTTCATTTAATGCAGATACTTGATTAACCCTTAACTGGTGGCACGCAACATATGTCGAGTGAAATAAATTTGGACTAAGTGACAGTGCACGACAGCTGTCGAGCGCCATTTTCATCACGTAATGTTGCTGAGAGAGAGAGCTGAGTGGTGGGACGAGCGTAGTAACCTCGTAGTGACCGCTCCCCACGACCACCGTGGACATACTGAACTGTATTCTACTTTCCTCCTCCCTTTCTCACTCGCTACACAGGGAATTATGTAAGGAAATTACCTTATTTCAGGTTTTTTTTACTCGTGTTGCACGATCGTTGCAAGAGAACCAGTGGTCGTACAAGGATGGTTCGGGTGTCATTGGAAAGCTCTGTTTTCTCCCTTTCAGGGATAGATACTTGTTTTACGCTCTGGGTCTTATTCAGGCATGAAAATGAGCACGGAAACAACCCTATTTAGGGTAAAACAAAAATGCTGTGCGGTACGGTCAAATAGACCGCCTAGCCCGCCAATAAGGTGTTAATCATTCAGGAGTGCCTGAATATGCCCTAAATAGCACAAATAAGCCCACACAGATGGTTAAAGAGTGTCTTCGGAGGTCATCCACCTGCTGTGCCGTGCTTTTTGTTATTGTAATACTTTACAATTGACTTCACCTTTCCCATGTTGGTGTGCCATTCCAAGGTCGACATGACCTATTCCTTTACCTGCCTGTGAATTTTAGACCCTAGACTGATACGCTAGTAACTGTATTTTCTTAATATGCACCATACTGTTATGCTCTTTTTTCCCAATAAACTAAAAAAATTATTTGTGTCTTTTCTTGGTCCTCTACTTTGCTAAGGCTTGGGTTCTTGTGGTTTATTGGATGTCCGCCTCCAATGTGGGACTCAAGCCCTACGTTGGAAACGTAGAGACTGCTACTAAATTGGGAGGTTTGACGACCTCCCTTATCATCAAATAAGGAAAACCTCTTATTTGGTAGCAGTCTCGGAGTATCCAACGACAGAGTATCCCGCCCTCATACCGATCCCCTGCCCATCCAATCTAAACTGATTATTTGATACCTAGATACTGTTACATGTACTCGTGCAGGCTCATAGAAATTGGAGCATGGCTAAGAGGAGAGCAGCTAGATTAAATGGGTAACCATAACTTCTTTCTCTCCTTCACTTTCTCTTCCTTCTTTAGTCGTCTCGGAGTGTGTACAACAACGTGCCTAGTAGTGAATTGAGGTGCAACTTTAGAATTGATTAGTACTTCGCATGAGTACCGATAAATCGGCCCGCTGTGGTAGCGGCTGAGATCTTAAGCCCTACGTTGGATAGTCCGAGACTGCTACCAAATAAGAGGTTTTTCTTAATTGGTTATAAAGGAGGTCGTCAAACCTCCCAATATTACAAGATAGTTGTAATTGTGTAAACAAAAAAACGATTATTTATATACGGCTGTACCATGGACCTAAAGGAGTTACCCTTTGGAAGATCCAATGACGCTTTTCTTTTCTGTGTTCTAGCTATTATGTTAATAGTTTATTTTATTCAGATGAGGACGAATATATAGACTTGAGAAGGTTGATTGAGATAGTCTGTACCGTCATAATTCTCAAATATCCTTCCTAAGCTGTATAAAATCGTCTAATTATGGCCAGAATAAACTGTCAAAACGTGTCATAATCCTAATGGGGTTAAAGAAATAGAAAACTTATATAATGAAATGGAAGTTGTGGAGGTTTTCGGTAATTTACCACTTATGAGCTTCATCCATAAGGAAGTTGGAGGTGTAAACAATGATATTTAGAAGAATGACCAGCTTAGATATGGTTGTAGTGCATTATATAAACACAAAATCAAATTAAACATACTTTCCATCCATTAAAATCCCGAATTATTAATCTATTCATGTTTAATATCAATGTTTGCGGCTCCAGCTCCCTTATAACCAAAACCTCGCAAGTTGTAAATAACCGACAAAACGACTCTCGACTCATAAACTTTACCACAAATGACCCCGAAACCACAATTACAGAAAGAGAAAACTTATATAATGAGATAGAAGTTGTGTAGGTTTCCAGTAATTCGACAAACTTTCCGCCCGGACTTAAATTTTGTTTTCAGTCATTGTGAAAGGTTGGCTGGAGTTTATAAGCAGCTAGAATCAGTCCAGGATCATTATCTCAGGTTTAAATACAGGTTTGGTTTGGTTTTCTGTGAGGGTATTTTGTAATGAATTGTGGCGTTGCCCAAGACTGAGACTGCGTAAGATAGAGCAAAGAAAATATTTGTCTTGCGTTATTTTAAAACAGGATGAAATAATGTACACCCGCAAACAGAGATAAATGTAAGTTTTGTTTTTTCTATGTGTATGAAGGAGACAGAAGCCAAATTTGTCGGACAGAATTATCTCCCCCCCAAAGTTGAAAGAGTGACAGAGAGCCAAATTCAATTTACGTCAGAGTCAAAATGTCTGGACACACGAAACTTGAAGCAGCTTAAGTCATAGGATGAGGGCAAGCCCGATTGAGGGGTAGAGTTCCAAATCTAGTTGTAGTTATGCAATTATAGCTACTTAGTTGTATACAATTCCAACAAAAATAGACAGCCTTAAACTATACTATTAACAAATTAATCCTGCTATGGAGTATTATTTTCTTAACCCGTTCACCACCATTACGTGATTTCCATCATATATTGTTTACCATTAGACGATTTTCTATAGTTTATAATCTACCTCTACGACTCAAATGGGTAAATATGAGCTAAATTATCCATATTAATAACATAGGATAATCTTCAACTGCATACAAGCGCCTACTTTTAGCCAGAATCAAAAATAAAAGGCGTCATGGTGCTGAAGGGATTAATATACATATATATGACTGTAGTAGGACACACAAAAACAGTTGTCTTTGTTGGCGGCTGTAGGAGTCCATTAAGGACTACTCGTTCATAAGTCATGGAGGAGGAAGGTCGGTGCAGGCAAGCTCCTGACTTTTATTTGTGGATTATCTACCGTCTTCAAGAGTTTAATATGACGTGAACACTTACACCACTTCCGTGCATATATGGATAACAGTTATATGAGATCACCTATAGTAAATTAACTGTATATTGTACAAGGGGAGGTGTTGGTGGAGTGGTCTTGCCACTGGAATGGTAATCCAAAGGTCCCGGATTCAAATCCCGATGTGTCAATGGGAAGATATTATTGGGTTTGAATTTGTGCTGTACCTAGTATCAGTGCATTACCACAAAGCCCACCAAAACACCAAAAAAATACCTTCATTGTTCCCTAATTAAATAGCAGTGTATGAATATTCCCATATTCAAAATATGCTACAGGGGGTCAATGCCTAGTGAGTTAATTACTCAATAGGTGGCGTTCTGAGAGTGAGGGTCCGAGTCTAGGAAGTGAGACAGTGAAGCATAAAGGCGATGCAGCCTTCAGAAGTAGGATTGCTTCGAGCCAGAGTGGAGCAACCAAGAGCCGCGTATCTGCGATGGCAGGTTGGCGAGGGCTGGTTGAAGCTTGTGCTTCACTTTTCTCACTTCCTAGGCTTGAACAATGTCTCACGGGCTTCACCGTGTTGAGCGGTGAATGTGCAGGCTCTCAGCCTATGCCCGAGAGGGAGTAGTTGGAATATAAAAACACAAAAAAACTAAATGGGAATATTAAAATAACAGGAAAGTTAAATTTATGCCTTGAGGTGATGTAAACAGTCTGCCCAGTCCATGAACCATTGACAATTCGAAGGATTATCCAGTATATTTATGTGATCCATAACACTTTCTACAAGAACAGGTATATCTCAAGATGATTTTAATAGAGCTTTTGTGCTAGCTTTGAATGATGATACAGTTGTAAAGAAGATAGAATCGACTATTTGTGAGAATTTATCTAAGGAATTGATGGAGCTTCTTAATGCAGTGTAACAACGAGACGAACAGATTACCGCCCTCCAAGATGAAGTTCAAAGCCCTGAAGATCATTACAGGTTGCACAGCTACTTCACCCACAGATCACCTACATCAAGAAACCAAAATCCTCAAAGTCAAAGACCATCTGGACATGAGAGGCACTCAATTCCTGGCAGCAGCCTCTATGAACCAACACCACCCACTAAACTACATGGCAACACACCCACAGACACCAAGAAATATCAAAACAACACCCAGCACACGGTATCACACACAATTATTGTCCTCTCTTCCTCCCTGCCCACCCCGAACCAACTTCCAAAAGCACATCCATACTAATATCTCTCACCGATCCATCCACTCACTCACAGACAACACGCAGCTGCATGCACGACCTCCCGAAATCCATCCTTCCGAATCCTCCCTTCCTCGCGAGGACAGAGTCCACCTGGCCAGGCTGAGATGCGGACACCATCCAGCTCTCCTGAGCTATCAGAAGAGACTGGATGACTCCGTTGTCGACGCCTGCCCGGGATGTAACACAGCACCCCAAACCATTAAACACATCATAGAAGACTGCATTTCACACAACCACTTATGCCAACAACACAATCTACACTCAATGAGAGCTCTGTGGGAAAGCCCGATCGTGGCCATGGCCTTTCTCAGGGACTCGGGGCTGTTCGGCCAGGCAGCTTAGGGAACAAACAACAACAGCTAAGGGATATAGTAGACCAACAGGAGTAGTAATCTCGCCGTAACGAAGGGATTGGAGTTCTCACAGAGAGGCTTCAGTCCTGACGTTGTTCTTGACTTACAGTGTGCTGGCTTAATAATCCAATAGGGTTGATAGCCTCTGAAGTCCTATTGTAATCAACTCGCCGTAACAACTTGAGATTAACAGGTGTTGCTGAGGAGGAGCACGGGGAAGTTGTGACGATCACTATGGACCTAATAAACAAGCAGGTGTGTGTGAAGCATGCCATTGTTGTGGAGGACATTGATCGTGTACATCGCCTTGGTAAACCGAGAGATGACGGTACACCTCGCCCCATACTGATAAGGTTCTCTACGTACCGAGCACGCTATAGAGTCTTCAGTAATCGTGTCATGGTCAACCCTAAACGCCGCCTGGGAGAGCCAGGTAGCCCCTGGGGGAGTGAGGTTGGGAGGCTACAGCCAACTCTACTCCAGACAGTGTGGAGGGAGACTCAGCAACAAACGATGGTGATGGACGAGATGCTGCATCCAACTCTTCTCGAGATGGTGGGAATGAAGGCCAAGGAAAGATAAAAAAAGCCATCTTCATGAATGAAGACTTAACCAGGGGTAAGGCAAAACTGCTGTGGTTAGCGCGAGGGGCCAAAAAAATAAATCTAATAAAGGATTGCTGGGGACTATTTGTATTAAAGATAATCATGGTAGTATTCAATCTGAGAAAAATCTAGATGAATTACGGGCTAAATTTTAGGAGAGTAAGATGTATGGGGTGATTATGATGTGGATACTTATAACCGATGTTCGAAGCTTGGTCATTATTAATATCTTGTTTCAGGTCAGGTCTCTATTTCTCTCGTTTTATTATTTTCACTGATGTTATTACTACAATTGCTGTATTGCTATTTCATTGGGTATGTATATTATGGTAATAGTGGTGATAATCGTTATAAGTATGACAGGTGGGATAATATATTGGGTATGTATATTATGGTAATAGTGGTGATAATCGTTATAAGTATGACAGGTGGGATAATATATTCCTTAATTCTGCACATACAACAGTGGATGTTCTTGTCTTTAAATTGATTTTTTATAACTGATTGATGAATTTGAACTTCTAGCACCGGATACTGGTTCACTTAGCGTCCAAGACTATTCACCCTGTACCGTACTCTTATCTTATACATTAATGTTTTTGTTAACTTGTCTTGAATTATGCACATATCCACAGAGAGGTGATATATTAACCATGCATTTTCAATTAACTTTCATTCATAATCAACTATTTTACAAACTTTTATTACTTTCTTTGGCACAAATAATTGCACATTTTCTTCTTATATTCAATGTAATGTTTGTCTTCATATTAATATTTGTTATCATATTTAATGTAATGTTTGTCTTCATATTAATATTTGTTATCATATTTAATGTAATGTTTGTCTCCATATTAATATTTGTTATCATATTTAATGTAATGTTTGTCTTCATATTAATATTTGTAATCATATTTAATGTAATGTTTGTCTCCATATTAATATTTGTTATCATATTTAATGTAATGTTTGTCTTCATATTAATATTTGTTATCATATTTAATGTAATGTTTGTCTTCATATTAATATTTGTTATCATATTTAATGTAATGTTTGTCTCCATATTAATATTTGTTATCATATTTAATGTAATGTTTGTCTTCATATTAATATTTGTTATCATATTTAATGTAATGTTTGACTTCATATAAATATTTGTTATCATATTTAATGTAATGTTTGTCTCCATATTAACATTTGTTATCATATTTAATGTAATGTTTGTCTTCATATTAATATTTGTTATCATATTTAATGTAATGTTTGTCTCCATATTAATATTTGTTATCATATTTAATGTAATGTTTGTCTTCATATTCGTCTCTATTTTTGTCTATATCGAGCTGGTAGTTATTGTGTTGTTAGTGTATTTTTGCCTGATTTATTACATGTTGATAAGTAAGCTAAAACAATAAGATTTAGATAATGGTTAATCAAAATTGTTATGTATGTGGGCAAGACTTGGTGCTTCATGATACACAGATGAGAGAGAATGAAGCACTTGGTAATATAATATGCCAGAATTGTACGGCAAGCTTATTTCCATTCAATCATATAAGAAATGAAACTATTTTTTAGAAGCTGCATATCGTAAAATAGACCATCAAATTCACAACTAGACGTTTCACAATTTGGAAATTGTTTATTCAACCCATTAGAATGTATTAATACGGACAAAAATTTCACTCTTATACAACATTGATCCTGATGTCAATTATTTGAGTCGTATGAACCAACAAAATATAATGAATGTTTATTTTTAAGAAGATACCTTCAATGCCAAAATTATTGATCAGAATATTAAGTCCCTCACTTTTCCATATGAACATTCGTAGTGTTCTGAAACATGTTGAAGAGTTAAAATATTATTTAGATAATTTACGATTTCAATTTACAGTGATAGGTTTATCCGAAACATGGATAAATACTCCTAATTGTAATATATATAACATGGAAGGCTATGAACATTTGGAGAACTATAGCACAAACAAAACGGGCGGTGGATTGTCTTTGTATATTAAAATTAATGTAGAATATAAAATTAGAATGAATCTTGATGTATTTAATGAACATTTGGAAATAGCCTTTATAGAGATTAATAAGCGATCCGTCAATTGTAAAAAGGACATTATAGTAGGTGTTATATATCGCCCACCTAGTGCTAATATAGCAGACATTATAGTAGGTGTTATATATCGCCCACCTAGTGCTAATATAGCAGACATTATAGTAGGTGTTATATATCACCCACCTAGTGCTAATATAGCAGACATTATAGTAGGTGTTATATATCGCCCACCTAGTGCTAATATAGCAGATGTCTTACTCAGTGTAAACACATTATAGTAGGTGTTATATATCGCCCACCTAGTGCTAATATAGCAGATGTCTTACTCAGTGTAAACACATTATAGTAGGTGTTATATATCGCCCACCTAGTGCTAATATAGCAGACTTCTTACTCAGTGTAAACACATTATAGTAGGTGTTATATATCGCCCACCTAGTGCTAATATAGCAGACTTCTTACTCAGTGTAAACACATTATAGTAGGTGTTATATATCGCCCACCTAGTGCTAATATAGCAGATGTCTTACTCAGTGTAAACACATTATAGTAGGTGTTATATATCGCCCACCTAGTGCTAATATAGCAGACTTCTTACTCAGTGTAAACATTATAGTAGGTGTTATATATCGCCCACCTAGTGCTAATATAGCAGACTTCTTACTCAGTGTAAACACATTATAGTAGGTGTTATATATCGCCCACCTAGTGCTAATATAGCAGGTGTCTTACTCAGTGTAAACACATTATAGTAGGTGTTATATATCGCCCACCTAGTGCTAATATAGCAGACTTCTTACTCAGTGTAAACACATTATAGTAGGTGTTATATATCGCCCACCTAGTGCTAATATAGCAGACTTCTTACTCAGTGTAAACACATTATAGTAGGTGTTATATATCGCCCACCTAGTGCTAATATAGCAGACTTCTTACTCAGTGTAAACACATTATAGTAGGTGTTATATATCGCCCACCTAGTGCTAATATAGCAGACTTCTTACTCAGTGTAAACACATTATAGTAGGTGTTATATATCGCCCACCTAGTGCTAATATAGCAGACTTCTTACTCAGTGTAAACACATTATAGTAGGTGTTATATATCGCCCACCTAGTGCTAATATAGCAGACTTCTTACTCAGTGTAAACACATTATAGTAGGTGTTATATATCGCCCACCTAGTGCTAATATAGCAGACTTCTTACTCAGTGTAAACACATTATAGTAGGTGTTATATATCGCCCACCTAGTGCTAATATATCAGATTTCTTACTCAGTGTAAACACATTATAGTAGGTGTTATATATCGCCCACCTAGTGCTAATATAGCAGACTTCTTACTCAGTGTAAACACATTATAGTAGGTGTTATATATCGCCCACCTAGTGCTAATATAGCAGATGTCTTACTCAGTGTAAACACATTATAGTAGGTGTTATATATCGCCCACCTAGTGCTAATATAGCAGACTTCTTACTCAGTGTAAACACATTATAGTAGGTGTTATATATCGCCCACCTAGTGCTAATATAGCAGACTTCTTACTCAGTGTAAACACATTATAGTAGGTGTTATATATCGCCCACCTAGTGCTAATATAGCAGACTTCTTACTCAGTGTAAACACATTATAGTAGGTGTTATATATCGCCCACCTAGTGCTAATATAGGAGACTTCTTACTCAGTGTAAACACATTATAGTAGGTGTTATATATCGCCCAACTAGTGCTAATATAGCAGGTCTTACTCAGTGTAAACACATTATAGTAGGTGTTATATATCGCCCACCTAGTGCTAATATAGCAGACTTCTTACTCAGTGTAAACACATTATAGTAGGTGTTATATATCGCCCACCTAGTGCTAATATAGCAGATGTCTTACTCAGTGTAAACACATTATAGTAGGTGTTATATATCGCCCACCTAGTGCTAATATAGCAGATGTCTTACTCAGTGTAAACACATTATAGTAGGTGTTATATATCGCCCACGTAGTGCTAATATAGCAGACATTATAGTAGGTGTTATATATCGCCCACCTAGTGCTAATATAGCAGACATTATAGTAGGTGTTATATATCGCCCACCTAGTGCTAATATAGCAGACATTATAGTAGGTGTTATATATCGCCCACCTAGTGCTAATATAGCAGATGTCTTACTCAGTGTAAACACATTATAGTAGGTGTTATATCGCCCACCTAGTGCTAATATAGCAGATGTCTTACTCAGTGTAAACACATTATAGTAGGTGTTATATATCGCCCACCTAGTGCTAATATAGCAGACTTCTTACTCAGTGTAAACACATTATAGTAGGTGTTATATATCGCCCACCTAGTGCTAATATAGCAGATGTCTTACTCAGTGTAAACACATTATAGTAGGTGTTATATATCGCCCACCTAGTGCTAATATAGCAGACTTCTTACTCAGTGTAAACACATTATAGTAGGTGTTATATATCGCCCACCTAGTGCTAATATAGCAGACTTCTTACTCAGTGTAAACACATTATAGTAGGTGTTTTATATCGCCCACCTAGTGCTAATATAGCAGACTTCTTACTCAGTGTAAACACATTATAGTAGGTGTTATATATCGCCCACCTAGTGCTAATATAGCAGACTTCTTACTCAGTGTAAACACATTATAGTAGGTGTTATATATCGCCCACCTAGTGCTAATATAGCAGATGTCTTACTCAGTGTAAACACATTATATTAGGTGTTATATATCGCCCACCTAGTGCTAATATAGCAGATGTCTTACTCAGTGTAAACACATTATAGTAGGTGTTATATATCGCCCACCTAGTGCTAATATAGCAGACTTCTTACTCAGTGTAAACACATTATAGTAGGTGTTATATATCGCCCACCTAGTGCTAATATAGCAGACTTCTTACTCAGTGTAAACACATTATAGTAGGTGTTATATATCGCCCACCTAGTGCTAATATAGCAGACTTCTTACTCAGTGTAAACACATTATAGTAGGTGTTATATATCGCCCACCTAGTGCTAATATAGCAGACTTCTTACTCAGTGTAAACACATTATAGTAGGTGTTATATATCGCCCACCTAGTGCTAATATAGCAGACTTCTTACTCAGTGTAAACACATTATTAGAAACCCTTATTAGTGAAAACAAGAGTATTTATATAATGAGTGATTTTAATTTAAAGCTTCTCAATACCAATAGCCAATAGCCTATATCTGAATTTATAGAAAGCATGTTTCCTACTTCTATTTACCATTGATAAATAAAGCTATAAGGATTACTTTGAATTCAGCAACACTTATAGATAATATCTTCTATAATTATATGTATGAAGATTCATTTCGCAACATAATACTGTGTACAGAGATATCGGATAATTTTCCTGTTTTTAGTATAAAACTAACAAAGATGTACTGTACAGGATGAACCACATACCTTTCGGAGGAGAATTTTCAGTGAAACAAATATTAATACATTTCAACAAATGATAGACGGAAATATTAACAATTAACGACTGTCAGGCATCTTTTTCTAGATTTCATGACATATATTCAGAGTGTTTCGAAAAATGTTTTCCTATTATAACGTTAAAATGAAATACCTATCGGAATAGAAAACCATGGTTGACTGAAGCTTTGAAAAATGTAATTCAAATTAAATATACACTTTATGTTATGTCAATCAATGTTATGCCTTACGTTTATATTATCAATAAATATAATTACTATAAGAAAACATTGCAGAGGATAATGCGCTGTGCCGAACGGAATAATTGTGATAACTTATTCAAAGAAAATACGGAAAATATTAGGAAGTCATAGGATATACTCAAAGCGTTACTAAACAAAAGTAAATCACTGACGTACGGAAGCGAAGCATGGACGTTGGTTGAGAGACTCAGACCAAGAGTGAGAGCAGTGGAAATTAATTACTTAAGGAGTGCGTGCGGAGTTACATGGAGGGATAGACAGACTAATGAGGAAGTAAGAAAGAGGTGTGGTGTGGAGGTAGATGTGCTGGAAAGTGTGAAAAGGAACAACTTGAGATGGTTCGGCCATATGGAACGTATGGAAAGCGAGAGAATGACTAAGAGGGTGTACGAGAGCGAGGTGGAGGGACAGAGAGGGAGAGGTAGACCGAATGAGAGGTGGAAGGATGGAGTGAGGAAGTACATGAACAAAGGCGGTGCTGGTTGGGGGGAGGGGCGTTGACTGACTGGGGACAGAGGTGCATGGGGGCGATTCGTTCGTGGCCACCCCTTCGGGGATCACGGCGTCAGGCAATAGATAGATAGATAGAAATCATCATTAAAAACAAATACATTTTTGGTGAATGGTGTAGAAGTTAATGATTATACGAGTATAACAGAGCATATTAACCATTTTGTTGTCTTCAATATTGGTCCTAATTTAAGTGCATCCATACCATATTGTAATCAAGATTATGAAACCTATATGCCAATAGATTATCCTCACTCAATATTTTAAACACCTACAACGCCAGATGAAATATCCAATATTATTATGTCATCTAAACATACAAATCCTTTCTCGGATGGGATTGATGGACAAATCATTAGGGAAACCCTCACAACAATAAATGAGTCACACATTGTAAACTTATCGTTTTCTAAAGGAGTATTTCCAAAATAATTAAAGACTGCCAAAGTTATCCATATTTTTAAGGGAGGCGATAGAACATTAATGAATAATTAAAGACCCGTTTCTGTATTACCGATATTCTCACAACTATTTGAAAGATTAATGTATAATAGATTATTCTCTTTTATTACTACACATGCAATATTGTAAAACTATCAATTTGGTTTCAGAGCTGTATATGTTTTTTTTTTAGCATTGATTACATTGGTAAAAAGTAATTGATGCATTTAATAGAGGGGATATTGTTTTGAGAGTATTTTTGGACTTTCGAAAAACCTTCGATACAGTTAATCATTCAATACTATTAAGAAAGCTATTCAAGTATGGAGTAAGAGGTGTCACACAGGAATGGTTTAATAGTTATCTATCAGGAGGGTCTCAGTGTGTTTCCTATAATGAAGTTAATTCTGCTACTAAGAATATTGTATGTGGTGTACCTCAAGGGTTTATCTTGGGTCCCCTATTATTTGAATTGTATATAAATTATATTATGAATGTTTCGCCATCTCTTTTGCCAATTATCTTCGCTGATGACACAATTATTTGTATTCATGGTAATAATGTAAATTATGTTTATAATTTATAAAATTAATATAGCATTTCTTATTGTCAAAGAATGGATAAATGCTAATAAACTATCTCTCAATATTGAAAAGACAAAATATATTATATTTCACACTAAAGGGAATTTAGTAACTACACAAATGAATGTATGCATGTGTAATAAAACATAGAACAGGTAGATAGCATTAAAGTCTTAGGTGTGTTATTAGGTCCTACATTAACTTGTTCAGAACATATTAAAACAGTAAGCAATAAGATTTCAAAAGTAATAGGCCTATTAAGTAAAGCTAGAAAGATATTGAATATATGTACACTTAATACTATATATAATAGTTTCATATATCCGTATCTCATGATATTGAAGTTTGGGGACCAGCTAGCAACTGCTATTTAGATTCAGTTCTGAAGCTACAAAAAAGGGCTGTTAGAATAATAGCCTCTTCTAATTATAGAGCTCATATTGAACCATTATTTGTTTCTCAACAAATTTTGCCTGGTACAAAAGGTTATCTATATTGTATTGCAAAACTTATGTACAAATATTTCAACATTGTATTGCCAACTATATTTAGTGATATGTTTATTAGAAATAATGAAATACATTTATATCCAACAAGGTAATGTGATTCACTACATCTCCCGAGGGGAATAATAGGTATGGCTCAGAAAATACTTAGATATACTGTAGAGGAGCTCAAGTATGTAAGTATCTGTCAAACCATTTATCACACAACTATTCAATTTGTATGTATAAAAATAAACTAAGACATTTCTACTCAATAATGAAATTTGTATTTATTATATTATTATTAACCTCTGCACTGCGGCCAGACTCTTAAGAGGTTCTACTGGGCGAATGCCGCCAGACTCTTAATATCCAAGGCCTAAAAAACACTTTTAAAACACCCCAGTGGCACTCAAAACGAAGCATTTTGTGATTAGGTGAGATAATTCCCCACCATTACTTTCTACCACCCCTACACATGTGTCCCATCCCCCCCCCCCATTTTTATACCCCTCCTCAATTATCAGTTATTTTCCCTATTATTCCCGATATTTATCTAGTATTTTCGTGCGAGGGCAGGTGGGAGAGAGGGGGGGTGGATGGAGGAGTATATATCAGACCCTCTAAGCCAGTCTGAGAGCTCCCCTTGTGCTCAATACCATCCGAGACAAGAGAGAGTGAGGCTGTTTCTCTTCCACCGGTCAAGGTCAGATTACGACAGCGGGGCTAAAATATACGATTTTCACCAGCCAATTGCTGTTACCACTTGTTTTATTGTTTTCCAATGTTCATATGTTCATATTAAAAGTAAAATAGGCGCATATGGATAAGTATTAATTATATATATGGAAAATTTAAGATTTTAGTCAGGAATTAATCAGAATACCTTCGCATGGCAGGCACTTTCAAATACCATAGCTCCGCAGCTTATGAGTTAAAGAAATGTAATGATATCTTACGATTACCCCCCTTCACAATACCATAGCTGCGCAGCTTATGAGTTAAAGAAATGTAATGATACCTTAAGCTTACCCCCCTTCACAATACCATAGCTGCGCAGCTTATGAGTTAAAGAAATGTAACGATACCTTACACTTACCCCCCTTCACAATTACAGAATGACTTCACGTGGATAGGCATGTACAGTAGCTTAACCTGTGCATTGAGAACATTTAAGAGTTGTATTTTATTTTTCTCCCTAGACCTCTATCAAGCTTAAAAAAAAAAACCCAGAAGACCCCTCTACGAGATAAATATGTGCATTTTTTGATAGAAAAATGCCCTGGCAGAAAGCCAATTCCTCGTAAATAGCAGGCTCGCCAGGAAAAAATTCGAACCTAAATGGCACAAAAGATCTTAAGGTCACCAAGCTAATGGGAGAAATATTCTTAAATCTAAAACAAAAAATGTAATAATCACGAGGGAGAGGGGTGTCCAGAAAAAAAAATCCCCTTAGAGGAAACAATTGGATAGAGACACATCTATAGATCCGGGACAATAATTCGTGATTTGAAGCCATACCCTTAACCCCCCTTTGCGATTAGATTTTTTTTTTTATTATTTTTTTTTTAAGCTTTATGGAGGTCTAGGAAGGAAACAAAGCTAATGCAACTATAAATAATACTAACAAATATATACATTTATTTAGTAAATAAATAAATACAAATCTCCCCTTATGCATGTATGAGGCCCCCTGCCTCATACATGCGCTAGACAACAGCTGGACCCGTCAGTGTCTCGAGAGACTGCAAAGAGAGCACACCTATGTTGATCTGCCTCCAATGCACTCGCTACCCTTGTGTCACAATAATATGTTTTTCACTAGATATTTGCTTTTTACACCTAATTTCTGGTTCTTCAATATTCACATGTTAATTATACAAGTAAAATATGCACCAAAAGTGCAGCAATATTGCTATATATGGTAAATTTCAAGAATTTAGTTTGAATTGAAACTAAATCTTTCGCACTGGCGGATTTGTCAGAAACAGGTCTACCGCAGGTGTCAGGTTAATGTAGTCAATGTTACATGATCTGAAAGGAGTGGAGATAAGGGAGGTGTAGAGGAGGGTGACTGAAGGTATTTGAGAAGGAAGTATAGGGAATGGGGGAGGGAAAAAAATATTAGAGGAGGAGGGGGGAACTTGAGGGAGAAAGGGGGAGAGGAGAGGGAGGGGGATTGGGTGAGACACATGTAAGGGGAAGATAGGAGGTGGGGGTAAGGAGACATGCCACCTAATCACATATTGATTACATTTCCCTGGCACTGGAGGATTTTTTGTTTTCGTTTTTAAGTGTTATCTTCCGGAAGGAATGCCGCATTCACCCAGTAAATCCTTCCGGAAGGAACGTCACAGCTGCCGAGTTAAGGGGTCTTTCCTAAACCCCCTTTTCCGTCATGTTTAGAGCGAACATGAATTACTTAGAAGGAAGCCCCCTCGGCCGGGGAATTTTTCTACTGAAAAATGCACACATTTATCACAAAGGGGGATCTTGGGGAAACTTTTTAGAACTTTGCAGAGGAAACTAAAAAACAAGAAAAAACAATATTAACATAATATATAATTTTAGTAATATAATAATATAATTTAAATTCCCTTTAAGCTAGCACTTTTCCTCATTAGAGAACTACTCCATGTGGATAGGCAGAGGCAGATAACATAACCCGTACATTGATATGAAATAATTACTTCCAGATTATGTAACAATGACGAGGGGAGGAGGTGGTGGGAGGCTTTCTGGAACTCTCCATTAGTTTGGAGATTTAAAAGCTTTAATGAAAGTGGCCTACGGCCGGGTAATTTTACTGTTGACAAATTTGCTAATTTATATTGAAGGGGGTTTGGGAAGGCGTTTTTATTAGCCTAGGGGACAAACTAATATATATTTTTCGAAAATGACAAAAACATAAAATATCCTTCAACGATAACTATATAGGTTTGAGTTTTCACAGACCCTGACCCTGATGGCCCAGATTCGACTGGTACGGAGGAAACGTCCATGCCATTATTGAGTGCAATATTTCTGGCTTCGCCCCGTACGCCAGTAGGCTGTGGATTAACTTCGGCATTGTCCATAGCTTTCCCTCTGGCTGAAGATGGAAATTCTTGTTTCCCTCCAAAATTAACCTTTTGATCTTCAGACGTCCTAAAAGAACTGTCAGTCTGATCAAGTGAACCCACGAGAGACTCCCACTCTCTCCTTGGGGTTGTCAGTGAGTGCAGAAATCGGAAGAGCTTCTTGCGAAACATCTGCCGATTGTCTGCACTTTCATTCAAGGATAAGCGTTCTGTGTCACACAGCAGGCCCACCCACTGGATGGTTCTCGTGGGCACAAGGTTGGACTTTGTCAATTTCACTTTGAAACCCAGAGTTTGAACATGAGTAAGTACTAGTTGGACATGTTGGAGGCATAGAATTTTGGAATTTTCTACCACTACCCAATCGTCTAGATACCACATGATGTTGACTCCCTGGTATAGCAGTGGTAGTAGAGCCTGTCTGACTAATTTTGTGAAAATACGAGGTGCAAGATTTAGACCAAAGGGCATTCTTTGGAAGACAAACGTTTGATTCCCTCGGCGCAGAGCCAGGTAATTTTGAAACCGTTTGTTTATGGGGACATGCCAGTAGGCATCTGTCAGATCTAAGGAACACATCCAACCTTTTGGCGGCAGTGTCGGCATGATCTGATTCACCATTAGCATCCTGAATGACTGATTGTGAATATAGCGGCCTATGACCGGCCTCTTCTGATCGCTGTCCCTCTTTGGCACCAAGGATGTATAAACTGGGAGGACCGAGTTGACCTGGATAATTACACGCTTGTCTACCATCTCCTGAATTAGTGTTCCCACCTCTAATGAAACAGGGTTGGACTCTAGTGGTCGACGTAAACGAGGGTGCCGGGTCCACCTCCAGGAGAGGCCCTTGCGCAGAACTGTCCTGGCCCATGTCCGGCGGGGCCATGCCCGATAGCATTCCCGGAAGCCACCAGTTATGAAACTGGTATCGTCCGGCACGGCTACTCTCGGATCCGCCTCGCCTTTGGTAGGCCCTGGGAGTGATAGATCATCGGGGTCCATTAGCTTTTTTAACCTAAGACGTGCGCATGGGGGGTATGAGACACCACGCTCCTGTGCGCACGTATTTGAGCTGTTCCCATCACTAACATCGTTAGTTTACCATAAATAGCATTAATACTTATCCATATGCGCCTATTTTACGTTGATTATAAAGGTATTAACCTGTTACCGCAATAAAACAAGTGGAAACAGCGTTTGGATGGTCAAAATCGGCGATACAGACCGGGAGTTACATAATTTATGGCTGAGGCAACCTCCCTCCCCTCCACACTTCCCCACCTCTGGAGAGAGACTGTCGATCGATACTCTCTCTCTCTCTCTTGCACTCACTTAGTAACAGTGATGACAATGCCCTGCTTGCAACTCGCTAATGTTAGCACAAAAATAGACCACAGGATCAGGGAATGACAGGGAAAATAGGTGATAATTGAAGGAGGGGGGGGGGGGGGAGGTGGTGAAGGAGGAGATGTGGAGGAGTGATATTTGGCATGGCCCAGGGGCAAAAAAAAAAAAAAAAAAATCAAGCTTTTTTGGGGTGTTTTAAATTGATTGTTTTAGGCCCAGAATCTTAAGAGTCTTCCCGCAGTCGCCCGGGGAAGCTTTTAAGAGTCTTCCAGCACTTGCTGGGTTAATGGGAGGGTGTTGACTCAGATGACTGGTTACTGGGAAGAGAGGCTCTACTACCACTGCTAGATTTGCCCCTCGACTGACCTTTAACCCACCTCCCACGACCCCTAACCTGACCTCGGCCTCTGACTGTGCCACTGCTTCCAGGTCGGGGTTGAGCCTTGCTAGATGTTGGTGACTGAAAGGACCCCCGTGATTTTTTTTTTTTTTCATTTTTGTTTTTGTTTTTCTATATTCCAACTACTCCCTCTCGGGCATAGGCTAATAGCCTTTACACTCTACCGCTGAACATGGTGAGGCCCGTGAGGTCTTGATCCAGTCTAGGGAGTGAGACATGCAAAGCTTCACGGCCCGAAGCAACTCCATCTCTGAAGCTGCTCTGCCTCTGTGCTTCACAGTCTCATCCCACAGGCTCGGACCCTCACTCTCAGAATGCCACCTATTGAGCAATTAACTCACTTGGCATTGCCCCCCCGTAGCATATTTTTGAATATGGGAATATTCATACAATGCTATTTTAATCAGGGAGCAATGAGGGTATTCATTTGGCATTTCGGTGTGCTGTGGTAATACACTGATACTCTAGGTACAGCACAAATTTCATCCCAATAATATCTTCCCATTGACATATTGGGATTCGAACCCGGGTAAATTGGATTACCAGTCCAGTGGCAAGACCACTCTGCCACACCTCCCCTCTTAACTCTTAACTCTTGACTCTTAACATGCGCAGGCTCATGTGCTGACTTACTCTTCAGCTTGGAAGCAGTGGCGCGGCGAGAGTCTAATAAAATATTTACTGTGCGCCAGGCATCTGGGGAAACAAGAGTAGGGATTAGCACATCAGATAACATCAATATTCTACCCATCTCTTCCGGCAGTTTCTTAGCCAGATAAACTCTCAGGTCCTGGCGTACACATACGGCCTCGAAAAGAGCCGTACGAATATCGTCAAGAGCCTGAACCGAGTTTTGAAGTAAGAGACGCCGTGTCAGAGATAATGCCGTGTCAGAGATTATTGGTGTTACTCTCTGGTACCGCCTCAGATGTACAAGCTAGCGATACAGCTAACTGTTGACTGACGAGGAACTGCGAGAGCAACCGCAAGTTTTTTATCTCATCTTAAAATCTTTGTCGACTTGCGTTGGTGTAGGTATACTAAAAGGCCTCGCCAACTGACACAAAGATAGCTTGGGTGCACACAGGAAGTCTTGTATACACTGTGGTATCTCCATGATGAAGACCTCCCCCCACCGGGTAATGCTGTCCCCCTAGACGTCCCTCGGTTGAAACTTAGTTACCACACCTGGATGGGGAAAATTTCGAGAATCAATGCTCATAAGGATAAGTCTACGACAGCGTGAAAAACAACATTATATTACGTATGAGGAGAAAGACTAAACAAACATTAGTTTATCTCAAATCCCCTTACGTTACTTTAACCATCCCCAATGATCAGAGTTATGTGACTGCTTACCTAAGTGACCAACACTGACCTAAGACCTATTTTTAATGTGAGAAACCAGTTCCACGGCGTCCGGCAGCCAACGTCGATCAAAAAGTAATCAGCTCCAAACTAACACAGAGATAGGTTTAGGTGAGTCTTCGGCAACTCCGATTTTCCAGGGGCAGAAAACCTCCCTTCCTTCCGCCGGGATATCGTTCGTTCGCGCCAGACTATGAACGGGTTTATTGGATTGTTGACTTTGCCGGGCCCGTCGAATTAGGGAAGTTAGTATTATTCGCCCAACGAATAATACCTGCGTTCAGAAAAGTAAAACTTTTCGATCCAATAAACACAAATTCTAACCAAACATTTCCCAGACTAAATGAAAGCTGAATTCTACATAACTCCAGGTAGACACACGAGCTCCAACATAGCAAAATGAACGGGGATCAGAAGGGATCAGAAGCATGTTGAACATAGCACCAAACTGATCACACTTTGCCCGACGGTCGCGAAAACCCAATGTGACGCTCGTGCGGGCATGCGCGCGCGTCGGCTGCCCAGCCGTTTAGAAACCGGCTGGCGGCAGCCGGCCGGCCGGCTTTTCCTTAGTATATATCCTACGACAATGTAACTAATGTCTGGGATATTCTTATGTTGTTTCACAGCTTGAAGCTGCCCTTATTCTTTACCAACGCATCTTAGTATATTTTATTCTCGATAGTTGATTGTTTCATTATAATATATAAGATGTAAGTCTAGTGAGAGTGGGAGGAGACGAGCGGGAGAGAGAAACCGGCTGGGGGACGTTGCTTCGCGCGGAGAGTCTAGCTTGGGACGAGCCTGATGTTGCCAATTTGATTGCAACGTTAGGCTTAGTTTCGACTCACGTAAGGGGTAGAGGATTTTGACCCGGCAACTGTGTTGAGTGTTGCCAAGCATGGGATGTATTTCGCATGCCTAGGGTGGGGTCCAGACAGATTCAAGACTCAGAGCTCACCTCACTGTCGTACCCTTCGGACCCCCTTGATATCTATCCCTCTCAACCCCACTTAGAAACTTTCTCTCTTACTTTGTATACCTTCTTTCCACTACTTCACCAATCTATTTAATTATCCCATCCCCTTGATAGACCTTATATCTATTATTGTATTAACGACGAGCTCTCAGATAACTAGATAGGATTTTGGGCCTTATGCAGAGATTTAATTGTTAATGAGACCTAGGAAGCTTTTTTGTTGTCTCATATTTGGTGGTTTCATGCTTGCTAGTGTGTTCTTGTGTCAGGTTAGCAGGGGCTAGACCGGAGTGGAGGCTTTTTGCGATCCTTTAAGTAAAGTCTGCTGGTGCGAGTCCTGTGGACCCGCACGACTTTACTAGGATACCCGTGGGAGTCTGGGGGCATTTTCTTGTCTGTGTTCCTGTGTGTCTAGTGTTGTGTTGTGTGAGGGCCCTTGCCTAGTCCACTCAGCACTGCGCTAGCACGTCTTGCTTTTTGTTTTAGGGTCGCCAGGAGAGAGTCAGATACTTGGGATCTGAGTCTCTCAAGAGAGCACCCTTTCAATTAGAGTAATTTGGCACACAGACTTGGGATCGTCCCTAGGCTAGAGCAGGTGACTCAGCCCGGGTATCCGAAGCCTATATCCTTCCGGCTAGACCTCTGCCACCTGGCAGATTAACAGCTAGTGGTTTATAATATCTGTATGCTTGTTATTGTGCCACAGTTTACCGTTTTTGTGAGCATTGTGAGTCAGGGTGTGGCTTAGAGACTCTGTCCGAGCAGGCTTGCCTGACTAAGAGTGAGAAGCACACCTGTATGTGGTTATGTTGCGAGTTGCTGCCTTTATTTAATTATACCTATGCCATTATACACTGTAGGTCCTATCACTAGTATTTATTCCTGCTTATGAGTTAAGAGTTCTCTAAATCCGTAACTTACTTTCTTTGCTAAGCATCAGATCCTACAGTAGCCGCATGCAGTTTAGAAACCTGCATCTTGTCTACCTGTACGATGTTTTGAGGACTGTTTGCTTTCACCTTCTTTCACGCAGGGGTGATTAGTTGTATTAATTAACGTAACGTTAAATGTACTTTCTTCTAGTTTGTTATTAAATTGTTTCTGCAATTTAATTCCGTTATCTATCTTTTCCTTGAAGCTTTAAGTCAACTTAATTGTGTGATCTTTTATATAGCCTGCTTGACTATCAGCAGTCTATAGTGCGTGCACCCTGTAACCGAGTCATAGGATACCTCGTTGTCCAGGCAGGACTCTTGACGGTTTAGGGTGGTTTGTTGCCTGGGTTTATAGATAAGGGTTGGATCTAGCGTTTTTCCGTTGTTGCTTGTTGCCGCATACCTAGTCCAATAGAAAGAGCCCAGTGTTTATATATCCCAGGACGTAACACCAAGCAACGTGATTCAACATGCGTAATTATGGAATAAGCATATTATTAAATTATAATATATAATACATCCTAGCCATAAAATAATACCGACAAGGAGGGGCAGCAGTCGACGACAAGTGAATATGACCTGGTACACTTACTGTCCTAGAAATGCTAGGTACTCCTTCCCCTCACTCAAAGAACAGGAACTTAGGCGAAAAGCGTCATGACCTGTAGCCAAATTTCTTACTAAGTAAGAGAATCTGAAATGCACAAAATCCTCCACAAAGAGATCAAACCGCTGAACCCACCCAATTGGGTAGCCGAACAGCGGGCCCCACAATAGCTAAAAAGTCTCATGCCTATACTAGCTAATAGACACAACACAGGGCTAAAAATCATAACAAAGCAACAAAAGGGATACTTGCCTTATCACAGTGAAGGTCTCCCGAGCAAAAGTTGATAATACACCCACGAAAAAACTCTTAAGGCGTCTCACAGGATGGTGTACATATCCTATCTAATCTGAACACTACCCTAGCTCATCACAGAACAAGTACAAATGAGCAAAATGACTCACAAGTCCGGAGGTAGGGTGAAGAATGAAGAGAGGGGGGCACACCTCCATTCCAAGAGACGCCTAGGAGCGAAGAGGAAGATGCGCCGCTTGGACGCTAGAGGACGCGGCTATTGGACATCAGACTAACGGGAAACGCAGTGTTGATAGATCAAGTTTATTCTTTTATTTTATATTTTTACCATATTTTTTATAAAAAAAAAATTCAGTAGTGGCATCCACAATCATACATGGACGAGTCCGTGAGTGTTTTGAGCGTTCGCTCACGCTGATATGGTTAATCTCTATTATTTGAGCTCCTAGGGGGGACATTTGAAATGGCATGCCATAGGTTCAAAGAGAGGCCATAACTTTGTTAAGGCAGTTTGTCAATGATAATAAATAAAAGAAAATCATAATAACCCATAAGACCTCGGACCAGATAGTGTTAATCAAGATATTCCCCCAAACAAACCAAGGTAATTCAATGCCATGAGAGATTTAAGCATATATTGTTATACCGTATATATATTTTGTTTTTGTTTCCGCCCTAGACTTCCATGAAGCTTAAAACAAATACCCAAAGACTCCCTCTTCTAGATACATTTGTACAATTTTTCGGTAGAAATATACCCCGGCGGAAGGCCAGGTCCTCCTAAATAACAGGCCATACAATGAATGTAAGGCCTTAAAATCGCCAAATTAATGGGGACGAATTTTACAAAATCTAAACAAAAATAATAGGGTTAAGCATGAGATAAATGAGGGCCAAAAATTCCCCCCCCCCCCCCCCCCCCCCACCCCTCCCTTGAAAATAATATAATCAGATATCCAAAGCGACAGCGGTGCAGATAGGCATATTTCATAAGATAATACTTTCGAAACTAGGTTACTGTGCATTGCGACTCTGTAATGATGCAAAATCCGAGCCTACTTTTGTGAAAATTTGGCTTGGGTTTTCAAGAAATCGGGTTTTATGGGCTTGCGATTTGTAAATACCCGAGCCAAATTTTGAAATTATGTTACTGTATTGTTTACTCTAAAAATCGAGATATATTTTGCCAAATTTGGCCCAGGTTTTCGAAAAATCAGTTTTATGGGTTTGCAAATTGGGAAAACACAAGCCAAATTTCGAAATTAGGTTACTATATTTTTTTATTTTTATTTGGTGATGGGCTGGTCTATCAGAGTGAGAACTGAGCGATCTCTGCCATACCCATAGCTTACTCTGACTGTTCCTTTTACTTATATATTTTCTAGATCTCGAGTGACGGCGTCTCTTCCGTGGATTGACATCCCAATCTACCAAGATTGGAAGCCAAAGCGTCACATTTTCCCCTTGCCCCTCAGCGTTCTCTTCATAATTGCTGAGGGGCACAGGGCCCTGGGTGGGGCTTTGGTGTCCCGGGCGTTTCCGCACCCTCCTCAGCTCCCCGCCATGGAGTGGCTTCGGTCACCCAGGCTTTATTGTGGTCGGCAGGGAGGGTTCTGTGAGTGCGCTCGGTTATGGCCTTGGCCGTGCTTGGGGCCTTGGGGCTGTTCGGCCAGGCAGCTTGGGGAACAACAACAACTCTTAAAAATGGCGAAATCCGAGCCAACTTTTGCCAAAACTTGGCTCGGGTTCTCGAAATCTCAGGTTTTATGGCTTAAAAACCTTAACACCCGATCCAAGTTTGGCTAAAATACGCTATTATCGGCGTTTTACGCATTTAACCTCTCATTTTCCCTGATCTTCATAGCCCTCCCAACTATCGGGCGGCGTGTTGTAAGATCGTTGGATAATGGAGAAAAACTTTTGTTCTGAGGTTTGTAATTAAATCCAAACATTGTTTATTGATGAAAAATAATATAATTGAAAAATAAAAATATATACATGGAAAATTAGTGACAATACAATCTAGTTTTCCCGAATCATCTTCCATTTTATGCTGTAAATATTCCCACTCTTGATTATTCTCAAAACTAGGACCACCAAATATTATCTTCCTAGTCTTCTTCCCGATCAGATCATGTCGCAAACCTGTACAACCCTTGAACCTTATTTTGCCCGAGAGTAGCTCTCTGCGGGTCCTCTACGTAACGTAAACAAAGTCACGATTCCCTCAACTGTATTATTGAAGACTGCTTTTACCTTTTCTTTATTATGTTTTTTTTTTTTTTTTTTTTTTAAGGATTTCTTATCATATTTTGAATGTATGATTTGCATTAGCTTTCCCTAACTTGCCTAACCTGAGTTTGGCGTCCAAAATGGGGGCTACGACCCCCACTAAATAACCTAACTTGAATGTTCTGGCATTACCCTATCCTAACATAACCTTTGCGGGGGTAAGGGAAAATTTACTCTATTTTCGGTTTTTAGAGTCGTATGTAACACAAAACCTCCATGCGGATTATAGTGAAAAGGTTATGGGGAGTACATACGTTCCCATCGTCCCTAATATATTGTTTTTAATAACGCCACGAAAGGAATCTTCAGTGGTACCATATTATATACTGTATTTAACAGTGTACTTGTATTTGTGTTATTAGTGTACTATATTAAGTAAGGAAGATCCTGGTATAATGGATTATAGCAATACAAGAAGTCAATGGTTTGTGGTTTGTACTGGGGGGCAGCTGGCTAGGGTTATAATGGACCATATAAACTATCGACAATAACAGAGGCTGAGAGAGTTATATGAACCTAGATGCCTCTTTGACAAATGTGTCTTTTATAGCCGACCACAGACCCATCGATATTTATGTGTTCTATAGGTTTCGTACATAACATATTCCATTGCCATATAGATCATTACTGTTAAAAAATGCATTATATAGGTCTATTAATACCCCTCCAGAAAACATCAACATTAAACACAAATACAATAACAATCTAGGTTTACGATGTTTTGAAGTATACTTTATGCATTCCTACCGTATTTTAGCTAATAATTCTTCTATTAATTAATTTCATTGGGGGTGTGGTGGTGAGATTAATAAAAATAATATTATTAGTAGGTTTAGGGATATTTCTTCGAGAGGCCGGTCTATATGATCTGTGCCCCATGAATATTCTTTCCTCTCACTTAAACAGTAGGCTACCATAGTGCGGTTGGGAATATGAACATGATTAGATTAATATCCAGTATTCGAGAATGGATAATAAGTCGTAGGCGTGTGCATAAACCTTTAACCGTCCTGGTGGTGTAATGGTTAAGGTGGCAAAAATATGTGTGTGATAACCCGGGTTCGAATCTCGGTGGATCATATATACTTTAATTAATTTCATTGGGGGTGTGGTGGTGAGATTAATAAAAATAATATTATCGATGTTTACAGCTCCAGCTTCCTAATGGCCTGAAACTTGCAATAGGTTATTTGATTTGAAGGTATTATTTAGATTTTGGCAGAATACTGAATAACGCAAGTAATTTTCACATAGTTAATTTCAATATTGTAAAACAAAATTATTATGTAACGTTATAGATTTGCCTATTTTAAGTACTGTCTTGTAAATATATTACGTACGGTATACAACCAGGTTAACTTAACAATTGTAATGCATTCAATGTTTTCACTATATGTAACTCTACAATTGTGCCGCAAAGCAAACCCGAAGTATAAAAGGTACACTCAAGGGCAATAATGTACACTCTAACCCCAGTATATTAGAACCACACTTAACCCTTTGACTACAGGGTATGTATGGTATGTATGTGTGTAGAGGATGTATACAGTCGTCAAAATATTGCTGCCACAAAACAATTGTGTCACCATTATTTTGACTTTATACTTGTGGTAAACTATCAATGGAAGTTAAATATCTATAAGCTATAATTCAAACAAAATCAATCTAAATCGAATTACTCCATATCTAAATTGAATTGGATCTGAAACAAGCTAATTTATATCTAAAGGTCTCATATAATGAATTATATATAGGGTAAGGTTATAAGGGTTAATATTATTCCATGAATTAACTCACGAATAGTTCCATGGGGCAATGAGGCAAAGGAGAATGTTTACCCAAGATGGCGGACAATGGGGAGGCAAGACACCGGCCCGGCCCTGAGGCTCGAGTCAAGTGAAAGGGAACAAATTATTATATGGGAATGGACATGCATACTATGCTTATCTGTCAGTCAGTCATGGCGTCGATGAGAGCGTCGTGATGGTGTAGCTGTATTTATTGCTGTCAGTGTATTGTGATTAGAGGCACAAAAGCTCGATCAACTGAGGGCGGAAATTAGATGTTAACTGGTCGGTGTTAGTGGAGGCTCTGAGCTGTCTTCCTCCGAGGCACACCTTGCTGCCTTGGCAAACGCCAGGAGCCCAAATTATCGTACCGCATCTAGGTTGCTCTATACGATAAATTGTATTAATATATACAATAAATTCATATATACTACATAAGACCATGTCAATATTGCTTAATAGCATATTAGGCCTTTACAATCTTAACTTACTTACAATCTTATAATATACGATCTACTCGTCCTACGCCATACAGCAGGAACGTCCGTGACGTCACAGAGACATACGGGATCACAAAAGAGTCATAGCCTATCGTATTTACATGATACACTCCCCCCCCACACAAAATACCTGAACCCCACCTTAAACTTAAAATTGCCCAGAGGCCATCTTCTGACGCCACATGTCGACGGCGCCAGCAGCAACGTGTCTGGGACGCGTCCCGGTCCGAGATTGACCACCATCAGTAAGAAGTGAGTCGTTACCTTGAGAATCCTCGGACCCAGCAATAACTGGTGGAGCATCAGATTGCAATGCGGAATCGAGCTCCAAAGCGTACAAACGTGCGATAGGACGAAAAGTAGTTCCAGTGGCCGTCCTCAATAGTGCCACCCACTCTACAGAGTCTTCCCCCTTGTATACCTCCAACACGCGGCCCAATTTCCAGTATAAACGAGGACTATCTTCTTTAATTAAAACTACTTCACCAACAGTATGTGCCGACGGTCTACCCGAGGGTCTAACACTCCTTTCCTTCAATGCTAGCAGATATTCATTAATCCACCGTTTTCTAAAATCTTCGATTACCCTCGATATATACTGGTACCTCTTAGACACCGCTGCCTCAGAGTACAACGAGGGATCCTCTAACTCTACTATGGATTGGAAATCAGATGGAAATGCAGTCAATGGTTTACCATATAGCAAGTGAGCTGGCGTTAATGGTAGTGGTTCTTACAGGTCGGTGTACACATATGTGAGCGAGCGATCATTCACGACTGCCTCTATCTCTGTGAGGACTGTCGTCAACTCACTCTTCTTTAATAGAGCACGTCCTACTACCGCTCGGAGTCCTGACTTTACTATGCCGAAACACCGATCCAACATTCCACCAAACCAAGGTCCCTTTAACTGGATTGAACCTCCATTCGCACTTCCTCTCTCCCCAAAAAGTGATGATTGTAGGATCACTGCTCATATCCTTTAGATATTTTGATGCCTGGACATAAGTGGGAGCATTGTCGCTAATAATGAGTTGAGGGAATGAACGACGGGCACAAAAACGTCTAAATACCAGCATATATTCTTCGCTAGACATATTATCACATAGTTCTAGGTGTATCGCTCGAGACGTTGCACAGGTAAACAATAATATATAAACTTTCTCATGCTCTCTCGTCTTCAATTCACCTGTCTAATCTAACCCTACAGCTTGGAAAGACTCTATGTGCTTTACACGGCATTCAGGTAGAGGTGGAGCTGGTCCAGTTGCATATGGTTTACCCTTTAGTCTCTGGCATATTACACACTTTCATACTACGCGTCGAGCTACTTGTCGAACTCTGGGTATCCACCATGTGAGAAGCAAATTTGAGATAATATGACATACCCCATAGTGCTTTACTTCCCTATGTGCACGTATGATCAATATATCAGTAACGTGATGTCTTGTTGGCATAAGTATAGGACAGTTTGTGCCGTCCATTACACCCGACCACTACAGGCGACCCTCACACCTGATGAGGTCATTATCTAGGTGCAACCTTAGTTGACGCACTAAATTAAGCATTATTGTCTTATTTGAGCTTTGCAAAGCTTCTAATTCATTGGAAAAGGTTTCTGCTTGAACCCACTTGATCAAAGTTACTTCAGCTGCTTTATATTCACGAGCATCAATGTTGTGACCCGTGTTGCAGAGCTGGCCCGTTACTTTAAGCTTGATATTGGATACATATCTCAACACCCAAGCGACAACTCTGACTAGTTTATTATAGTCACCGAATCTTGCCCACTCTATTACTGGACCCGGTGGCTCATTTGGTTGGGCTGTCCCTCGCCAACAGCTTGCCAAATCGTCCATTCATTTTCATGGAGCAGCCACTTTGGACCATGCCACCACAATTCGGACTTCACTAACTGGCTAGCCATTATACCCCTAGTTATGAGATCACTAGGGTTGTCTTTTGTATTTACATAATGATAAGCAACGTCTGGCAATAGGGCCCTAATCTCATCTACCCTATTCCTCACATAAACTGGCAGAGACTTCTCGCTATGTATCCAGTTGAGTGCGACCTGACTATCGCACCATACGTGAACGATTTCAATATTTAACTCGCTCTCGTATGCTGCGCGTACATGTTGCACCAGACGTGCTAATAGCAGCATGGCAGTCAATTCCATTTTAGGGATAGTTACCTTTTTAACCGGGGCTACTTTAGCCCGGGCGGTAACTATATGTGCCCCAAATGAAGTAACGACATATATGGCTACCCCGTATGCCGTGGCGCTAGCATCGCAAAACGTGTGTAACGTAACGTCACCGAACGCCGCCACTTTAACGAGGTAAAGGTTTAGTACATAGGATGTCATACTCATTTAACAACAATGTCCCTTGGTCATTCAAATCTGCGGGCAAACTGTCATCCCATCCTATTTTAGGTCTCCAAACTTCCTGCATTAGAATCCTAGCTCTTATGGTAACAGGTAATGCTAGACCCAAAGGATCAAAAAATTGCGCAAATTTGCTTAACAGACTTCTTTGTATGTGTGCTCCTGTCTGCTGAGCAAAAGACCTTGTTTGAAAAGTTAGTATGTCAGGTTTAGGTTGCCAGATCATCCCAAAATTTCTGGACTTTTCCTGGTTATGAGATGCCGTACCGTCCACCTGTATCAAACTCTGAAGATCTTCACTATTAGTAACCCACTCGCAGAGAAATAAATGTGCTTCTGTAAACAATCTGTGTGCTTGCCAGTATGTATGCAACAAATCATCCTGACTATCGCTAGAACCCTGTAAATTGTCTATATACAACCCGCGAGATAGTTTACTTGTGTCCTCAAGAGTATCTGATAGATGTTTTTTTATTGTGGCATTCAACAAAAATTTTGAACATATAGCCCCAAAGAGTACAACCCGAAAACGGTAGATTATGACCGGACTTTCAGAGTCGCTAATGTCGTTGAACCAAAGAAAGCGGGTAACATCTCTATCTTCCTCTTTTAGTTTGACCATCAAGAATGCTTTCTCGATATCACTAGTAAATGCGTACTGCCCCAGCCTAAACCGCAATAGATGTTGGGACAGATCCGACACCAAGGACGGACCTGTCACCATGCAGTCATTTAGACTGGGTTGTTGATCTTGGTGGGCAGAGCAGTCATACACCACCCGTATTGTTGTGGTGACGCTGTCTTTCCTCACCCCATGATGGGCCAGATAGTGAACCCTACCCTTCTTAATTGGTTCCTTTACATCGACTCTCTCAATAAAGCCCCTATCTTCATAACTCCGAAATACATCGTCATACGCCTGGCGCGTGCTCGGTTCATTTGTTAATTTACGCTGTAATGTGCGCAAGTGACCTAATGCCAAACCATAGTTGGTAGGCAGGCTCATCTCACTATTCTTCCAGGGTAAACTAACCTTGTATTGCTTGTCTGAGGCACAGTAGCTCACAGACTCTTCAAACTTCTTCAGCGCAATTTCTGAGTGGAGTGACTCCACAGTCACTCCAGGTCGAACTCGGCAGTCATTTTAGGGTCACTAAGTTGGGAATCCTCCCTTCCCAACTCCTCTGCCGCAGTTACATTCACTCTTAATATCAAGACCGTGTCGACCAGGACATTTGACTGTGTAGTATGCACCTTTCCGCTCATGCAATAACCAAATTTAGTGGGGATTAAAATTACACCACACATTCTTTTAAATCCAGGGTATACTACATCATAATAATGATCCACACCAAGTAAAACATGCACCTCACTCTGATCTCCCATGGGATCTGACAAGTTAACCCCTTTGCTACGTAATGCATGTTCCACCTTCTTCACTCCTACAGATACATATTCTGGTAGGGTGTCTACTAGGATACATGTCATAAAGTACCTGTTTTTACGGTAGAAATATGAAATCTCCGTTATCTCGTAGACTTGTTTGTGAGTAACTCCTGTGAAGCCCTGCAATCGAAGAGTCTCAGCCCCTACAATCCGGTGCTTTAGCCCCATTAATACGGACCTTTTTATAAAGGATCGTTGAGACCCCTGATCAAGAAGTACCCGACAAACCTTGTTACTGTCAATACCTTCCATGGGAATCTGTATTGTGGGCAATATAGTGGTGTCTTGCGTGCTACCTAGTGTCAAAGTTGTAGTACTCTCTGGTTTGACGTCTTTGACTTTATCTGCAGTAGGACACAACTTGTCAAAGTGATGTCCTTTGCAGTGGCCACAGGGCCTTAAGTATGTAGCAGTACATTGTCCCTGCTTACCATGTTCCTTACTTAGACAACCTACACATAGCTTCAACTTCTTTGCCTGCGCTAGTTTTGTCTCATTTGTTCGGTATTTTACACAGAAACTCCATTTATGTTTGTTATTACATAGCTTACATAGAATCTGAGCAGGTTTCTTATACGTACCCTCTTTCTTTTCTTTAGTCCCCACCGTCATGCTTACAGTTCCCCTCATATCCACATTCCCACTCCCTCCCGACACATACATTCTCCCTTTGTTCAACTGTAGATTATTGATTTCTTTACTGAACTGAGTTCTGAACTCCCCAAGATCAAATGCTCTAACCTTGTCAAGCATTGCCATAGGAAGCTTCTGACGTAAGATAATGACTATCATTTCCTGTGTGGTGAGCCCTAGGGTGCCTAGCGATCGAGTATGGCACTCCATATTTGCCCTAAAATTTGCTAATTCCTCAACCTTATACTGTGGTTCTGCAAGCTTTAACAAGGCACCGACATGGGCCATCTTCAACTGCTCTTGATCCCCGTATGTGGACTTTAATAATTGTACTGCCTCCAAATAGCTATCACCTACTACCGCAAAACCCTCTATCAAATGTAAGGCCTCTCCTTCCATTTGTCCTTTCAGGTAGTGAAACTTACGGACATTATCCAAAGAGGATTAATTTACTGTAGACCGAAATACGTCCCAAAAAGCTAACCACTCAGTCAATTTGCCCCCAAATGTAGGAAGATTGAGCTTTGGGAGGTGCACAGTGTGTTTGGGGTCAACCCTTCTATGGGTCTCATTCTCGCCTCCATTCTTACTTGCGACAGCACGCTGAAATACGTGCTTCGCTTTTAAGACAGGTTCATCATAGAGGGCGTGATTATCACACTCTGTAACTATCTCTTCCTCCTCTGTCATGCCTGCCACAATCACCTCACTCAGAGCCACAATACGACCGACCGTGGGTAGCCTAGACATTGTCTAAGCTAGCTTCTAATTCCTCGAGGTCAGCAGTAGTGATGAAAGTGTTGACATCTACAATTAGCCTATTTAATACTCCCCGAAGTCCCGCCCTCTGATTTTTAGGGACTTTGCTCAGCACCCCAGTAGACGGTGTCTCTTCCTATTTATTAATTTTGCATGTAAGCTTGTAGGCTATTTATCTAAAATGTTACAAATCTATCTATCTATCTATTGCCTGACGCCGTGATCCCCGAAGGGGTGGCCACGAACGAACCACCCCCATGCACACACACCACACCTCCTTCTTACTTCCTCATTAGTCTGTCTATCCCTCCATGTAACAAATACAACGGCAAAATAGTAGCCTAGTTAACCCGTCCAGCCCCAGCTAGTTTTGTAATGTTTGTTCACCAGAACCCGGCCGGTTTTCAAAAAATGGTTTTATTCCAGAAACAATAGCGAATGGGTTAGGAATGAAGGAAAAACCACGAAAAACCGCTCAAAAAGCTTAAAGAATGGTCCTACAGAGCCCCCGAAAACGTATTTTACAGGAGTAAAAAATTGAAGGCAATTACCCCCAAAAAACAGGTTATTGCGCGCTCACGCGCACGCACGTGGACTTTGAGAGTTTTCAACCATCGGCACGGTTGCGTGGGATACGTACACAGTTCCCATATAAATCTGAGCCCTCTTGAGTGGCTACACCTGAGGTTACGGTCGGCGCAATTAGGGTGATGCGCCAGGCGCGTCTCTGGGGCTGTGCGTTACATACATCGCCGACGCGCCAGGCACGTCGCTGGGGCTGTACGGGTTAAGAGACGCCGACTGGCAGACTTCTATGTTATGGAGAAAAAATAGCACACAAAATAGCAACACCTACTAAAGGGTCATTTTGAACAAGAAAAAATGTTAGGTCAGGTCATATGTCACAGGAAGTCTGAAATGAAAAAGAAAATTATTGGGGGAAGATGATGAGTGGGATGCAGGACTTAGGCAGGCGCAACGATGTGACCCTGCATTCCGGCTCTAACCATCGCTTGGCTAGCCTTACCAGTTTATCATAGAATTGTTCCTGCATCCTGTTGCATGTCCCCTTGCTCATTGCCATAAAACATCCCTTACTGGTAGCTAATTCCCGAGGTCTGGGCACCAATGTGGTAAACTATCAATGGAAGTTAAATATCTATAAGCTATAATCCAAACAAAATCAATCTAAATCGAATTACTCCATATCTAAATTGAATTGGATCTGAAACAAGCTAATTTATATCCAAAGGTCTCACATAATTAATTATATATAGGGTAAGGTTATAAGGGTTAATATTATTCCAGGAATTAACTCACCAATAGTTCCACGTGGCAATAAGGCAAAGGAGAATGTTTACCCAAGATGGCGGACAATGGGGAGGCAAGACACCGGCCTGGCCCTGAGGCTCGAGTCAAGTGAAAGGGAACAAATTATTATATGGGAATGGACATCCATACTATGCTTATCTGTCAGTCAGTCATGGCGTCGATGAGAGCGTCGTGATGGTGTAGCTGTATTTATTGCTGTCAGTGTATTGTGATTAGAGGCACAAAAGCTCGATCAACTGAGGGCGGAAATTAGATGTTAACTGGTCGGTGTTAGTGGAGGCTCTGAACTGTCTTCCTCCGAGGCACACCTTGCTGCCTTGGCAAACTCCAGGAGCCCAAATTATCGTACCGCATCTAGGTTGCTCTATACAATAAATTGTATTAATATATACGATAAATTTATATATACTACATAAGACCATGTCAATATTGCTTAACATTCAACGAGCGGCCAATGCTTTATATTTGACCGTGCCGCCCAGCGGGTATTTTTTTACCATAAATGGCGTTGTTTCCGTGCTAATTTTCATGCATAAACAAGAGCAAGAGCGTAATACAAGTATGTATCCGTGAAAGGGCGATAATTGAGCTTTCCAATGACACCAGAACTATCCTTCTACGATCACTGGTTGTCTTGCAACGATCGTGCAACCGAAGGGCAAAATCGCTAAAATACGGTAATTTCGTTACATAATTACGTGTGTAGCGAGTGAGAGAGGGTGGAGTAGTGTGGAGTACATGTCAGTGGGCCCACGACGGTCGTGGCGAGTGGTCATGAGGCAACCTACGCTCCTCCCACCGCTCGGCTCTCTCTCAGAGCTAATATTGCGCCAAAATTGCACACGGACTAAAGGCGGGCCCCGCCACATAGTCCAGGTTTTTAGATACGGATTTAAGTCGGGCCCCACTAATTAAGGGTTAATAGCATATTAGGCCTTTACAATCTTAACTTACTTACAATCTTATTATATACGATCTACTCGTCCTACGCCGTACAGCGGGAACGACCGTGACGTCACAGAGACATACAGGATCACAAAAGAGTCATAGCCTATCGTATTTACACGATAATACTGTTTAGAAAGGATCTATTGTAGTTAAAAGGGTTAATTGAGACTGTAGGCTCTTAATTGCTACACGTTCGTCCTAAGCTGAATGCAATTGTCTAATAATTGCCGGAATTTAATGAAAAGGATGTCACCAATACTGAACGGGCTAAGTGCTTCCCTAACTCTATATTGAATGAAGATAAAACAACTGGGTGTTAATTGGTGATAAATGGCTAAATATCCGACAGTTTCAGAAACTGCAATATTTGTTTTTGTTTATTTCTTTCATGAAGGTTTAGGGAAGCTCTTAAATGTCGTTTGAAATACGGGACTTAGACACAAATCCTAGGCCAATATAAACCCTCGAACTGAAAAATGAACTTCCAAATTGTATGGTTGAATTACAAGTGTAGTTCCTTATGCAGTGGATAACTCATCTGACTAGTCAACTGATAATTAAAAGAAACCACACTCTCAATTCATTCATACTAATTTTACTTTCAAACATAAGATCACAATGAGGAACAGAACTTAGGTGGACAACAGTATGAACTATCAACGACAAAAATTCGTTCCCCCACCAAGCAACTGAGTGATTCCATATCAACTTGGGGTCGACAAACGAAGCATCTGAAAGAAGTGTCATTTACACCCAATAAATGCTTCGTTTTTCGCCCCTAAGGTGATTCGGATTCACACAGTGACAAGTTGGGGGAACGTACTTTTTTCGTTGATAGTACTTACTTTACAAAATCAATAGTTAAAATGCATAAATACCAAAAGGATATAGAAAGCCATCAAATATTTAAATGTGTGTATTTATCTATGACACTAATCTGACATGTTAGCCTACTAACAAATATAACTATAACAGGGCAGTCTAAGATACAGATGTGATGATTATAGTCCATTCATTATAGGTAGGCCAAAATATTGACCACTAGCCTCTATAACTCATAAACAACTTGAGTAATCGAGCTAATTTTTCTACCATATGGGAAGAGTCAGGAAAGGGAATAAGTGTGGAGATTTACAGCCTATTTGCTCTGTTCACATGTGTGGGGAGGATCCTCTCACACTGCACTCCTAGACAAAGTAGAAAGGAAAGCCTTTCGTATCATTAACTCCCGCCCACTCACTAACTCTCTGCAATATCTATCTCTTCGCCGCAATGTTGCATCTCTCTCACTATTCTATTGCTACTATAATAATCAATGTTCTTCAGAGCTTTCCCAGTGTATACCACCTTTTCTACGTAGGTTACGTAGTACCCGTCTTGCAACACAATCCCACCCCTGCTCTGTGCAACTCTCCAACCCGAGATTGAAACGTTATTCTCAGATTTTCTTCTATTCAACTGCTGAGCTCTGGAACTCTCTCCCAGAATCAGTCCTCCCCTCTTCCTATGACTTAAATTGCTTCAAGCTCCGTGCGTCCAGGCATTTTGGCTCGAACGTCCCTTGATTTTGGCCCTGTCACTCTCTCAACTCTGGGGGAGGCAGAGACACTCGATACAGGCAGTTCTGCCTTTTGTCTTACCTATAATGAATGAAATATATAGTTCATTCAGAACCAGTGAATCCTAACCTATGTAACTCAAAAAGGGCTAGAGCAAATGTGCTATAAATGTCCACACATATACCCTTTCTTACTTCCCAAATGGTTGAAATAATATTATAAGCTCAGTTACTCTAGTGTTTTTTTTTATTACAGAGGTTAGTAGTTGAACATTTTGGCAAACTTATAATAATTAATGGACTGTAGACATCTATTACAACTGAAAATGTATTAATTCTTCAGTCTTAGCAGAGGGGGTATAGAGGAGAGATACATTAATACAAATTTATACAGACTATTTGTAACATGACATTTTGGTATGACTGTACAGCTGCTTACATTTATCACGCATAGTCGGTTTTAGTTCCAGTTGATGGTAAATTGAATCCCTTAACCCTTTCAGTACCGGTGACGTATTGTTGTGCTTATTTCAACCACATTTACGTGATTTTATTAAGCTTAGGATGGATATATGGTAGTTAAAATAATTTATTAAGATAGTATGTAGCCTTTTACTGGATATACTTCCTTTTTAAGTTGAATAAATTGTCTAATAGTAGTCAGCATATAATTGTCTAATAGTAGTCAGCATATAATGAAAAGGATGTCACCGTTACTGAATGGGTTAACAGCTGGGCTGCGTTCAGCCATAAGTAGCTTTTTTATACGTAATATTGTTGTGTGCCAATACTACCTTATGTTGCCAGACACAATACGGTAATGTTTTTATTGCTTTCTATGTGTATGAAGGAGACAAAAGGCAGGCTACTTGCAACGAGTGTCTCCCTCAAATCAAAAAGAGTGACAGAGTCAATTTCAAGGAAGGTTGGAGTCAAAATGCCTGGGCACACTAAGTTTAAAGCAGTCTAAGTCATAGGCTGAAGAAAAGATTGATTGAGGGAGAGAGTTAACGCAATAAAGAAAGAAAATTGTGCAATATGCTTTTGTTAAATGAATATTTGGTTGCATTCACTTCTGGATGCAGTCAACTTTGTATTGCTTCCTTATATGTGTATATCATTGTCTGGCATGTTGGTACACAACAATAGGCTGCCATACGTATTGCATAGCGTCTTGTGGCTGAAAGCAGCCCTGATGTATACTGTAGATATTTAATTACAAAATATATAACTATTTTGTCTGCAGTGTAAATATTTTTTTTATAATCAACAATATATTTCGCTGAAATATACTCGTGGTAGCTGAATAATGAAGATGAACATAACATAATTTACCGCCAACTATAAATAACTATAGTCACTAGTCCATTCATTATACTGTAAGTATTCCAGCAATAACTATAGTCACTAGTCCATTCATTATACTGTAAGTATTCCAGCAAATCTTATCTCCTACCTCTTTAGGCCCAAATTTGGCAAATGAGTTTCAATGCGGATAAATGTAAAGTACTACATATCGGAAACCAAAATGAGAAAGCAATCTATTTGATGAATGGCACCCAGCTTAAGAGTGTAGACAGATAAACTGATTTAGGAGTAACATTATTGAGTAACCTACAACTGAGTCAACAATGTTCAGAAGTTGTTAAGAAAGCAAACAAAATAATTGGCTTTATAGGCAGGTCATTTGAGCATAAATCCAAAGAAGTTATCCTAACTCTTTACAATTCCTTAGGCCGCCCTATTCTGGAATACTGCATTCAATCCTGGTGCCCTTATTACCAAAAAGATATATATAAGCTAGAACGAGTTCAACATAGAGTTACCAAAATTATACCTAGCCTAAAGAACAAACCATACGAGATAATTAAATTTATTTCCTTTAACCCAGCGCAGATTAATAGGCGACTTAATTCAAGTGTTCAAAATTATCAAAGGCATCGACAATATGAACTGTAGTAATTACTTCACTATCGACTAATCTAATTACACGCGGGGAAACCGTTGAAAAATTATAAGTAAATAATTTAACTCGCACAAATCTAAGAATTTCTTCTTCAATCGAGTTGTCAACTTGTGGAATGGGCTTCTCCGAGACGTTTAGACTGCAGCACCGTTGATTCATTTAAACTTCGCCTAGACAAGTATCTTGCCTCAAACCCACGACTGATTGCATTTGTAAATTAATGACTATATTTTATTCCCCCCTCAGATTCATCAAGGATTATTGCATATATATATTACTAAGACGTTACTCTCTTTTTCCCAGATATACGAAAGATCACGCATAATTGCGTTATGTTACTAACCCATCTGTCCCCTATTAACATCCTAATCCAGCCACGGACATTAGCTCCAGGCCAGTATTTCCATTTTCAATTTTCCTTCGCCCATTCTAAACCACTGTTTGGACACTGGATCCTCGGTGTTTTGGAGGACAAGCAGCCTAGAGGGGTCACTAGACCTGCTGTTGCTTGATTTCCTTAGTACTTTGTACTCTTGTAATTCATGAAGGGCTGGGGCAAACGGGCTGTAATTACTGCTTGACTCTTTCCAAATGGTGGCAATACATACAACCTCGATTACTGACGTCGTTATTGAGTTAGAAGAGGTTAGGGTCCGGATTTGTGGCATACCCATCATGAACATGGTATACTGCACTTCCTTGTAATGGGTAAGATATAGAATATTGACACACATAAGGATTGTCCTTGCTAGGTATGTGTACAGTCCAAGATAATACCTATACCCAGTCACACGTATTATATATAAATATAGTTATTTATACCTAAAATATTGACAAACTATTTACAAATATACAAATATATATACTGTAATATTTGAATATACCGGGTATATTATTACGATAGTAATTATTTTTATTTAATACATCATACATTTATTATAAAATATAAAGGTATATATATATACAGTATATATATATATATATATATATATATATATATATATATATATATATATATATATATATATATATATATATACATCATTACATCTACAAACGTCCTTAACATCTAACCACATACACAATAAAGTGTAGGGTTAATAAATTATGAATGATTGCAACTGCCGGGAGTGAGGAGAAGAGAGAGCGGAGTGAAAGGTACAGCATGGTGGACAGAAGAGGTAAGAATAGCTGTGGAAGAAAAGAAGAAAGCATATAGAGAGTGGTTGGGTAGTAGAGGGAATGAAGATTCCGAGAGACAGAAACGAGCGAGGTACGTGGAGAGTAAGAGGGTGGTGAAGAGAGTAGTGAAGGAAAGTAAGAGAAGAGTAGATGAGGAATTTGGAAGGAATCTGAGTGTGAAATGGAGGGAGAGTAAGAAGCTGTTCTGGAAAGAAGTCAAGAAAGTTAGGGAAGGTAGCAAGGGAAATAGTAAGGGTGTGAAAGATAAGAATGGGAGAATGCTAGCCGAGAAGCAAGAGAGAGTCGAAAGATGGAGGGCGTACTTCAATGAGTTGCTAAATGTAAGGAATGAAGAGCCAGCAAACATAGTTGGATATGGTATGGGAGGGAGAAGAAGAGAAGTAGTGGAGGAGGAGGTGGGGATCAGTAGGTCAGAAGTGTGGGAAGCCATGAAAAGAGTGAAGTTGGGGAAAGCACCAGGAACAGATGGAGTATGTGGGGAAATGTTGAGGTATGGTGGTGAAATAGTGATCGAATGGGTATGGAAAATGTGCAAACTAGCATGGGAGAAGGGGAGTGCACCGGATGACTGGAAGACTGGTATAATAGTCCCCCTATATAAGGACAAAGGGGAAAGAGGAGTGTGTGGTAACCACTGAGGAATATGTCTTCTAAGCGTAGTAGGGAAGGTATACAGTAGGGTAGTCATTGAGAGAGTGAGAGTGAGAACGGAGAAATGGATAGGCGACGAGCAGGGAGGTGTTAGGAAGGGAAGAGGATGTGTAGATCAGATTTTTACCCTGAATTGTGTTGTGGAGAAATATCTGGAGAAGAAGTAAAAGGTGTATGTTGCGTTTATGGACTTGGAGAAGGCCTATGGCAGAGTGGATAGAGAAGGTATGTGGAAAGTACTTAGAATATACGGAGGAGACGGCAAGTTGCTGAAAGCAGTGAAGAGCATTTATGAGGGTGCAAAGGTGGCAGTACGTGTGGAGAGTGAGCAGAGCGAGTTCTTTGACCTGAATGTTGGTTTGAAACAGGGGTGTGTGATGTCCCCGTGGTTGTTTACTGTATATATGGATGGAGTCATGAAAGAAATACTATCAAGAGCAGTGGATGTTGGTGTATCGCTGAAAAGGGAGGGAATTCAGTGGAAGCTACCTATACTGCTGTTTGCGGATGATACAGTTCTGATGAGTGATAATGAATGGGAGTTGCAGGGTCTGGTAAATGAGTTTGGAACAGTGTGCGAAAAACGGAATTTGAAGGTAAATACGGGGAAGAGCAAGGTTATGGTCTTCGAAAGGGGTGAAGTCACAGAGTGTGAGGTGAAGCTGAACGGTCAGGCTATGGAGATCGTCAATTTTTTTAAGTATCTGGGCAGTGTGTTGAGTAAAGATGGGACTATGGATGAAGAAGTGCGGGAGAGGGTACAACAGGGGAAGAGGGTTGTAGGAACGCTGAAAGCAGTAACAAGAAATAGGGTGGTCAGTATGGAAGTGAAGAAGTCCTTGCATGACAGTGTGGTAATCCCGACACTGACTTACGGAAGCGAAGCATGGACGTTGGTTGAGAGACTCAGACCAAGTGTGAGAGCAGTGGAAATGAATTACTTAAGAAGTGCGTGCAGATTTACATGGAGGGATAGACAGAGTAGTGAGGAAGTAAGGAGGTGTGGTGTGGAGGTAGATGTGTTGGAAAGTGTGAAAAGGAATAACTTGAGATGGTTCGGCCATATGGAACGTATGGAAAGCGAGAGAATGACTAAGAGGGTGTACGAGAGCGAGTGGAGGGACAGAGAGGGAGAGGTAGACCGAAAGAGAGGTGGAAGGATGGAGTGAGGAAGTATATGAACGAAGGCGGTGCTGGTTGGGGGGAAGGGCGTCGACTGACTGGGGACAGAGGTGCATGGGGGCGGTTCGTTCGTGGCCACCCCTTCGGGGATCACGGCGTCAGGTAGGTGTCATTTTTTCTCTGGCGTGCGATAGCAAGCCTAGAATTTAGGAGCCGGCCATCGGCTGGAATATTTTTTTAACAAAAAATGTACAAATTTATCTAGAAGGAGGTTCTTGGGGGTATTATTCAAAGCTTGATGGAGGTCTAAGGAGCAATCTAAGAAACACACCCATTTTGTTTTCTTTTTCTATTACTACACATACATACATACATACAAGTTTAAAGACCGTTTTGTCCACAGGGAATGTGGTTACAGTCTCACGTCCTAAATGGCTGCTTTCCAGGCGGCCCTATCAAGGGCTGCCTTTCTTGTCAAGTTCTTTATTTTGAGATTGGACCGGAGTAGCTGATCCCTTGTCATTCTAGGTCTACCCCAACGCGCATCTCCCCCCACGTTCACAGTCCGGCAATTCCTCACCCAGTTCTGATCATCCATTCTCTCCACATGTCCAAACTAACCAAGTTGTATCGTGCATATCACTTCACTAACACTGCTAATGCTCAGACGCCTTCTTAATTCCTCGCTCGATACACCATCCCTGAGATTAACCCCACACATCCATCTCACCATTCTCTTTTCATTTCGTTCAATTCTATCGATATCCTCCGCTTTAACCGGCCACGTCTCCGAGGCATAGGTCATCACATTCCTAACACACAAGGTATACACCTTCAATTTAAGGTGGGGTGCGAGCTGTGACGCTCCTGCATAGTAGCCACGTGCAGGCATGCGCGAGTGTCGGCTGCCCAGCCGTTTAGAAACCGGCTGGCGGCAGCCGGCCGGCCGGCTTTTCCTTAGTATATATCCTACAACAATGTAACTAATGTCTGGGATATTCTTATGTTGTTTCACAGCTTGAAGCTGCCCTTATTCTTAACCAACGCATCTTAGTATATTTTATTCTCGATAGTTGATTGTTTCATTATAATATATAAGATGTAAGTCTAGTGAGAGTGGGAGGAGACGAGCGGGAGAGAGAGACCGGCTGGGGGACGTTGCTTTGCGCGGGCGCGGAGAGTCTAGCTTGGGACGAGCCTGATGTTGCCATTTGATCGCTACGTTAGGCTTAGTTTCGACTCACGCAAGGGGTAGAGGATTTTGACCCGGCAACGGTGTTGAGTGTTGCCAAGCATGGGATGTATTTCGCATGCCTAGGGTGGGGTCCAGACAGATTCAAGACTCAGAGCTCACCTCACTGTCGTACCCTTCGGACCCCCTTGATATCTATCCCTCTCAAACCCACTTAGAAACTTTCTCTCTTACTTTGTATACCTTCTTTCCACTACTTCACCAATCTATTTAATTATCCCATCCCCTTGATAGACCTTATATCTATTATTGTATTAACGACGAGCTCTCAGATAATAGATAGGATTTTGGGCCTTATGCAGAGATGTAATTTTTAATGAGACCTAGGAAGCTTGTTTGTTGTCTCATATTTGGTGGTTTCATGCTTGCTAGTGTGTTCTTGTGGCAGGTGAGCAGGGGCTAGACCGGAGGGGGGGGGCTTTTTGCGATCCTTTAAGTAAAGTCTGCTGGTGCGAGTCCTGTGGACCTGCACGACTTTACTAGGATACCCGTGGGAGTCTGGGGGCATTTTCTTGTCTGTGTGCCTGTGTGTCTAGTGTTGTGTTGTGTGAGGGCCCTTGCCTAGTCCACTCAGCACTGCGCTAGCACGTCTTGCATTTGTTTTAGGGTCGCCAGGAGAGAGTCAGATACTTGGGATCTGAGTCTCTCAAGAGAGCACCCTTTCAATTACAGTAATTTGGCGCACAGACTTGGGAACGTCCCTAGGCTAGAGCAGGTGGCTCAGCCCGGGCATCCGAAGCCTATATCCTTCCGGCTAGACCTCTGCCACCTGGCAGATTAACAGCAAGGGGTTTATTATTTAAGCATGCTTGTTATTGTGCCACAGTTTACCGTTTTTGTGAGCATTGTGAGTCAGGGTGTGGCTTAGAGACTCTGTCCAAGCAGGCTTGCCTGACTAAGAGTGAGAAGCACACCTGTATGTGGTTATGTTGCGAGTTGCTGCCTTTATTTAATTATACCTATGCCATTATACACTGTATGGCCTATCACTAGTATTTATTCCTGCTTATGAGATAAGAGTTCTCTAAATCCGTAACTTACTTTCTTTGCTAAGCATCAGATCCTACAGTAGCCGCATGCAGTTTAGAAACCTGCATCTTGTCTACCTGTACGATGTTTTGAGGACTGTTTGCTTTCACCTTCTTTCACGCAGGGGTGATTAGTTGTATTAATTAACGTAACGTTAAATGTACATTCTTCTAGTATGTTATTAAATTGTTTCTGCAATTTAATTCCGTTATCTATCTTTTCCTTGAAGCTTTAAGTCAACTTAGTTGTGTGATCTTTTATATAGCCTGCTTGACTATCAGCAGTCTATAGTGCGTGCACCCTGTAACCGAGTCATAGGATACCTTGTTGTCCAGTCAGGGCTCTTGACGGTTTAGGGTGGTTTGTTGCCTGGGTTTATAGACAAGGGTTGGATCTAGCGTTTTCCGTTGTTGCTTGTTGCCGCATACCTAGTCCAATAGAAAGAGCCCAGTGTTTATATATCCCAGGACGTAACAAATGGCGGCCTTGCATAGGATTTACTGAACAGAGGAATATAGTGGTCATTTGTTTTTAGATTCCTTATGATTAAAGGAATACAGTGGACATAGAGTTTTTTTTTTGGAGCAACCAATATAACACATTAAAGACTTTAAATAACATTAGTATATACATACTTGCATAGGAAATAAGGCACACTCTATAACCGTGATAATTACTGCAGTATACAAACATGTCTAATACATCAGAACACAGTGATGGGTCAGGTCACGATACAGGCTCGGAGGGAGAAAGACCTGTGGAGTGGCTAGTCGATAGCGAGGAGGGTGCTAGAAGATTTTTAGAGGTGCCCCTTACCGCTGCCAGGGTGTTGAAGCTGAATAAGTATGGCTTAAAGTGTGTGGCAGGTCTTCAGGGTCACCAGGGTTTAAGTGGCATGAGGAAAGATCAGCTGAGGACTTTGATATTGGGTTTAGAAGGGAGAGACCTGGGTGGAGAGGCGACTGGGGGCCCCGGTCCCCAGCCACCCCTCCACTCTACCCCCATATCAAACGTCAGGTTGCCTGAATTTAGTACATACCCCCAAGTTGATGGTCAATGGCAGCGTGGAATTCAATCACAGGGACCCTCTCCATTAAATGCACCTTCCCCTCCTCAAGGGTTGACTCCAGATTTGTTGTTTCGGCTTGAGATGGCCAAGGTTGAGGCTGCCGAGAGACAGGCTAGTGTGCAGGCTGAGCTTGCTAGAGCTCAGGTTGAGGCTACCGAAAGACAGGCTAGTGTGCAGGCTGAGGCTGCAGAGAGAACAGCTATACGAGAGGCTGAACTGCAGGCAGAGTCTACTAGGTATCGGGCTGACAGGGAGCTGGAGATATCTCGAGTGGAGGTAACACGGCGAAATATTGGGGGTCAATCATTGTCGCACCTGCTTAAACTAGTTCCTGTGTTCGATGAATCATGTGTGACTGAGTTTTTTATGCAATTTGAGAAGAAGTGTCAGGAACACCAGTGGCCTCAGGAAAAGTGGGCAGCATTAGTTTCATCAAGACTCCTAGGAAAGGGGCTAAAAGCGTATGATGCACTACCTTTAGAGTCCTGTGTAGTTTATGATGAGCTAAAGAAGGCTGTGCTACGGGCCTATGAGTTACAACCAGAAACTTACCGCTTGAAGTTTCGGGGTGTTACAAAGGGTAAGGATAGTACCTTCCTAGAACATGCCCGGGACTTGTCTGATGCACTACGACATTGGCTGCGTTCTGAGAGGGCAGCTACTTCTGAGGAGTTGAGTGAGCTGGTTCTCTTGGAGCAGTTCTTTAAGTGCACAGGTGGGGACTTCACATTAAATATAAAGGAAAAAAATCCTAGAACTCTCCAGGAGGCAGCAGAAACAGCTGACCTCCGACTGTCATTAATTCGAGGGTGCGAAGCAGCAGCTAGGAGTGAGTCGGGTGCAAAGGATTGTACCCCTCCCCCTCCCAAGAATTTTGATACACATAAATACACAAAACCATGTAGCACTGACAATAAAACTGAACATAAACCAAATACCGTCCCATATAAGAAGTCTAATGGTACCTCCCACTCCCAAGGGAAACCAAAGAGTAAAGAGTGCTTTGCATGTCACAAGGAGGGTCACTTTGCAAATGCTTGTCCGAACAAGCCACCAAACAAGGTTGTGTCATTGGCCTGCAGCATAGGGGTGTCGCCTATATCTTCTGAGTTTGCCAAGGGTAGTTCGTCAGAGGTTGGGACACAGCCTGTGTTCAAGAGTCCGGAAGGCTCGAACCCTGTCCGCGACGTCTTTGGGGGTCATAGAGGGCATGGTTTTGTGAGGTGGGCTGGCGAAAGGCGAGGAGTTAAGCTATTGCGTGATACTGGGGCTTCTCAGACCTTGTTAAGGAACTTTACTGGTAGACCGATTAACGCTGCTCGGGTGGTGGTAGTTCAGGGGATCAATGCTACGAAGTCCTACCCGCTGGTGCGGATGGAGCTGGAGGTGGGTGGTGTGGCGAAGGAGCTGGATGTCGGAATTGTAGAGAACTTGCCTGTTGGGGGCGTCGACCTCCTCCTCGGCAACGACTTTGCGGTGCCTGCTTCTAAGGTTTCACACTTGGTCGTTGCCGAGAAGGCGGCCGACGTTAGTAGGGAGGAACAGGAGTGGGTTGAGAAGTGTAGCGTACAAACCATGGCGTGTGTTGTGACGCGTTCTCAGACATCCGGAGCCTTGCAGCCACCACCTCAGTCTATCAAACCGCGGAGGAAAGGTCACAAGAAAACGGGAAGTGTTGGTCAATTGGAGAGTTTTGAGCCGGCAGTGTTTCTTGGTGACTCATTATTGGCACCTATGCTGGAGTCTGGAGAGGCCCCAGGACCTGTCACAGCTAGTGAGGAGGTAGGGCAGGAAGAGACTCCGAGGCAGCAACGTTACACACGGAGAGAAAAAAGGGTTGCTCAGTTTGATATTGGGGGAGGACTTGGGTTGCTTCGGAAGCATCTAGACAGGTTGGTTCCCTCAGATATTTGTAAACTGCAGTTGGAGGATCCGGAAGTTCAGAAGTGTGGTAATGGTGCTGTCGAGATCAAACACGAGGACGGGGAAACATGTCATGTGAACCTGTTGGAGGAGTTTGTGAGGCAACCACCTGAGCAGCCTACTGTACCTGCGTTGGTCTGCAGCGGCCAAGGTGGAGAAGGAGAGGGGGGCAGTAGGGCGCAGGTGGAGGAGAGTAGGGATTGTCATGTCTCGGCGGAGCAGTGGGCGGGGGACACGAGTCTGGTGGCTGTGGAAGCGCTAGAGCACCTGCCTGAGCAGCAGTGTGCAGCGCTCCAGCACCAGCTCGGTTCATACCCCAATGGTCGTGCCGAGCCCCTGAGCCTCAAAACTCGGGCGGTGCAAGATGTTCCGCGGGCAGGTCACGTGGATGTTGAAAGACCGTTAGCCTCGTTGTTTCGGTGGTTCAAGGTGGGCGACGAGGCTTTGGCATGGTTGCCAGGTCAGTGTCGGCCCATGGCTGCCAAGGGTGGTGGTCAAAAGGAGGACTTTGAGCAGATTGGTGAGGTTGGCTGTGGCATAGAAGTGCCCAGTCGTCGCATAGCCTCCCAATGCTGCTCTAGTCAATTGCAACAGCCCTACCATAGACCGACTGTATCTGGCCATGTCGCAAAAAGCGGTGATGCTGCGCAGGCAGATGTAGTCGTAAGGAATGCGGGGGTGTGCATGTACGGTATCGGCGGGGAAGCCTTAGCAATAATGAACTATGGGAGTGACCGCACAGGTGGTACTGATTGTCCCTCTCATGACCTGGCTGTTCTAGGGATGAAGGTGGAGAAGGAGGGAGACTACAGGTTAGAAGCTGCGGTCTCGGCTGGGTTGTGGAAGGGCACTAGGATTGTTATTCTGCGAGATAAGTTGTTTACTAGGCTGTGGCAGTGCATCCGCATGTTTGTTGCTTCTCCAGGCCTGATGTACGGGGTAGAATCCGACATGCAGGCTGGAGATAGTGCAAGGCTCAGTTTAATTCCCTACCGTATAAATCCTGCTCGACAGCCTGTGGTGCAAGCAGAGCTGGATTACGTGTTGACGAAGGGTCTGAGGGATAAGGAATGTCGTGAGTGGTCGTTGCCTGTAACTTTGCAACCTGTGTTAAGTGGCAAGATCAGTGAGTGTGTTGATTGCGAGAGTGTGTGTGCATCATCCCTGACAGACGCCTATACCTTATCGAGAGTTGACGACACCATAGACCGTCTCGGGGCTGCATCGCCTATCACGAAGGTAGAACTAGTGAAAGGTTATTGGCAGGCCCCGTTGCCGGAAAGAGCGAAGAGAAATGCCAGTCTTGTGATGAACTGGGCAGTTTATCAGTGCCAGGTGTTGTTTTGCTGCCGGGACACAAGTTGGATGTGTGGCATGCTAAGGGCACTGATAATGTTTTGGCTGATTGTTTGTCACGGGAGGGTTTGGTTGCAGGAGAACCCTCGCCGTTCAGTCAGTGTGTGTTGAGAGTGGAGGAAAATAGGCTGTCACTGTAGTTCAGCTGAAAAAAACAAATTAAAAAGCAAAAACCTTATAAAAACTCTTTATTTTTATAACGTGTAGAATTTTGTATAAGATGTTGTAGCAGTATCTAAGTTGAATGTTTTCGCTTATTGTCGCTAAGTTAGTTGAACTTGCTCGGTGGAGTGCAACAGCCTTTATTTTTTGTATATATAGTGCCTTGTGTCGCAACAGTGTGTGGTACTATGAGAAGCTTTCTGTTAGATATGAAGAACTTAGTCAAGTGTCTTATATCTTGGGGGAGGTGTGACGCTCCTGCATAGTAGCCACGTGCGGGCATGCGCGAGTGTCGGCTGCCCAGCCGTTTAGAAACCGGCTGGCGGCAGCCGGCCAGCCGGCTTTTCCTTAGTATATATCCTACAACAATGTAACTAATGTCTGGGATATTCTTATATTGTTTCACAGCTTGAAGCTGCCCTTATTCTTAACCAACGCATCTTAGTATATTTTATTCTCGATAGTTGATTGTTTCATTATAATATATAAGATGTAAGTCTAGTGAGAGTGGGAGGAGACGAGCGGGAGAGAGAGACCGGCTGGGGGACGTTGCTTTGCGCGGGCGCGGAAAGTCTAGCTTGGGACGAGCCTGATGTTGCCATTTGATCGCAACGTTAGGCTTAGTTTCGACTCACGCAAGGGGTAGAGGATCTTGACCCGGCAACGGTGTTGAGTGTTGCCAAGCATGGGATGTATTTCGCATGCCTAGGGTGGGGTCCAGACAGATTCAAGACTCAGAGCTCACCTCACTGTCGTACCCTTCGGACCCCCTTGATATCTATCCCTCTCAACCCCACTTAGAAACTTTCTCTCTTACTTTGTATACCTTCTTTCCACTACTTCACCAATCTATTTAATTATCCCATCCCCTTGATAGACCTTATATCTATTATTGTATTAACGACGAGCTCTCAGATAATTAGATAGGATTTTGGGCCTTATGCAGAGATGTAATTGTTAATGAGACCTAGGAAGCTTGTTTGTTGTCTCATATTTGGTGGTTTCATGCTTGCTAGTGTGTTCTTGTGGCAGGTGAGCAGGGGCTAGACCGGAGGGGGGCTTTTTGCGATCCTTTAAGTAAAGTCTGCTGGTGCGAGTCCTGTGGACCTGCACGACTTTACTAGGATACCCGTGGGAGTCTGGGGGCATTTTCTTGTCTGTGTGTCTAGTGTTGTGTTGTGTGAGGGCCCTTGCCTAGTCCACTTAGCACTGCGCTAGCATGTCTTGCATTTGTTTTAGGGTCGCCAGGAGAGAGTCAGATACTTGGGATCTGAGTCTCTCAAGAGAGCACCCTTTCAATTACAGTAATTTGGCGCACAGACTTGGGAACGTCCCTAGGCTAGAGCAGGTGGCTCAGCCCGGGTATCCGAAGCCTATATCCTTCCGGCTAGACCTCTGCCACCTGGCAGATTAACAGCTAGGGGTTTATTATTTCTGCATGCTTGTTATTGTGCCACAGTTTACCGTTTTTGTGAGCATTGTGAGTCAGGGTGTGGCTTAGAGACTCTGTCCGAGCAGGCTTGCCTGACTAAGAGTGAGAAGCACACCTGTATGTGGTTATGTTGCGAGTTGCTGCCTTTATTTAATTATACCTATGCCATTATACACTGTATGGCCTATCACTAGTATTTATTCCTGCTTATGAGATAAGAGTTCTCTAAATCTGTAACTTACTTTCTTTGCTAAGCATCAGATCCTACAGTAGCCGCATGCAGTTTAGAAACCTGCATCTTGTCTACCTGTACGATGTTTTGAGGATTGTTTGCTTTCACCTTCTTTCACGCAGGGGTGATTAGTTGTATTAATTAACGTAACGTTAAACATACTTTCGTCTAGTTTGTTATTAAATTGTTTCTGCAATTTAATTCCGTTATCTATCTTTTCCTTGAAGCTTTAAGTCAACTTAGTTGTGTGATCTTTTATATAGCCTGCTTGACTATCAGCAGTCTATAGTGCGTGCACCCTGTAACCGAGTCATAGGATACCTTGTTGTCCAGGCAGGGCTCTTGACGGTTTAGGGTGGTTTGTTGCCTGGGTTTATAGATAAGGGTTGGATCTAGCATTTTCCGTTGTTGCTTGTTGCCGCATACCTAGTCCAATAGAAAGAGCCCAGTGTTTATATATCCCAGGACGTAACAGAGCCCTCTCATGGTCAGGAGTGGCAGCAGCTCTCTAAACTTTCCTTAGCCACTTCTAACTCTAGCAATGGAGCCAGCTTTAGCGCCACCTTCGGCGGAAACCGTATATCGCTCAGGTAGCAGAACTTATTCACACATTTCAGCGTTACACTGTCGAAATCAACACTAACAGGCGGGTCATTTAACACAAGATCTCCCTTGCACACTGCACATTCAAAATCTATGATTCTAATCAAAGGTCCTCTAGCTCCACTAAATCTCTCGTGTACCCAGTCACTACAGACGCAACATTGGATTGAGTTACTTCTCACACTTTTCCCACATACTGCGCATGGATAGACGCCGCTTCTTTCCATAGTTCCACGCCCTACTCCACTAATCATGACCTTTGTTTTGTCAATGTTTAACTCTTTGCCATACTCTCCCTTCATATATGCCAATAGGTATCAGTCCTAATTGCCATGGACTGTTTGGAGTTAATGATTGTAAAGTATTGTACAACTTTGTAGAAAGTTCATGTTAATAAACATTTTGAATTGAATTGAACAAAATTTGAACTTTGCCTCTTCTTCCTGCGCCCTATCTGCGATAAGAACTAGATCGTCTGCATATAACAGCTTCCATGGGAGTCCTGTCCTAAAGTCCCTTGACAGAGCCTCCAGGTCCATCACACACATTAATGGTCTCAGCACTGAACCTTGGTGAACTCCAACTTTCACTGGGAACTTTTCGCTCAGGCCCCCATTCACTCTAATTGCTGCCCTTGACCCTTAATACATTCTCCTTATCACACGCACTAGCATCTCTTCTAGCCCACTGCATTACTTTCCTGGGCACCCGGTCAAAAAACTTCTCCAGGTCTACAAAAACTAGGTATAACTTCCTGTTTTTCTCTAAGAACCTCTCCTGCAGTTGCCTAAGAATGAAGACAGCATCAGTTATGCCACGTCCCGGCATAAATCCAAACTGCATGTCGCTGATGGCAACACTTTCCCTGATCATGCATTCAAGGACCCTTTCGCTGACTTTCATGACTTGATAGAGTATTTTCAAACCCCTATAATTTTCCCTGTCTAAGGGAATGTTTTCCTCCTTGATGATAGCATTAATCAGCTCTGTGCCCAATTTTACCCCAATATCTCCAGCTGCTTTTAGCATCTCGGCGACAATACCGGAGCTCCCAGTGGCTTTCCTCGACTTCATTTTATCTATAGCACTTTTAACAGGGGCTGCACTGCTAAGCTGTTCTATGTTCCATTCAAACTCCACATTAAGCAGTCTTTCATAATGCTCCTTCCATGCCTCTCTGATTTCGTTTTCTGTGTAAAAAGTCATTATTTATGCATCTTACACCCACGACGTCCTGACTGCAGTCCCTCATATCCTTAGCTAATTTTAAATCCCAATGGTATTATTAGTGCTACAAACTTGTTCTATCACGGTATCCTGTATGGTTTTCTTTGCCCTGTAGATCTTTCTAGCATTACGTTTGGCGGACAGGTATTCTTCCTTGCTGCCACCTTCCTTTCATACTTTGAAACATCTCTACTTCTCTCTGACTGCAGCTTCGACATCGTTGTTCCACCACCAGGAGAACTTACGTTTGGGTTGACCGTTTGTTTTGCCACAGACTTGGTCTGTGGTATCGAGGAAGCCGCATTCTATAATGTTCCATTTGCTATCAACATCATCTGGCCAAGCACCCATTCTCCTTTCAATTTCTATCATTTCGTTGCGGAATCAGTCTCTGTACTCCTCTTTTTCCAACATCCATACTTTCCTTTTTGGCAAATGTACTTTCTTGCTGACAGGAACTCTGCTTAAGCACATATCACACTAGGAGCTTCTGTTGGGAGATGCAGTCTGCACCTGGTATGAACTTAGTGTCTCTACTCCATTTCATGTCAGATTTGCTGACCAGGAAGTAGTCTATCTGGCTACTGGAACCACCTGATTCATATGTTTACCAGATGGTTCATCCTCTTCCTAAATATAGTATTACACACCACCATCCCCGTGGCAGCACAGTGCTTCAGTATGTATTTACCTCCCAGGTTTCTACGTCCATAACCCTGACCTCCGTGCACGCCCTCATATCCGTCGGCACCTGCCACGACATGCCCATTCAGGTCTCCTCCCACAATTACTACCTCCCCTTCCTTGCATCCAACAACCACCCCTAGAAATTCTTTCCAAAACTGTTCTTTGATGTTTCTACCTAATCCTACTTGGGGGGCATATGCATATATAGTATCTATGACTCTCGCCCCAACTTTCATTCTTATTAAAAATTTAAAATCAGTCTTTCATTAAACCTTTTAACTTCTATCACATAATCTACCCACCTCTCTGCCACCAGGAAAACCACTCCTCCTGTACCATGTTCGTTTCCCTTCCATATGAACTTGAAACGTTCATTTTTTCCCGTAATCCACATCGCACTACCCCCTTTCCACCGGGTTTCCTGGGAATAACATACATCCACCGGCTGTCTCTCTAGCATCTCCGCAGTCTCACCCGTCCTTCCTTTCATGGTGCCGACATTCACACATCTGAACCTGAACCTGGGGGAAGAATCTGCAGTAGTGTCCTTTTGCGATTTTGTATCAACAGACTTACGTTTTCTTTGATAGGTTTTTGTCATGATCGGTATTGTTGCTAACGTTGAAGGTCACTATCCCCAGGTATCCATCTCCAGGCAACCCCGGGCAGTTGTCACCCAGAGGCCATCCCAAGGTCTTAATAGGGGTGGGACCTCGTGGGGCCTCGGAGCGCCCCACCAGAACCAACCAGGGATGCAATTGCAGGGATGCAATCCGTACTCAATTAAATCAATCCAAGAGAAAATAAGTTATGTAATAAAGATCTATATAAATGGTGAAGCATAAACTAAATAATATTCTATCTATCTATCTATTGCCTGACGCCGTGATCCCCGAAGGGGTGGCCAATAATATTAATAATATTAAATAATATTAAATAATATTAATGTAATCAATTAAAGTCTATCCCGTCTAACTGTGTGTAGGTTGGGGAACAGTTTAATTTAAAATGCCTTTAATTAACTCCATTAATATATCATTATATGTTATAGATCTTCCACAATAATGCCTGTCTTCGTGTTTTACTCATAGCGTAATGCTTAGTGTGCGGAATTTCGGTGTGAGTATTTTAGGTTCGAGACCTTGGAGTACCACATGTATTAATTACTTTCATTGATTTCAATAGTTAGGTTTATTAAATTAATTGGTGGATTGGTGAAAACTAATATGAATTATATTAGATAAAACCTTTTATACTTCCACTAAGTCAATCTCCACTTACTAACTATAACCCCTTGTTTATATAACATTACCAATATCTCGGTATATGCATAACAATTCCATTAAATAACCTGTTGTTGACAACAAAGTGTAAACATATTTACATTACATCCCCATATGATAATTATATTACATTAAACGAATCTACGCAATCTGTCTTAAGATTTCAGCTCTTTCATTCATTTATTTTCATTATTGTCTTAATTGTTCAGATTGATTTTCATATTAATTAGTAATAATATATAATTCTGTCACTTTACTAACGAGTCCTACATATCTTCCATTTGAAACACTTTTCCCTTTCCTTTTGTATTACTTTTGCTTCCCTTCCAATTCCCTCTTCATTCTCCTTCTTCCATTTTTTTTCTATTGCTTCCTTCCTAATCTTCCAACCCTTTTTTTCCTTTCTTCTTCCCTTCTCTCACTTAATTCTTCCTCTTCTGAACCTCCTCCACTTTTCCTTTCCTATTCTGTTCTCCAAGTATTCTTTCTTCTTCCTCTCTTGATCCCTGTTTTCTCTTCCAAACCTCCTCCTCTCTCTCCTCACTTGATATTGCTTCCTTCTTTCTCTTCCCAACCTCATTCCCGTCCATTTCCCTCTTCTGTTTTCCAACTATTCCTGTTTCTCCCTCTCTTACTATCTTCGTAGCGCATTCTTCTTTGTTATCGTTTCCTTCCACTGTCCCTTACTATCGGCTTTGCTATCCCTACTAGAATTAAGTCCTGACTACCTTGCTGTAATTGTAAGGTCTGTGTGGCCAGTGTATCCATGTAAGTATTTCTCTTCTAAGCATCCGACTATGTTCCTAAATCTAATACTTGTTTAGGCACTAGATCCCTGCAGGTGGCTGGGCCTAAATTTTGGAACAGTCTGCCACATAACATAAGGGACACTGAATGCATATCCTCCTTCAAGAAGCAATTGAAACTATTCCTATTAAATAATCAATTAGCTTATAGTCACTAACTCGGATGTACTCCTGTGCTTTTACATATATTGTGTTTATTTCAAACTTTACAAAATTACCTAGTATGTATTATATTATATATTTATTATTATGTGAGCCATTGTACATTATGTGAAAATATCCATTGTATAAATGGAACATAAGCATTCTGATTCTGATTCTTATACTTGTTCTTATATTGCATTCTTCTTTCTCTTCCAAATCTCCTTCCCTTCTTTCTTTCCTTCTCTCATTCATCTTTTCTTTTCACCTCCCCTGTACCCCTTCCCGCCTTACCTCCCTCCCCCCAAGCCAGGCAGAACGGGAGGAAGAAGACCAACATAAGGAGAGGAAGGGCGGGGGACGGTAGGGAGCGACGCCCCCCACTACTGCTGCCCCCTAACTCCGCCACCCCCATACCCTCAGGGAAGGATATTGTAGTGTTCTTGTGGTGGATGGCAGCCGGTTTTTCACCTGCAACAAAAGAGAAGGATTGTGGTTAGAGATGACACGTTTAACTTTATAACTCTATAATTATATTCAATATATTTGTGAAAAATGCTGCACTTACGGGTAGACCTAGAAAGATGTTGGATCAAGTTATGCGATCTCATCATGAATATAAGAATCTGACAAGCGAGGTAAATCTAGAAAGGCGAGGGATCAAGTTATACTTTCTGATCTTGAAATTTAAAAACAAAAACTGACAAGTGAGGCAGCTCTGAATAGAGTTGCTTGGAATGCCACCATTATGAAGTGAGACTGGAACCGCACTTCATGTGGAGCACTCAATCAATCAATCAATCAATCAATCAATCAAACAATCAAATATGTTTATTTAGCCATCAAGTATGTAATAAGTTAACAATTTTACACATGTTGGATGCCCACTTGAGCCTTATGAGATAAACTCTCTTAATCCTTTCTGTACCGGCGAAGTCTTTGTAACTATTCTGGCTACTATTAGATTATTTTACTCAGCTTAAAAAGGGCCTACACTAATTACCAGGCTTCGATTTCTCTCACTTAAACCTTTTTAATACCACATATCCTTCTTAAGCTGTACACAATCGTCTAAATATAGCAAAGAATAAAATATAAAAGACGTCTCCGGGTTAAAAGAACTATGCATTTAACCCTTATTTATTTACATTTGAATTAAAACTTTGTACATGGTTGTTTGATAATAAGAATTATTGTTTTACTTTTATGTAGCATTTGCCTTCACAATAAATATATAGTGTACACAATTATCCCTACACACAAACACTCACTACATAAACACAAGACAACAATACCATCACAGTTGATGTTTTAACCCCTTCTTTACCGGTGTCGTCTTATTAACTTACTCAACACAAGACAACAATACCATCACAGTTGATGTTTTAACCCCTTCTTTACCGGTGTCGTCTTATTAACTTACTCAACACAAGACAACAATACCATCACAGTTGATGTTTTAACCCCTTCTTTACCGGTGTCGTCTTATTAACTTACTCAACACAAGACAACAATACCATCACAGTTGATGTTTTAAACCCCTTCTTTACCGGTTGTCGTCTTATTAACTTACTCAACACAAGACAACAATACCATCACAGTTGATGTTTTAACCCCTTCTTTACCGGTGTCGTCTTATTAACTTACTCAACACAAGACAACAATACCATCACAGTTGATGTTTTAACCCCTTCTTTACCGGTGTCGTCTTATTAACTTACTCAACACAAGACAACAATACCATCACAGTTGATGTTTTAACCCCTTCTTTACCGGTGTCGTCTTATTAACTTACTCAACACAAGACAACAATACCATCACAGTTGATGTTTTAACCCCTTCTTTACCGGTGTCGTCTTATTAACTTACTCAACACAAGACAACAATACCATCACAGTTGATGTTTTAACCCCTTCTTTACCGGTGTCGTCTTATTAACTTATTATGGCTACTGTTAGACGATTGTATTCAGTTTCAAAAGGGCCTCCAGCATTTAACAGGCTTTGAACTATCTCACTTAACCATTTATACTACTACAGATCCTTCTTAAACTGAACAAAATCGTCTAAATATAGCAGTAATAAAACTTAAAACACGTCACCTTTACAGAAGGGGTTAAGCATCTGAATTCTAGAGGAAGTTTGATTTAATTTCAACGGTATTGAATATTTACTCAACAAATATGATTCGATGGATATCATAAACCTAGACAGTGAAGATTTATTTTGAAAATGTTGATGCACTGCATTCCAGACCTTTACACCATGATAATTAATTGATTATTGAGATTGAGTTGACGTAATTGTTGGAATGTCTATCTCTTGTATTTTTAAGTTATGTCTTTAGTTTGACCGGAAATTACCAATTACATATGGTCATAATTGTTAATGGATTTATTAACAAAGATAGCAGTGCAATTGATGTTTATTTTAAAACCATTTTAAACCCGTAGTGATCAAATTTTTCATTTGTGTGATCATACTTCCTTGCCCTTTGAAATTCCTTGCCTTGGAAATTGCCCTCAATATTTTCTTTTGGGCAACTTTCACTCTCGCTATCTTAATTTGACCTGCAGTTGCCCAAACTGTGTGACAGTATGAGAAGAAAGGGTACACTAAGGATTAATACAGCTGTTTAAGGGGGGGGGGGGGGGGGGGGTTGTATCTGGAACTCCTTTTCCCTCATGTTTAGCGCCATTAGTTTTGTCATTTTTAGACGTTCGGCCTATTAGTTTGCCGATTTTAGGACCTTTCGACACATTTCTTTGTCAACATTGACGCTTTTCGAGCCATTAAGGGGAGATCTCCACTTGAGGGATTTTTTTCTTGACCCCTTTCTCCCTCATGTTTTGTCCCATTGCTTTTGATATTATATAACGTTTGCCCCATTAGTTTAGCGATTTTAAGAACTTTCACCCCATATTAAGACCTTTCGTGCAATTCAGGTGTCAATTTTATCCTGGCGAGCGATAGCGAGCCTGTAATTTAAGAGGAACCGGCCTTCGGCCGGGACATTTTTCTACCGAAAAATTTACAAATTTATCTTGAAAGGGACTTAGGGGGTGTAATTTTAAGCTTGATGGAGGTCTAGGGAACAAACTAAATACCTCCCCTTAAAGCATCGATTTTTCTCCTGGCGAGTGATTGCAAGCCAATATTTTAGATGGAATTGGCCGTCGGCCAGGATATTTTTCTTTCGAAAAATGTAAAAATGTATTTAGAAATGGGATATTAGGGATACTTGTTAAAGTTTGATGGAGGCCTATGGAGTAAATTATGTAAAATATATAAATTCATAAATCGAACAATAAATAAACCCGTCCCCTTAAGTATTTCGTAATAAAGCAATTAAGTGTTAGGGACAACATAATATGTTTGTCAAAGTGTGTAGGACAACATAATATGTTTGTCAAAGTGTGTATATGTGATTGCCAATTAAGTGTTAGGGACAACATAATATGTTTGTCAAAGTGTGTATATGTGATTGCCAATTAAGTGTTAGGGACAACATAATATGTTTGTCAAAGTGTGTATATGTGATTGCCAATTAAGTGTTAGGGACAACATAATATGTTTGTCAAAGTGTGTATATGTGATTGCCAATTAAGTGTTAGGGACAACATAATATGTTTGTCAAAGTGTGTATATGTGATTGCCAAATCGATTGTCTATCCACTACAACTCCAAGAAATCCTATATTATGTTCTTCTTTTAACACAGTATTGGCAATTCTAATGGAATCTACATATGGAGGAACATTTTTCTTTCTGTGATGAACTAGATATTTTTTTATGTCGATACATATTATGGTTAGCTTATTTGCGGTCATCCAACAAGACATTATTTAGTTCATTATTTGTAGACTGCACTAGAGTATTTAAACTACTATGGCTGGCATAGAGTGTTGTGTCATTAGCAAACAATATACTGTAGGTTTAAATAGTCTATGTGAGTTAACTAAATAATTCACATATAAAGTAAATAACAACGGACCCAGTATGGATCCTTGCGGAACCCAAAAGGGAAATGTTAAATTTTTAGATTTAATATTCTTATACTCTACATATTGCATACAATCCTTAAGATATGATTCAAACCACTGTTATGTAGCATTTCTTAAACCATAATACTTAAGTTTTTCAATTCAGTGACTCCATTGCACATTCATTTTTCTAATACTTAGTTTATCATAGGTAATACAGATATTGGTGTTTGATTATTGACCCAGGGGCTGCGTTAAACATGTTCCTGAAACAAAAGGTCTGCCAGTCGGGACCTGTACAGGTAAATTCGGACAAAATTTGTTATATTTAGCACATAAAGGAATACTATTACATCATATGCGCATATTTTACTTGCATAATGAACAAGGGAACCTTGAAGAACCAGAAAATAAGTGCAAATATCCAATGAAAAAACGTATTGTTCTGACGAGGTGACGAATGCACATACGGCTTGAGCCAGACTGACGGCTCCAGTGGATGTCTTTCGTATTTATGAGGGAGGGAGGAGGTAGGGGAAGTGTTATACTCTGATTTTATTCAGGATTAACGATTGATACAGGTGAGTTCTACTATACTGGGACTTCCGAGTTCATCTATCTATCTATCTATTGCCTGACGCTGTGATCCCCGGAGGGGTGGCCACGATCGAACCGCCCCCATGCACCTCTGTCCCCAGTCAGTCGACGCCCCTCCCCCCAACCAGCACCGCCTTCGTTCATGTACTTCCTCACTCCATCCTTCCACCTCTCATTCGGTCTACCTCTCCCTCTCTGTCCCTCCACCTCGCTCTCGTTCACCCTCTTAGTCATTCTCTCGCTTTCCATACGTTCCATATGGCCGAACCATCTCAAGTTGTTCCTTTTCACACTTTCCAGCACATCTACCTCCACACCACACCTCCTTCTTACTTCCTCATTAGTCTGTCTATCCCTCCATGTAACTCTGCACGCACTCCTTAAGTAATTCATTTCCACTGCTCTCACTCTTGGTCTGAGTCTCTCAACCAACGTCCATGCTTCGCTTCCGTAAGTCAGTGTCGGGATTACCACACTGTCATGCAAGGACTTCTTCACTTCCATACTGACCACCCTATTTCTTGTTACTGCTTTTAGCGTTCCTACAACCCCCTTCCCCTGTTGTACCCTCTCCCGCACTTCTTCATCCATAGTCCCATCTTTACTCAACACACTGCCCAGATACTTAAAAGAGTTGACGATCTCCATAGCCTGACCGTTCAGCTTCACCTCACACTCTGTGACTTCCCCCCTTTCGAAGACCATAACCTTGCTCTTCCCCGCATTTACCTTCAAATTCCGTTTTTCGCACACTGTTCCAAACTCCTTTACCAGATCTTGCAACTCCCATTCATTATCACTCATCAGAACTGTATCATCTGCAAACAGCAGTATAGGTAGCTTCCACTCAATTCCCTCCCTTTTCAGCGATACACCAACATCCACTGCTCTTGATAGTATTTCTTTCATGACTCCATCCATATATACAGTAAACAACCACGGGGACATCACACACCCCTGTTTCAAACCAACATTCAGGTCAAAGAACTCGCTCTGCTCACTCTCCACACGTACTGCCGCCTCTGCACCCTCATACATGCTCTTCACTGCTTTCAGCAACTTGCCCTCTACTCCGTATATTCCGAGTTCATACAAGTACATATACAAAAGACAGCAGAGGATATATATATCGCCAAAATATAGTTTAGAGATACAGCTTTATTCCCTTAATCAATAAATACACAATGGAGTATGAACGTAGCTTAGAAACACAACCAATGAATAGCACTTAAAACTATTTTTTTATCTCCGAGCACAGTCGCGGATCTGGATAGAGCGCAGGAATTTAGCACAGCTTCACAATATTCCTTTTACCTGGAATTGTATACACTTCTGATGATCGAGGGTGTTCACAAGTAATATCTTCAGCTATAATGTTTCACTGTACTTGTAAAGAATTTGACTTGCGATGTTACATATGAAAATTAGTTATTTCTATCACTATACGTATCTTGATTTATCTACCGTACGCACTGATACGGGAGCGAGTTCAAAGCCAACTGGGACTGAACTTTATACTATATCCTTCTTGATTGAATAATGGCAGAGTCGCTTGTGGACTCTGAAATATTTTCTCTTGGTAGAAAAATGGTAGAATCGCTTAGCCTCAAAATCGGCTTAAATTAAATAAATTCGGAAATCACTTTCACTGATCAGGAACACTTCAGTAGTTCATAAAACACTGATAACTGGAATTCGTTTATCTAAATTCCTGATATTAAGACTGTTGTAGATTTATGAACAACTTTTAACACTTTTGCGGGACTCTATTTATTTTCACTTGGTTGAAATAATGGCAGAGTCGCTTAGATTGAAAAGTGGCTTAAATAGGTTAAAATTCGTAAATCACTTTTAATGGTTGGGAACAATTCAGTAGACTATGTAGCATTGGTAAAAGTAGTTTTTTTTTCTATGAATTCCGAATATTAGTACTTCTATGGATTTATGGTCTTTTTGAACACTTTGTGGGACTCTATTTATTTTTACTCTCGAACCTGGATTATTGACAGAGTCACTTGGGGAACTCTGTTTATTTTCGCTTGCTGGGTAGATTACGTTTAGTCACTTTTTCACTCTCTTTTCTGGTCATCGACTTAGGCGCCTTTTCTTATCTTCTCTCCGACTATGATTCTGGTGTTTGCTGGCTGTAGTCTTCTGCTCCTCCATGGGCCGTCCAGGCTGGCCGGCTGTGCGAAGATAGTTACAGATGGGTTGACGGGTTTGAGATCTTGAGTATGGCTCCGTAACATATAGTAATTATCTGGCAATTACTGTTTGGGACTAACGCGAGTATTTCAGAGGTTATGAGAAATACTCGACTATCCTGACCTGTATATCAACCGTTGATGAAGTCCTGTTAAGGTACTCTTGAAATAGGGTCTTAAATATCGTGCCTCAGTCAGAACGTATATGGCACGAAATCGGACTAACGCAGTAAGATTGTACAAGTACACTTACTGACTGTCCTGACCTGGGGGACCCAGGGCGGTGTTTAAACCTTTCAGTTACACAGTCTAATGGGATGCCACAGACTCAGTCCACCTAGGACTTGTATCTGCAGAGTGCCCTTGAGGGTATCTCGCCAAGCCCTTTCTCTCACATCGGTCTCAGATGTTTCGCGACTACCCGTGAAAAGTGGTAGTGTTCACTTTCAATAGTAATAAGTAGAGAGGTCGGGATGCCGGAGTCTCTCAACTCTTACTAGGGCAAATGTAACCTAGCAGAGGGGGCAATGTTAGGTACTGGGATGCCAGTAATAACAAAGTTCCTCTGAGAGGACACTTTTGTACAGTGTTCACTTCCAAGAGTTATAGTAGAGAGGTCGGGAGTCCGGACTCTCTCTACTTGTACTAGGGAAAGTGAAACCTAGCAGAAAAGACAATGTTAGATACTGGGATGCCAGTAGTAACAAAGTTCCTCTGAAGGACACTGTCACAAGTTTCACTTCCAAGAGTAATAATGGAGAGGCTGGGGTGCCGGAGTCTCTCCACTTTTACTAAAAGAAGTGGTACCTAGCAAAAGGGACAATGTTAGATACTGGGATGTCAGTAGTAACAAAGTTCCTAGAGTAGGACTTAGCATTTTTCACTCTAGAGAATATTGAGGATGGGATGCCGTTCACCTCAACTTCTTTTAGAAAGGGTGCTTGTGGACTAACTTTAACTAGAATGAAGGGGCGGGATGCCTTGACCCTCCTACCTAAGTTAAGGAAAGCTTTATACCGGTAACAGTAGCTATGTTAATCACTGGGATGCCAGTGGTAACAAAGTTTCCTGTAACAGGCCACAGTTTCGGTAACTTTAAGAATAATAATGAAGTTCCGGGAGGCCATTCACTTCACTACTATACTTTTAGTAGACACCGCCTATCAAGAGTCTCTATGTTAGTCGGGTGGTGCCTCATACTAACAAAAATCCCTAAAATAGGATTTTTTAACTCACAGACAGTATATTGAACTTTCGGGATGCCGTAGGTCCAACTGAATGGAGGGGTAATTATAAGACTTCTAAAGGTGGGATGCCAGTACTTAAGAAGCCTTAAAATTGCTTAACTCTCCTAAAATATCCTGACCTGGTATTGAGGATTACTGCGAGGGGTCCTTCCTAACCTATAGGATGGTAAGGGCATGAAGAGGTATCGCTAAAGAGGTTTATAGAACCTTCTTGTTCTGGTGGTCAAGATATCTTCTTTCTAAATCAATTTACTAAGTGATGTGGTGATGCTTATATCAAAAATACATCTCAACTGTAAAGGTACTTCATCAATGGTTAAGTAAATAATTATACCATATATAGGTGAGCTCAATAAAGCCTTGGAAAACAATAAATGTTTTCAAGGAAAAGAGTTCCTTAAATCTTAACTGGAGCGGAATGCTTGGTGTCATGTGCACCGTAAAGTATAGACATGCGAGATGCGCATTGAAGGATTTCATAGGTCAAACTCCTTCATAGGGGTCTAGAATGAGGATCTACTTATATATCCTTGTTTGTAGGATTTATGTTGACAATGATTCATAAAACACATCTTGATAATTCATCTATTAAGATAGTAGGTATGTATGCGTCTTTCTCAGAATGTGTTGGTATTCCTGATGAGCTGACGAGCGAGCCATCAATTTCCGGCGCGTGTGGGGGAACACCAGCGCCATTCGGCGTGGTGTCTATTTTGGTACTAACGGATAAACATAGAATCTTATGGGAAAGAAGAGCATGTGGTTTGTATAAATAGAAGAGGTAATCAGAGGATAACAAGAAAGCATGTATATATGTGTGTAGGAAACGATGTCCCAAAGGTCTATTGAGGTATTACTTCATATTAATATTGCATAATCAGGTTTTAACAAAACATCATAACATATTAATTTCATACAGATGGTTTATATTCTTAATACTTCTAACCCCTAACCATCGGGGGCGGACTTAAGTCCGTATCGAAAAACTTGGACTATGTGGCGGGGGCGGACTTTAGTCTGTGTGCAATTTTGGCGCAATATTGGCTCTGAGAGAGAGACGAGCGACGGGAGGAGCATGGGTTTCCTCATGACCGCTCGCCACGGCCGCCATGGACCGACTGAGATGTACTCCCCATACATCCACCCTCACTCCCTCGCTACACACATAATTATATAACAAAATGACCGTATTTTAGTGATTTTACCGTTTAGTTGCACGATCGTTGCAAGACAACCAGTGATCGTAGAAGGATGGTTCTGGTGTCATTGGAAAGCTCAATTATCGCCCTTTCACGGATACATACTTGTATTACGCTCTGGCTCTTGTTTATGCATGAAAAAGAGCACGGAAACAACGCCATTTATGGTAAAAAAAAAACGCTGGGCGGTACGGTCAAATATACTCCACCACCCGCTCTTAAGGTGTTAATACATATTATTAACAATCATACATGGTATATCTTATTCTAAAGAGTAATACAAAGGAAACATATATTGTGTCTTTTAGGTTCTCCTCAAAAAAGTTGACGGAACACTATTATCTTTTTCGGGGATGTGATGGGGCGAATTCTCTTGCCCGGCTTGGGTTCATATTCCTTCTTTGGCGTGTCCCTCCTCAGTGTGGCGATTCGTCTATTCCATAGTCTCGCTCATGCTGCAGATCCTTGGGGTGTTGTGTTGGTTGTTGGTGTCCTCGTCTACTTTTTCTACTTCTTTGTCCTCCTCTGTTTGGAGCTCTCTCCTTTTCCGGGGTATTTTAGGAGGTATAGATAAGGGTGACTAAACGTATATGAGGAGGGAGGGAGGAATTATAAGAAATGGGGGAGGTAAAAAGTAGAATAAAGGAAGAGAACGGAAGTTGAGGGTGAAGAGAAGGAGTGGAGGGTGAGACACATGTAAGGGGAAGACAGGAGGTGGTGGTAAGGATTGATCTTTTCTCTCCTTTGGGCTCCTCCGACCATAAACTTATCTCTGCCACCTGTCCTATCTCTCCAGTACAGCCACCCGATCCTCCCAGCCGGCGGCGCTTGTGGCACTTTGGCGCTGCTGACTGGGAGGCTCTTTGGCAGTATTTCTTTGACTTCCCATGGAGTGATTTTGCTTCCGTGGCCGGGGACCCTCGGAGAGTGCTGCACGCATTACAAAGGTAATCCTATCAGGCGTGGAGGCATACATTCCATCTTCTTTCTCTCAGACTAATGCAAACAAAAATTGGTTTACTCACGTTTGTTCTACTGCTGTCCGCAATTAGAAGGAAGTATTCAAACGGTACCGACACCTTCAAAATCAAGAATCTCATTCTTCCTATGTTTCTGTCTAGAATCAAGCCAAATCTGTTCTTCGACTCGCCAAACACTCTCATCAATAATAAATACACTGCACTATCCAACTCAAGCTCTTCCCAAGCTTTCTGGCATCTAGCCAAAAACCTCTCCAACAATTTTTCTTCCTCGTCTTTCCCTCCCATTTTCCAATCTGATGGCACAACTACCACTTCTTCCTCTGACAAAGCTGAACTATTCCACATTCCCAGTCTTTCACACATGTACCCTTCCATTTGGTCTCAGTCATTCCACATTAATCTAGCCTGGCATTCAGTAACACTTCCAGAACCTCTCTCTCTTTTGTGTCATCATTCACGCCTCTTACATTCCATGTGGCAATCCTTAAGGAGTCCTTGTCCGGTCGGTGTACGTCAACAGTAGGTTCGTCCGTGTCTGAGGCTGATTGTTCGTTTTTTGTTGCTACATATTTTTCCGGGTGGAGGGTTGCAAGCCCAACCGACTGAACCTCTTTAGTCACCTTTTACGACATGCCGGAGGCACGTGAGGCATATTCTAACCCCTTACCCCGAGGGGGGTATTATTATAATTTTCTTTATTATTACTGAGGATTTTGTTTGCTTCTGCCATTTGCAAGCAATGTACTTTAATTTGTCCCCTAGGCTAACAAAAATGCCTTCCCAGCATTCCTTCAAACTAATAAATGACCAACCAGACCCCCTTTGAGCTATATTTGTAAAAAATTTATAGAAAAATGTTGCAGCCAAAGGCCAAATTTGTATAAGCTACAGACTATGTGTGTGAGTGTGTGTGTGTTTTGCGAGTGAAGGAGACAGAAGGATATGCTGTCTGTAGACAGAACCTCTCCTAAAGTTGAGAGAGTTACAGAGAGACAAATTCAAGATATGTTAGAGTCAAAATGCTTGGACACACAAAGTTTAAAGCAGTCTATGTCATAGGATGAAGGAAAGATTGATTGAGGGAGAGACTTCCAGAATTCACTTGTTGAGCAAAGGAAAGACTGAGAAAATGTGTTAAGTGTTGGGTTGGAGAGCTGGACAGAATAAGAGTTGTGTTGAAAGGCGGGTGCCTCCCACTTGCTGTAAGGGAGGGGGTATGCACAAAGAGAGCTCTGAAGAACTCTGATTGTTGTAATAGCAATAAATAAGTGAAAGATATGTAATATTGTGGCATGTAGAAAGAGATTGTAGGGAACTAGTAAGAGGAAGTGAGTTGATGAGGCAAAATGTTTTGACTCTACCCTTTCAAGAAGTGCGGTATCTGAGGAAATTTCCCACACAGGCGAACAATACTTGATACATGGGCACACTGTACCCCTATACATAGCAAGAAGCTGTGCTGGGGTGAAGAATACACAGAGACGGTTGATCACACCTTACTACTGGGGAGCTGTTTTAGCAAGAGTGGTAATAATTATGAGCTTTCCAAGAAACGTCAGGAGAAAAAGAAAAACCAAGAATATTGAAAGAAGATGACGGATTGATTTGTGTATTGTTGAAGAATGAAGGAATGTGATGTGGAAGATGGTGACGGGTAGATAGCAGAAAGACTTGGATTGTGGAATCATAACAAGATTTTCTTTGCCCCAATCGGAGATAGTTGATAGACCAGAATATAAGCAAGCCGTGGCCTTATAATGGGAGTTTTGAAGTGACTGCATGCTGGGTTATTGTGGAAAACTAATAGAATAGTGTAAGGTAGAGTCATCAGCATTTAAGTCAGATAGGACTAGAGGTACAGTTGAGAAGATCATTAATAAATATTAGAAGAAAACAAACTGGCAACATAACATAACCGTGAGGAACACCGGAGTAGATATGTTGATGAAGTGAACTATGGCTGGCACAACAGCAGCTATGGAAAGGCCAGAAAGAAAATTAGATGTAATAACACAGATGGAGGGATAGAAACTGAAGGAGGGTAGTTTAACACTCAACGAGCGGCCTAGGCGGTAATTTCTATGTACCGCCCAGCGTTTTTTTTTTACCATAAATGAGGTTGTTTTCGTGCTCTTTTTCATGCATAAACAAGACCCAGAGTGTAATACATGTGTGTATCCCTGAAAGGGCATAAATTGAGCTTTCCAATGACACCCGAACCATCCTTCTACGATCACTGGTTGTCTTGCAACGATCGTGCAACCGTAGCGCAAAATCGCTAAAATACGGTCATTTCTTTATAAATTATAATTACGTATGTAGCGAGGGAGTGAGGGTCGATGTAAGTGGAGTAAATCTCAGTAGGTCCATGGCGGCCGTGGCGAGCGGTCATGAGGTAACCCATGCTCCTCCAGTCACTCGTCTCTCTCTCAGAGCCAATATTGCGCCAAAATTGCACTCGGACTTAAGTCAGGCCCCGCCACATAGTCCAAATTTTTCTATACGGACTTAAGTCGGGCCCCGATCTTTAAGGGTTAATGAATATTAGAAAGAGAGCTGGAGCTTGGATAGAACCCTGAGAAACAACCGGAACTGATAGGTTGAGGAAGTGAACGATGCCCTACCACAACTGCAACTATGGAACGGCCAGAAAGGAAATTAAAGATAAAGGCACAGATGGAGAGATAGAAGCAGAAGGAGGATAGTTTAGAAATGAGAGATTTGTGTACCGGACTCTATTGAAGGCCTTCAACCTGTCTAGTGCAATGGAAAAGGTGCGTGCCGGATGTGCTCCAGCCATGCACCAGAGGTAGGTGGTAGTTTGTCCACTCCCTCGTCAGGTTCCAGAAGTTTGAAGAGGTGCCATCTGAGAGCATTTGCCTGTGTGATGTGCAGATGCTTGGGGCAGAAGAGTGCACAGAAGAATTCTTCACAGCCCCTGACTACTTCAGCATATGGTTCTGCACCCACTCCCAGATCAGCGATTGTAGTAACCACAGCAGGATGTGAAGCAAACAATGCTATGAAGCATCTCTTGTTGCCCTTTCCTTGTATATGCCCTGTAGTTTCGCATCAAGTTAGTGAATGCCAGTTGAGTAAAGCAACTGCTTTCTCCTGGCCAATTTACTCATAGATGGGTTTCAGCATAACCTTGTGATGGCGCTCTCCGGTGCCCATGATCAGTGCTCCTTTGCTGCAAAGATCTGGCACCCTGCGAAGAGCCAAGAACAGCACATCTGTGTCTTGTGAATATATATATTACTACAAGTCCTGATCTTGCACCTTCTGCAGCATGTATAATCACGATTAGAGTGTCTGCCTCCTTTTGTGTGCTATCCCTAAAAGGGCATAAATTGAGCTTTCCAATGACACCCTAACCATCCTTCTACGATCACTGGTTGTCTTGCAATGATCGTGCAACCGAAGGGCAAAATCGCTAAAATACGGTAATTTTCTTACATTATTACGTGTGAAACGAGTGAGGAAGGGTGGAGTACAAAGGAGTACATCTCAGTAGCTCCACGGCCACCGTGGCGAGCGGTCATGAGGTAACCTACGCTCCTCCCACCGCTCAGCTCTCTCTCAGAGCACATTACGTGCTCAAAATTGCACTCGACAATAGCCGTGACCCGCCACATAGGCCACATTTATTTCACTTGACAATAGCTGGACGCCGACAGTTAAGGGTTAAAAACTATAGATTTGTCGCAGACTCTATTGAAAGCTTTCTATATGTAGGTCGATAGAAAAGGTTTCATCCAAGTCCCGAAAGGAAGATGACCAAGAGTTAGTAAGAAACGAAAGAAGATCACCAGTAGAGCAACCCTTAAGGAAACCATAATGGCGATCTGAAAGTAGATAATGTGAAGACAAATTCTTAAGATATTTTGTATTAAAAATATTTTCAAAAACTTTACAGATGCAAGAAATGAGAAGAATTGGACAAATACTCTGAGGGTTGAAAGAGGTCACCCTTCTTTGGGACAGGTTGAATTAGGGCAAACTTCCAGCAAGAAGGAAAGATATTAGAGGAAAGACAGAGATGAAAGAGTTTGCCTAGGAAGGGAATCAGCACGGAAAACAAGTTTTTGAGGAAAACCATCCAGTCTGAATGCCTTCTTAGTATTAAGCACAAGGGAAGAAAATACATCCTTGGAAGAGACTATGATATCATGTGTAAGTCAGAGAGAAGGGGGTGGATAGGGTGGAACAGCACCAGAATCATTCAAAGTGGAATTTTTAGTGAAAGTTTGAGCGAAGAGTTCAGTTTTGTTAGAGGAAGTGGTGGTGCATCAGAGTGGAAAAGAGCAGGGAAAGACAAGGAAGCAAAATTGTTGGAGAGGTTTTTGGCTGGATGCCAGATAGCTTTGGAAGAACTAGAGTTAAACAGTTCAGAACATTTAATATTGATGAAAGAGTTTTTGGCGAGTCAGAGAACATTTTTGGGGCCCTGCTTGTGAGCCCGGGAAATATCCCCAGAAACTGGACCCATACACAAGCTATAAATCTCTTCTACCCTCTCACTAACAGCAACACCAAAATATTTATCCTTAAAAGAACTACCGGTTCCTCCCTGGCTTCTTAAACAGTTAGAGCTCACCTCCCATGCTCTTAAAAGAGATCCTGATTGATCAAGGATATCCTAAAACATATTTTTATACACAACATCGCTATATCATTCCCCATTGGTAATAACAGAAATGTGAAACACGATCTGCAACACGTAGAAACGAAAAATTCCTCCTGGGCAAAATATATAGATGACTTAACTATTCTCCTCCAATCACAATCACAGACTCCAAAAGAGCCAATCACATCACAGGACAGTAACTTGGCCCACGCGGCTTCGGGCGAGAAGGGAGATATACAGCGATAATGGCTGATAAAATGAATGGGAAGAGAAATAGAACAAACACTTAACATGAATAATCAATTGAAGCAACCGTCTCTCACTAAAGTTTACTGAGAATAAAATGCTCAAATCAACGTGAAAACATATAAGACGAGATCTTATCAAAATCATATAAATAATACACACGGAAATTAGATCGCACATGCACAATTACTTAACTTATAGGGACAGTAGCTGTTTTTTGTTTGGTCTACTAATTCATGTATTCATATATATTTTAGTTTCCTCACTATACCTTCATCAAGCTTAGAAAAAACACCTCATAGACCCCCCTTCAAGATAAATTTGTACATTTTTAGGTAGAAACATTTTTCTCTTAAAATTACAGGCTCGCTATCGCTTTGCCAGAAATAAATCGACACTTAAATGGCACGAAAGGTCTTAAAATTGACATAGAAATTAGGCGAAATGCGTTAACATCGCCAAACTAATGGGCCGAAGGTCTTAAAATATGAAAACTAATGGGGCTAAACACGAGGGAAAAAGGGGTCCAGAAAAACGACCCATCTCTCCTTAACCTCTGAAGTGCGCATGGGGGTAATTAGACACCTCTCCCTGTGCGCATGTATTTGAGGTGTTTCCGTCATTAAAATATTCATTGTACCATTAATAGCATTAATACTTATCCATATGCGCCTATTATGGGTTGATTATAAAGGTATTAACCTGAAACAACAATAAAACGAGTGAAAACAGCGTTTGGATGGTCAAAATCGGAGATATTGCCCGCGAGTTGTACAATGTATGGGTGAGGCAAGCTGCTTTCCCGCCAATTTCCCCCAAGGCCACTAAGATACAGTCGATCGATACTCTCTCTCTCTCTCTTGCACTCGCTTGCCATCAGTGATAACAACACCCTGCTTGCAACTCGCTAATGTTAGCACGAAAATATACCTCAGAATAAGGGAATAACAGGGAAAATAGGTGATAACTGAAGGAGAGGAGGAAAGTGGGGAAGGAGGGGAGGTAGAGGACTGAGATTTTGCATGGCCCAGGGGCCAAAACAAAATATATATATATTTTTTTTTTGTTTTTTTTTTTTTTTTTTCGATGTCAAAAGTTGATTTTTTTTTTCACTCACTCTTAAGAGTCTCCCCGCAGTCCGCCGGGGGAACTCTTAAGAGTCTCCCGGCAGTTCCCGGGTTAAATGCATTTGCAATATTTAAACCTAATTGGAGTGCAATATACTGTATAATTATGTATCTATCTGTGTGTGTGTATATATCTATCTATCTATATATTGCCTGACGCCGTGATCCCCAAAGGGGTGGCCAAAATTATCCTGGGTGAGAGGGCCAGTAGGAACTGGGAACAGGACAGTTTGCCCTGGGTCCTAGACGAAGGTGAAGGTGCCACCTACAGCCTCTATAACCTGCGTGTCTAGGGGCCACCCTCAGCTGTCCGTCTGTCTGAGTGACTATCTCCGTGAGTTTAATGTGTGAAATGACGTTTATATTAGTAGGAGAATCGTGGGACAGTTGTATATTATGTATTATACACGTGTATTAGGGTACAGTGGTACGCTCGTATTTATGTGTGGAGCCTACTATGAACAACAGTGATCTATACTCTGTTTAAAGCCTGGTTCACACATAGCCGAGTCGGTACACGAGTCCAACACGAGTCACACTCGTCGATTATCGCCGTCGCTGGAGGCTGAGTCGGCTGCGAGTAGCAATTGCTCCCGAGTCAAGGAGAGTGTAACACGAGTTAACTCGAGTCAATACGAGTCAACACGTGTCCATGCAAGAGTCTGTATGAGTAACTGAGAATCAAAACGAGTGTAACACGAACCAAACACGAGTGTCCAAAATTTGAAAAATAACGGCCACATTCCAGAGCACGCAAACAAAGAGTATGGACGAGTCTAACACGAGTCAACACGAGTCAACGCGAGTGTTACACGGATCAACATGTGTGTTTCATATGTGTTGTTGCGTGTAGACACGTGTTGATTCGTGTTGATTCGCCAACGTCGAAATGATGACGAAAAGCGACGAATCACCAAAGAGTGTTACACGGGTTTACACGAGTCAACACGAGTTAACACGAATAATGAAGAGTTATTAAGAGTTCAGCATGAGTTAACACGTATGTACACAAGTCTACACGTATGTACGCCACAATCGTGGGTACTCGCCACGTGGCCCAAAAATTTCATGCATGCATGACATTTTTGGACTCCGCGGCGAGTACCCACGAGTGTGTCGAGTAAACAAAGAGTATACACGAGTCTAACACGAGTGTTGAGGAGTCTCGACGAGTCATTGCCGAATAGCAAAATTTCAGCACTCGTGTTGGACTCGCGCACCGACTCGGCTATGTGTGAACCACCCTTAAGGCTCTACATGAATTTGTGGGACTCGTGTTTTAATCTCATAGTGAGGGTTTTATCTGATTCTGTTTTATGTGTGTTTTTCTTAATTCCAGTGCATTAATTCCAATGCTTTTTGTGTCGAGTTATCAATGCAGTAATTACCAAGCACCGTTGTGCCATTCAATTGTTCTTCTTATTAATAATTACTTTTAAATTAAAAAATTAAAATCAATGGTGTTTAATATCCTTTTTACTGATAGTATAAATATTGTGGCTTCAGTTAATTACCTTTTTTGGGGACCATCCAAGCCAGATAGTGTTTTGCCGTGGTATTATTTTATTCTCTTGGGTAATATCTACGTGGGCCATAACAAGAAATTGACGGCCTTGACCATGAACTTTGCGAGTTTGCACCCGCATTTGAGACTTGTATATTTTCTGTGATTGTCCTCGGGGACTTGAACTCAAGATCTTTCAATATTTATTTTTTTCGTTTTCCGCTGGAATTACGACTTAGACGAATTTTCGGGGGTGATTTACAACTGCTCACATCTCTCACTTCTGATACATGAACTCGGTTTTGTTTTTGTGGTTGAGTCAACTCAATTATAACAGGCCAATATGGTTCTCACGAGTGATGCGCGGATGTAGAAGGGTTTCTTCATTCAGGTCCCACTCACGATGAGGTACTTGCCTTGTCTGAACATGAACTCCAATTAATAGCCGACAAGTTGGAGATTGATATCTTAGACTCTGACACTAGAGCAGAGTTGCTTTCTTCGGTGTTATTTACATTAGGGCTTCATTCCACCACCATGGAGGAGCTAGGTGACACCAATGTACACGCTGTGACAGACACACCACAAATACAACCAACACAATACACAAGAGACCAATTAGAGTTGCTCAGAATGCAACTGGAATTGGCCCGACATACAACAGAACAGGCAAAACTTAAAATAGAACAAGACAAACAAAAAACAGATCAGGCTGAACAACAAACAGAACAGGCGAGACTCCAAATAGAACAGGAAAAACAACAAACAGAACAGGCAAAACTTAATTTGGAGGCAAAGCAAATTGAGTTCTCTAGAGGGGCACGGACTAGGCAGATGGGTGCTGATGCTGCTTTTGACGTTACTAGGCACGTACAGTTGGTCAAAGTTCCAGCTGACCCACCCTCGCTCTGGGGTTCGCAGAATTAGCTGGCAATACTGGTGTAGTGGTGCAGGGATACCACTTGTCATTAATGTGTTACCTGTGTCTGTCCTTCTATATTACTGCAAATTCGACTATGTAAAGGGGGTATCCCACTGTGCGATTTATCGATGGCAAACGCCCAGCGACAGAGGGCGAAGGGATTTTTTTGTCTATGTTCCAAAAATAGCCATATTTGCTACAACATTCTCCAATTGTCGCCAAAATCGCACAACGGTCGCCCTAGCGTCGCCCATGTTCGCCCAGATTCACCCAGATTCGCCATTAAATTTTAAGCATATCCAAAAAACGGCGGCGAACTGAACATTTTGGCGAATATTCGCCCTTTGTCTCACTTCATTCGCCCTTGGTCGCACTATAGTCGCACAATTCGCACCAATTCACCCTGATTCGCCAATTTGCAAATTCCAATTATTGGCAACGCTGCTTTTTTAATGAATAGGGCGACAGTAGCGCGCCAGTAGTGCTAATGCGGCGAATGTGTCGATGAATTATTGCCAATGCCATACGAATGACATGCGACATGTGGCGAACTGAGGCGATTGGTGGATTTTTATGTGACTGTTGATGTGTCTCTCACTATATAGTCTGTTCCTTTTCAACTGACGGTAAAAAAATGCAAAGTTCCCATCAGGATTTCTCAGTTATTTTGAAGATTTTGTAGTGAAATGTGGTGCTAATTATATAAACTTGGACTTAACCCCTTCACCCCCATAACTTTCATTCTGGCATTCTGACATTTTTCTATCAAATAATGTACAAATTTAGATTGCTCTCAAAACAAAAAATAAATATGTTGGCTTGCTACCGCTCACCAGGAAAATATTAAAACCTGGATGGGGGTAAACGTCTTAAAACAGTAGGCTGAACGGGGCCGAACGGATACAAGGCAAAGAGAGAGGGAGAGAAATAGAAAAAAAAAACACGAGGAGAGAGAGACAGAAAGAGAAAATAAAAAAAGGCAAGGTGGGCTCAATTGTTAAGCCGTAACGCAAACATTGAGCCCACCTCGCTGTTTTTTGTTTTATCTTTCTCTCCCTCTCTCCTCGTTTTTTGTTTTTTTTTCTATTTCTCTCCCTCTCTCTTTGCCTTGTATCCGTTCGGCCGCGTTCAGCCTACTGTTTTAAGACGTTTACCCCCATCCAGGTTTCAATATTTTCCTGGTGAGCGGTAGCGAGCCAACATATATATATTTTTGTTTTGAGAGCAAGCTCAATTTTTCGATAGAAATTTTTTTCGATAGAAAAATTTCTCCGGCGAAGCCGGATTTCTCTATATAATGCTGGTTCGCTATCGCTTGCCAGGAAGATATCGATACTTGGATACTTGGATACTTGGATACTTGGATACTTATCGAAAAATAAATCCATAATTGTATCTTGAGTGGGAATACACCTATTCCATAGATACACAGACACTCAGACATACACACACAAATATATTTACATTTTGATTCGAGGGCATATGTTTTTGTAATAGACCTTATGTAAACGAGATTGTGAACTTCGAACGAAAATATAAAACAAAGATAATGTTCTCTATGGGACTGATAATTGTTCAGAATAATTCGTCAGTATCATTGTTGTTCTCCCAAGTGAGCCCAAGTGGCTCTCCTCTCACACTACTGATCCACCTGGTGAACAAGCCTACGTCTTTTCTATCCTAAATGACCTAGAGCAGTTAGGTCAGCAACCCACCCGTATCCCGGATCGCATCGGAGATCTGCCCAACATTCTTGACCTGTTTCTAACTTCTAACCCTTCTTCTTATACTGTCGATCTTTTCTCTCCTTTGGGCTCCTCCGACCATAAACTTATCTCTGTCACCTTTCCCATCTCTCCAGTACGGCCACCCGATCCTCCTAGCCGGCGGCGCTTGTGGCACTTTGGCGCTGCCGACTAGGAGGCTCTTCGGCAGTACTTCTTTGAGTTCCCATGGAATGATTTCTGCTTCCATGGCCGAGGACCCTCGGAGAGTGCTGAACGCATTACCGAGGTAATCCTATCGGGCATGGAAGCATACATTCAATTCTCTTTCTCTCAGACTAATGCTAAAAAAAAATGGTTTACTCACGCCTGTTCTACGCTGTCCGCAATAAGGAGGAAGCATTCAAACGGTACTGACGCCTTAAAACTCAAGACTCTCATTCTTCATATGTTTCTGCCCGGAATCAAGCCAAATCTGTTCTTCGACTTGCCAAACACTCTTTCATCAATAATAAATGCACTGAACTATCCAACTCTAGCTCTTCCCAAGCTTTCTGGCATCTAGCCAAAAACCTTTCCAACAATTTCTCTTCCTCGTCTTTCCCTCCCCTTTCCCACTCTGATAGCACAACCATCACTTCTTCCTCTGACAAAGCTAAACTCTTCGCTCAAACTTTTGCTAGAAACTCCACCTTGGATGATTCCGGTGCTATTCCTTCCTCTCCGCCCTCCTCTCTCATACTTATGCCTAATATCCTAATCTCTTCTAAAGATGTACTTTCTACCCTCTCTGGGCTTAACACTAATAAGGCGTACGGTCCGGACGGTGTTCCTCCTGTTGTTCTCAAAAACTATGCTTCCGTGCTGACTCCCTGCCTAGGCAAACTCTTTCGTCTCTGTCTATCCTCTAACGTCTTCCCTTCATGCTGGAAGTTTGCTCACATTCAACCTGTCCCAAAGAAGGGTGACCGCTCTCAACCCTCCAACTATCGTCCAATTTCTCTTATCTCTTGTCTTTCTAAAGTTTTTGAAACTATTCTTGCTTCCAAATTTCTTAAGCATTTCTCTTCTCATAATCTGCTCTCAGATCGCCAGTATGGCTTCCTTAAGGGTCGCTCTACTGGTGATCTTCTTTCATATCTTACTAACTCTTGGTCATCCTCCTTTCGGGACTTCGGTGAGACTTTTTCTATTGCACTAGACATATCGAATGCCTTCGATAGAGTCTGGCATAAATCTTTAATTTCTAAACTACCCTCCTTCGGTTTCTATCCCTCCATATGTGCCTTTGTCTCTAATTTCCTTTCCGGCCGTTCCATAGCCGCGGTTGTGGACGGCCATTATTCACTTCCTCACCCTATAAACTCCGGTGTTCCTCAGGGCTCTGTCCTATCTCCTATTATCTTTCTAATTTTTATAAATGATCTCCTTAACTGTACCTTAATTCCCATCCATTCATACGCAGACGACTCAACCTTACACTACTCCATTACTTTTTCAGAACGCCCAGCCAGCAATCCCTCAACGACAAACGTAATGAAGCCATAGAACTCTTAAATCTGATCTAAATACTATTTCCAATTGGGGCAGAGAAAACCTTGTTAACTTTAATGCTTCCAAAACCCAATTTCTCCATCTATCTATCCGTCAGGATATCCCAGCGGACTATCCCTTATTCTTCAACAATACAAAAATCAACCCTTCATCTTCTCTCAATATTCTTGGTGTCTCTTTTTCTTCTGCCCTCATTTGGAAGGACCATATTACCAGTCTTGCTAAGGCAGCCTCCCAGAAGCTGGGTGTGCTCAACCGCCTTAGGGGGTTCTTTTCCCCTGCACAGCTTCTTGCTCTGTACAGGTGCATAGTGCGCCCTTGTATTGAGTATTGTTCACATGTGTGGGGAGGTTCCTCTCACACCGCTCTCCTAGACAAAGTTGAAAGGAAGGCCTTTCGTATCATTAACTCCCGTCCACTCACCAACTCTCTGCAATCTCTCTCTCTCCGCCGCAATGTTGCATCTCTCTCGCTATTCTATCGCTACTATAATAATCAGTGTTCCTCAGAGCTATCCCAGTGCATACCACCTCCTTTATGTAGGACACGTGGTACCCGTCTTGCAGCTCAATCCCACCCCTACTCTGTGCAACTCTCCAACCCAAGAGTGAAACGTTACTCTCAAACTTTCTTCTACTCAACAGCTGAGCTCTGGAACTCTCTCCCAGAATCAGTCTTTCCCTCTTCCTATGACTTAAATTGCTTCAAACTCTGTGTGTCCAGGCATTTTGGCTCGAACGTCCCTTGATTTTGGCCCTGTCACACTTTCAACTATGGGGGAGGCACTCGCTATAGGCAGTTATGCCTTTTGCCTCCCTCAATCACATTGAAAAAAAAAAAAAAAAAAAGTATTGTTCAGATATTCCGGGATAAGGCTTGTACACATTGATCCATAGATACACACACACACACACACAATGTCCAGCTTTTCCACATTTCGCCTTTTCACTCACACATACACACACACACACACACACACACTCACTACAGCACACATACATGCACAGTTGCACACACACACACTCTACAACACACACACACACACAGAATGTCCAGCTTTTCCACAATTCCCCTTTTCACACACACACACACACACACACACACTCACTACAGCACACATACATGCACAGTTGCACACACACACTCTACAACACACACACACACACACAGAATGTCCAGCTTTTCCACATTTCGCCTTTTCACACACACAAACACACATACACACTACAACACACACACACACACACACACATGGCATTCGACATATTCGCCATAAGTTGCACAACCTCCGCGGTTTTATCTCATTACATCGTCCAACAATTCGCCTTTTTCGCTTTCATTCGTTTCTGAAGAAAAAACCCTATTCGAATCGAATTTTGGGACAGAAAAAAAAAACACGGTCTCACGGCATTCGCCATCGAAAAGTGGGATACCCCCTGGTCACGTTGTGAAGACTAAATGCTCCATCATTAAGCAGCCACCAATAAAACAGATATATGTATTCGTATAGGCGATTATCATCGACCTCATTTTGACTTGGAGGTCGATATTAATGTTTGAGTTTTTCATGTTCATGCAATTATTTACGCTTGGCTGATTTAGGGTAATTACCGTATTTGCGGGGGCTGAGCGTGTGTTTTTAATGGGAAGCAGAGGAGGAGGGAGGACTTTAGGTCAATAATCCTCCAGATTAATCATAAATGGTGTTTCCGGCTTAGTGGGACATTCGTGTACTTTGTAAACAGCTGTGCTCAAAATACCACTCATTATCACACCTGCATCGGATAAGTGAATACCATCTCTTTTATATAAGGACGATTTTCCTTGGAATTCTCTCCAATTTTCTACAAAGAGAGAGAGAGAGAGAGAGAGAGAGAGAGAGAGAGAGAGAGAGAGAGAGAGAGAGAGAGAAGGAGTGGGGGTGGGGGGTGGAGAAGACGAGAGAGTGTAAAAGCAGAATACGCGATAAGGTTGAGTTATGGTAGGAATGATGTACGAGGTCTAGAAGGAAAACTTTATAATAGTGAGATAGTGTGGAGAGAGAGAGAGAGAGAGAGAGAGACTTACAATTACAGCGGAGTTATAAGGAATAGTTAGTTTCTTAAAGACTATGCTGTCCTTTCCGGGGGATACTCGAAGTGGAAAGAAAAAGATTGTTTAGTGTATTACACTCATTACAGAGTGTGCAAAATACTATCTACTCTGTTTTTGAACTGATCTTCTACAGAACTATGCTACTTCTGGGGGAAGCTTGTTCCAGGTAGAACATATTATACTGTATATGTGAAAATTTTCCACGATAGAAAGATACAAGATGGTGGGGGGATAGCACAATTCTTCGCACTATGTCTCCAAGGTTAAAACTGTATAAAGGTTAGGGTGAGAGAAAGGAAGTATTATTCACTCACTTGTTCGTCAAGGGGAATCCACGCAATGCGAGCTAAGCTCATTATTATCGCGCCTCCTTAACTGGGAATGTATTGCGTGAAATGCATGTTAAGTGTTTATGTATCGTTGGAATGGCTGTGGATGTGTGTGTAGTCTGTATTTTAGCCACTTGGCGACATCTGGAAACGAAGGCTTAGGGTTAATCTGTACGCTACCATTCTCACTACGGTACCAGTCTCACCCGAAGGCTTAGGTTGACCAGTAGCTTAGGTTGACCAGTACGATACCCATCTTACCTTGTAACCGATCACCAACCCCAGAGGGGACGTCACAACTTTGTCCACTTATACCAGGTTCCTATTTATACTGCTAGGTGAACAGAGGCTACACCGTTAGGAGACTTGCCCAAATGTCTCTTCCCCGCCCGGGTCTCGAACTCGGGACCTTCTGGTTGTGAGCCAGACGCGCTATCCGTTACGCCACGGTGTGTGTGTGTGTGTGTGTGTGTGTGTGGGTGTGTGAACAAGTGGTGGTGTGCTTAACGGTACAAAATTGACTAAATATTTAGGTATGTAGGAACATGAGGTTTGAGGCAACAGTTTAAGTGTACATACCTCTTTAAAATATGTTGAAATGGAGTGTTTTAGTTTAGGTCAGGTAAGTTAGGTTAGGTTAGGTAGGTTAGGTTAAATTTTATCTAGATAGTTTTATTTAGGTTTTTAAATCGAAAAATGTACTCGTAAGCATGCATAACTAACGTTTGTACCAATAAACACACCACCGCTTGGGTGTATGTAATATTAATAATATTAATAATAATAATAATAATAATAATAATCGGTTTATTTCAAACCGGCAGCCAATCAGGCTGAAAATATACAGAACACAAACTTAACCTAGATCTTATCCTATTGGGATCAACAGACTGATCCTGTCTGCTAACGAGAGCGCCTACATACTCCCGAGGGGATAGAACATGGGCAGGAGACTTTGTGGATCCCCCGAGGCAGTCCATTCAGACCTTGCGTTCACGGCCAGGGAAAGATTTTGAGAGAACTTCCGCTGTCGGCGCGTGGGATCGAGCCCCCGACACCAGAGCTAGCACTCCCAATACAGTGATTAAGCGCGCTCGGCTACCGTGAACGTGTGTGTGTGTGTGTGTGTTATATTTTAATGTGTGCATTTTTCGGTAGAAAAATTACCTAGCCGGAGACTGGTTCCTACTATATTGCAGGCTCGCTATTGCTTGCCAGTAGAAAAACGAAACCTAAATGTCATTAAAAAAAAAGCGAAAGGTGTTCAAATCGCCAAGCCAATGAAGTGAACATCTTAAGGCGATATCCCACTATGTGAATTGCCGATGGTGAGTGCCCTGCGACAGGAAGCGACAGGATTTGCTTGTCTATGTTTCAAAGTTCCCCATATTAGCTTGAATATTCTCCAAATGTCCCGGAAAGCGCACAGCATTCGCCCTAGCGTCGCCCCTGTTCGCCCAGATTCACCCAGAATCGCCGTTATTTATTAGCATGTTCAAGAAACGGCGGCGAATTCAAAATGTTGGTGAATGTCGTCCTATTGTCTCTCACGGCATTCGTCTTGGCTCGCACGAGTCGTACAATTCGTACCATTGTCCTCTGATTCGCCCTGATTTGCCAATTTGCAAATTCCAATTATTGACAATGCTGTTTTTGAGCGAATAGGGCGATAATCCTATGACAGTAGCTTGAATGCAGCGAATGTGTCGACGAATTATTGCCAATGCCATATGAATGGACATGCGATATGTAGCAAAATGAGGCGATAGGTGGGTTTTTATGTGACTGTTGATGTGTCTCTCACTATAGGCTACTCTGTTTCTGTTCAACTGACGGTAAAAAAATGCAAAGTTCCCATCAGGATTTCTCAGTTATTTTGAAGATTTTGTAGTGAAATGTGGTGCTAATTATATAAACTTGGACTTAACACCTTACGAGCGGCCTATGCGGTTTATTTATGTGTACCGCCCAGCGGGGTGTTTTTAGCCAAAATAGGGCTGTTTACGTGATCATTTTCATGCCTAAATAAGACCCAGAACGTAAAACAAGTATCTATCCCTGAAAGGGCATAAGCAGAGCTTTCGAATGACACCATAACGATCCTTGTATGATGGATAGTTTTCTTGCAATAACCGTGCAACGCGAGTGCAAAAAGCAGGTAATTCGGTACTTTCGGTACATAATTGAGTATGTAGCGAGTGAGAGAGGGAGGAGGGAGCTGAGATTTGTGTCAGTAGGTTCGCCGCGGTGGTCTGGAGCAGTCATACGCTCGCTAGTCTCCTGCCACCACTTGTCTCTCTCTCTCAGCCACATTACGTGCTGAAATTGCCACTCGAGTTATGTCGAGCGCCGCCACATAGTCCAGCTTTATTTAACTCGACTTAAGTGGTGGGCCGCTTTTTAAGGGTTAATATGATGCAGAGACATGGTGTCATATTTTTCCATTAAGTATAGAGAAATTAAATACCGTCAGATGAAATGAAACTGATTATACCGTATATACCGGCGTATAAAGAAACATTTTAAGCCTTAAATAAACCCTCCAAAACCATGGGTTATCTTGTACAAAGAATATAATTTCAATGCAAGTGAATTTAGAGCGCCGAGATTCATCAGCTGATTTTCCGAGTGACTAAAATCGCCGAAATACGATAATTTAATCATAAGTACTATACACATACCAGTAGGTTATGTATACTTACCTTAATTCTTTATAATATTTCATAATAAACTTATATAACACGAGTTATAAGTTCAAACTATGGTTCAAATTAAAAGTCAGTGTACCGGAACCATTACTCAAACACGTGTTGTGTGTGTTATTGTTCTGTGGCTATGTCGAGTGTGTGTGCGTGTGTGTGTGTGTTCTTGTGTGGCTATATGTCGACCGCCACTGAAGTATTGATCGGTCTCTTTAGGTATATCTGAAGAAGGTGCACTTACCGTAGCCTAGCCTAGTCTTCTGTTAACTCGTATGTGATGCGCTCATAGAAACCGCATATCCAACATTATTTGTCCGATTTGTGTCATTGATGGCTAGATATGAGGCATAGTTATTTCAAAAGGCCCTGTCTAAGCTGTATTTAAGGGAACGTTCGAATGGGGCGAACATCTTAAAATTTCAAAAGGAATGGTGCTAAACATGACGGAGAAAGGGGTTTAGCATAAAATCCTTCAAGTGGAAATCTCCCCTTAAGTCGACAAATGATAACTCGAATTAGAGGAAACAAACTATCATAATAGTGAAACTTTTAATTTCAGTCACTTCTACTTAAACCTTTGAAGATTAGGACGCATTTTGACAGTATATTCTGACTACCTTTAGACAATTTTATCCACCTTAGGAATTATATGTGGTAACTAGAAGGATAAAAAATATCTCAATTAACCCTCTGACCTTTATATATACTTCCTAATCTGAATACAATAGTCTTATAAAAACAAGGAAAACAAAAATCCATAATTGTATCTTAAAGGGGAGGCTGACCCTTACACCCCCAAGTCAGCCTGTATACGAGATTGTGTTTCTAGCATTATACCATCTTATTACAAATGGAAATACTAAGAATCGCTGAAAAAATCAGCTCAATGTGCGCACGCGCGCGAGCGCATAATTTCATTGCACTATTGTAAAATCATCTAGTCACTCAAAATTGTTCAAATTTCCCGAAATTTTTGCATGGCATATCCTACAAGCATCCCCTACAACGTGCCATTTAAATTAACCCCTATTGAATAATAGAAGGAGCTGAAAAAAATATATTATATAATAAATTATTTTTGGGTTACAGCTGATTTTACTCCAAAATGGTCAAAACTCGGATATTTTTGGTAAAACGGCAATTTTTTAAACGGACAGGCGTTCCTATGTACCCCTATGTACTCTATTTAGAAGGGGAATGCATTTGAGCAATACATAAAACATATAGTGGCACTCGTAAGTGCCAAAAAATGATAGCAAACTACTGAAATTCATAGATTTTCAGCAGTCAAAATTATTTTTGGGGCAGATAAAATAGTTAGTCCACCTTAGCTTCCGTTTTCTACCATAGCGCGCACATAGAAGATCAAGTATAATGACCAACTAAACAACATTTTTGTCAGGGTCATGCTTCACAGATTTTATGAGAGAATTTTTTACCAAAATCCATGATATTGGGGCCCACTTGGGGGGGCCCTAGGGATGTCATATGGGTATTTATGCCGTCATATGATTATTTCTATTGCTTACAGCAGCCCTTTAGACTACAGACACAAAATCAAAATTTGGGTGGCTGAAAGATTTGTTTTTAGTTTTTCGGGGGTCGAGGTCGAACCCCGGGCCTGGGGGGTTAAGGATGCGATATGTTTTTTTGTTCCTTCCTATGCTATTCTCCTATGTTGAAAGAAGCATTATAGAACAAGAACACAAAAATTAGAAATTTTGATCTCTGGGCTCAGCGGAGGGTTCAGCCTCCCCTAAGTGGGAATACACCTAATTCCATAGATGCACAGACACTCAGACATATCCACACAATTATATTTACATTTTTTATTTGAGGGCATATGTTTTTGTAATATATCTTATTATGTAAACGAGATTGTGAACTTCGAATGTTAATATAATTTTTTGTTTCAATGTTCTCTATGGGACTGTTAATTGTTCAGAATAATTTGTCAGTGTATCACTGTTGTTCTCCCAAGTATTGTTCAGATATTCCGGGATAAGGCTTGTACACATTGATCCATAACACACACACACACAGAATGTCCAGTTTTTCCACATTTTGCCTCTTCACACACACACACACACAGAATGTCCAGCATTTCCACATTTCGCCTTTTCACACACACACACTCACTACAAAACGCATTTATGCACACACACTCTACAACACACACACACACACAGAATGTCCATCTTTTCCACATCTCGCCTTTTCACACACACAAACACACACACACTACAACACGCATACATGCACACACACACACACACACGGCATTCGCCATTTTCGCACAACCTCCGCGGTGTTTCGCATCACATCGTCCAACATTCGAAGGACAATCACCCTGCAATCGCTACTGTAGCCATCATTGATCGCCACATTCAACCTGATTCGCCATCAATTGTCGCACATCATTCGTCATTATCGCCTAAATAGTCGCCACAATCGCACTGCAATCGACGAAATTCGCCCTTTTCGCCTTCATTCGCTTCTGAAAAAACCCTATTCGCCGCGAATTAACGGATATAGAAAAAAACACTGTCGCAGGGCGTTCGCCATCAAAAAGTCACACACTGGGATACCGCCTTTAATCTTAAAACTATTTGGGATTGTTGCCTTTATGTCTGGTGTGCTATGATAAGTAACTTGATCACGCGTATACCCACCTTGTTTATCTGAGTTACTGCGACGTTCCATTATTCCATTGTTCATTGGTCTACCACTTGAAGCCAGATTACCAACTACGACCTAAACTTCGGCCCGACATTGGTGACTTATTATTAACGTGGACAGTAAGTCGTAGAATGAGGGAAAAATACATTGAGGGAAAGAGTTCCGAAAATTTACATTTTAAGTGGAAGACAGACTTGGAAAATTGGTTCACTCATGGGTTAGAGAGTTGGACTTACTATTAATAACATGAACGGTAACAGTATGACTACGAGCACTGTAGCTTTAAGCAGTTTAAGTCATAGGTTGAGGGAATAATAGCTTGAGGGAGAGAGTTCAATAGTTTACTTGTTAAGTTGAAGAAAAACTGGGAAAACTGGATCACTCTTGGGTTAGAGAGTTGGACTTACTATTAATAACATGAACGGTTACAGTATGACTATGAGCGGTGGCCGGGGAGCAGGTATATCGTCCAGAGTGTTGTGTTGTGGCTGGATGTATTAGTAGGTGGGATACCGCTGCTTGGCCCTCCTGTCTACTGATTACCTCCACCATGGAACCCTTCACGTCACGACCATCGCCGTAACTTACAACCTGGTGGAATAGAGGAACATTGGTCTTAGATAGTGCAACAGAAGAGGTATAAATATAACACAAATTCATATCACGCCCCTCATCGTATCTAACAACCAGATGGAATGGAGGAAATATGGTCTTAGAAGATGGGATAAAACTAGAAAAAAGGTGAAAAATTCACACCACACCTCTTATCGTAACTTACAACCTGATAGAAGCGAAGAACATGGGTGTTAGAAGATGGGGTAGAACTAGAATAAAAAGGGAGATAACAAATAATATGGTTTAACGTTTAGGGTATAAATCAGAAAATTGTGTGTTGTAAAGTGTAACTTACTTCTAGGTGTGTCTTTATCGTGATTTCCGAGACTCATCGAGCACTCGGGAATTAAGGCATTTGGGCATCAGAATATGTTGGCCACCATATATTGCGAGTATATTGTTCTCATGAATTCTTAGACTCGGGGTGGTATCGGGAATAGTGGCATGAAAACGTCAGAGGATGTCGGCTAACTCATAAAAAACCTACCCACATCGAGGTAGACATCGGGTGTACGCAGGACCAATGACTAATACACCAGACCTAATAAACCCAACCTGTATTCTGGCGAGTTTTAACACAACGTTAGGGCCGCTACGGACCTTGATACAATTGTTGATACTGTCTGAAAAGGGCCAATGCGGACTTAATCCAATAAACCTAACAGTATCGGAGATGGATGAGACATACCTCAACAATAATCCCGACCCTGTCGGAACATCAGAATTAATTGGGAATTCACGGTACTACAATGCCCAACCACTGCGTAACTTTAAAAAAATCACTATCGAGACCGTTTGTTAACCCTTGTTTAGCGGGGCCCGACTTAAGTTTGTATCTAAAAACCTGGATTATGTGGCGGGGCCCGACTTTAGTCCGTGTGCAATTTTTGAGCAAGAATGGCTCTGAGAGAGAGACGAGCGACGGGAGGAGCGTAGGTTACCTCATGACCACTCGGCATGGACCCTGCGCGCCTACTGACATCTACTCCACACAACTCCACCCTCCCTACCTCGCCACACAGGGAATTATATAAGGAAATTACCATATTTTAGGGTTTTTGCACTCGTGTTGCACGATCGTTGCAAGAGAATGCCTGGTCGTAGAAGGATGGTTCTGGTGTCATTGGAAAGCTCAATTTACGCCCTTTCAGGGATACATAATTGTATTACGCTCTGGCACTTGTTTATGCATGAAAAAGAACACAGAAACAAGGCCATTTAGGGCATAAAAAAAACGCTGGGCGCGTAGTGGAAAAAAACTGACGGGCCCGCTCGTAAGGTGTTAAGTGTACCAATACTTCTATGTATTCTCTGCATGCCATGTATATCTTAAAATGTTGGGCTAAGGGGATATACCAGTTTTCAACGAGGTATGGAAGACTGTTGGATTATCTGATCGTAAGATGTGAGGATAGGAATATGTTAGCCTTATGATATACACTGTCTTTATGCAACATTGATTCTTAGTGTCCCCTATTCCATATCAAGCCACAAGACAGGCCCCCCCCCCCCCCTCTTCCCAGACATACCTTCCTCTGGGAGTCCATCATTCCTGCAGGGGGATCGGGACGATGTCCGCACTTATCCCCATTTGTGCGAAAAGGAAGCTGCCCACATCTAATGCTCAATGGACATTGTCACTGCGTCCGATGTGCGGTTTGTGTGCACCAATCTAGAGGTGAATAGGACCAAGCTCAAAAGTAATCCTCACCCAAGAGCCATCCCTGTTTAACTAGTGTTGTCTCCGATGTGCGTTGTTTCATCGTCGACATGGCACACAAATCACCCAAGATGGCTGACCTTGCCTTACCCGAGGAACTGAATCCTGGGGTTCTTATCCCAAATTTCTCCACCCCCTGTAATTTACTAGAGGAGGAGGTGTAGAGATGAATGATCAGAATTGGGTGAAGAAGTGCAGGAGTATGAACGTGGGAGGACCTCGTGTGTTGGGGTAGACTTAGAAAGATGTGGGATCAGGTACTTCGGTCTGATCTCAACATAAAGAACTTGACGCCAAAAGCAGCCCAAAACACCCCGCCTGGAATGCTGCTATTTAGGACGCAAGACTGAAACCACACTCTGTGGACGAAATGGTCATCAAAATTGTATGTATGTATATGGTAAAAAGGTTCATAAGAAACCATAAGCAAAAAGGTAGGATGCAGAAAAATGATAAAGCCGGTGATACACGAGAGCTTTCTCTGGCAGTTTTACGGGCAATTGTACTCTGCCAGCTTCAAATATATATGTTCCGTAAGAATTAAACAACCAAACATAATCTGACTTCGATCTAGTTTCCGATTCCAATGCGAAAGAGTATATAGATAGTACAAGAAAAAACTTGCTCATCGAAAATTGCCGGAAAATACGTTCGTGTGACACCACCTTAAGACTAGGATTGGGGTGATTAAGAAGGAATGCACAAGAGGACGGATATATAGCAAATTCCCTTTCTTATTATATTATGTGAACAATTATAATAACATGTGCTTCTGTGATGATGGACAATTTCAATTAACATTAAGAAGATTTTTTTTTTCTTTTTCTTGACCCCCTATTCACTAATGCTTAGCCCCATTAATTTTTATATCTTAAGACATTCATTTCATAAGTTTGGCGATTTTAGACCATTCGCCCCATTTCTTTGTGCCTGTAATTAAGCCGGGACATGTTTATACCGAAAATTTTACAAATTTATTTCAAAGGGGGTTTTGGGGAGGCATTTTTAAAGCTTGATAGAGGCATAGGATGGAAACTAATAATATTACTTAATAAACAAATAAATAAAGCAATCAAATGGACGCTCCCCCCCTTAAGTATATATTAAATACCCACTATACAGTATGTGCTACTTTCACATAATACCCACTATACAGTATGTGCTACTTTCACATAATACCCACTATACAGTATGTGCTACTTTCACATAATACCCACTATACAGTATGTGCTACTTTCACATAATACCCACTATACAGTATGTGCTACTTTCACATAATACCCACTATACAGTATGTGCTACTTTCACATAATACCCACTATACAGTATGTGCTACTTTCACATAATACATCTACATTGTTCAATTGTAGAGTCAAAGGCAGGATCTCTTAACGTGGTGTCACACGAGCGTCTTTTCCGTCAATAATCGAGAAGTAAGTTATTCTCGTAATATTTTGAGGCTCTTCCGCATTGGGATCGGAAACTAGACCGAACTTAAGGGGAGATTAGTATTTCTATAGTTTCCTCCCAAGACCTCCATCATGCTTTAAAAAATACCTCCAAGACTACATGAATTTTTACATTTTTCGGTAGAAAAATGTCCCAGCCGATGGCCAGTTCCTCTTAAATTACAGGCTCGCCAGGAAAAAGTCAACATATAAACGCCACAAAAAGTCTTAAAATAGCCAAGCTAATGGGGATAAACATAAGGGAGAAGTGGGTCCAGATACAATAAACCTCCCCTACATATGAGAAGTGGGTCCAGATACAATAAACCTCCCCTACATATGAGAAGTGGGTCCAGATACAATAAACCTCCCCTACATATGAGAAGTGGGTCCAGATACAATAAACCTCCCCTACATATGAGAAGTGGGTCCAGATACAATAAACCTCCCCTACATATGAGAAGTGGGTCCAGATACAATAAACCTCCCCTACATATGAGAAGTGGGTCCATATACAATAAACCTCCCCTACATATGAGAAGTGGGTCCAGATACAATAAACCTCCCCTACATATGTGTTAGGTGGCTGAATTCTGATATTAATCAATTTTCATTCTTAACATTAATCCCCCCCTCCCCCCAATAAAAAACAAATTATAATTAAAAAAATCATGTGACCCTCCCGGGATTCGAACTCAGGACACCACATACAAATCTTAACCCTCATCCCACGGGCCCCTCGCGCCTTTAAATTTTCCGCCATTGCTAGAAGCGGCTGTTTTGGCGAATTCTCAGCATTTTGGCATGCATATAAATACGCCCAAAAATTGCCTAACCTAGGTTATATACTGTATATATCCAGCGGAAGTAGTCTTTGTTAACCTGCGATGGGTGTAAACTAGAAGTCTCTAGTCCAAGTGGTTCAGTGTTTATGGTGTAAATAAGAAGCTTCATCATGGCGGTCAGTAGCCTATCATCAGTGTTTACTCCCGGTTTTCGTCATTTACTGATACTCATATCTCTGAAAATAAATTTGCCTAACCTAGTTTATAATTATACATACCAGAGGCAATTGTCGGTATTGTCTTGCAATGGGTGAAAACTAGAACACTGTACATTGAGCGGTTAATGTGCGAGGTGGAAAATAAGACAGTGTTTTGGGAAAATACCGAGCGTCGTTCGAATGCGGCGGCCATGGCTACGGTCTATCTACATTCATTCAACAATATATTATTGATTATGGATTATGTACTATGTAATAATATTGATTGTATTGATTATTGAGAACTGATATTTTTTATCAATGTAACCATTCCTAAGTCACTATCGTCTGTTTTCATACATTGTTTGGGACTCAGGAAAATCAATACAAGCATTTTTTAGGCTTGCTTGAAGGCAGGAGTCACATGACTGGCTGGCTGTGTGTTCATGTTCGTGTTGGTTATACGGACCACCCGCCAAGACAACAAAACTTTCTCTAATGAAGTTTTAAGTGGTTTTAAGCCCTGTAATAGCCCTTAGCCTTCTTGAATGCCATCCGGAGCCCATAGGGAAGACTGCTAATGCCTTCTGGAAGGTCATCCGGGCTTACCATTACACCACCAAGTCAGTTAAAGGTTCAGCACATGATCACGATTAATATCCGTAAATTGAATACTAGATATCAATCTAAATTCTTATCAATCTTAATTATTGAAGCTGCCAAACTAAAATTGGTCAGACAAATAGACATAAAATATGCTTGTGTGATGGCGGCTTGACCCACAGGACCCCAGCGATGCACGTGATGCATCGGCAATGTATGTAACGCTAAACCCCAGCGCCGCAGCACCTGCGTCAGCAATTTCGACCTTATTTACTCTTGTCTTATGATAGCTAGAGGCTTGAGAATTGTATGGGAAATTCCTTATGATGTTGCCAAACAGTGACGGTACTCGGCAACCCCCAAGTCAAGTCGCTCGGGTGGTGATGCGTGGGTGAGTGGCGCCAGCCCACTTACTTCACCATGACTTTCGACCTTATTTACTCTTGTCCTATGGTAGCTAGAGGCTTGAGATTTGTATGGGATATTCCTTAGGATGTTGTCGAACAGTGGCAATACTTGGCAACCCCCAAGTCCAGCCACAGTGGAGAGAGGGATGCATGGGAGGAGGGAGGAAGACAGTTGTTGTTGTTGTTGTTGTTCCCTAAGCTGCCTGGCCGAACAGCCCCGAGTCCCTGAGAAAGGCCATGGCCACGATCGGGCTTTCCCACAGAGCTCTCATTGAGTGTAGATTGTGTTGTTGGCGTAAGTGGTTGTGTGAAATGCGTGATGCGAAGACAGTTGTCCTGTTTACTTCACGAGTGTCTGGCCTACCTCGTTTCCTCGCGATGTTGGAACAAAGGGAATAGAGTGTGTATCGCTCCCCTACTGTTCCCCATGACAAAGTTGACTCCCCACCAAGGGGGGAAGAGGAGGATGACCCAGACCCCATGGCATTCCTCAACATTCCGCCAGACCATCGTAGGGGTCAGAAGAGACGAGCTGAGGATGAGTGTGTCATGTTGCTTTGTACAGTCCCGGCCATAAGTCCCTTTCCACCCTTTTGCCCATCTCTCTGAGAAATATGTAGATCTGTCACCACCGCCTCGGACTATCGCATTAATGAGGTGTGAAGACCGATACGACTATAGATTAACCTTTACCCTACCTCCTTCCATATTCTCTCCTTACCTTCCTTCTTTCTTCGTTTCCCTTTTCCCTTTGTCATTGTGCTCCATCTAAACTAATATTATTTTGATGAGTGTGTTTAATATCGGTGTAGTATAAGACCGTTATGTTAGCTAACCTCCGCCCCCTACCTTAAATATTTGAATATTTATATATCAGAGAGAGAGACGTGAAATAATATCGATTATTTTTATAGCATTTGCATAGAAGAGTTGTTCGTGGTCAATGTCTCATCACCTAGTATTAAGAAGGTGTTCTTGATCCTGCTATATCAGAAGACTACCTTTAATATTATTCTACATAGACTACACACAGTTGATTTCATTGAAATTGAGGAACAGCGTGGATTAAATACTTTACAATCAAACTACCTTTAATTACCGTGTGATTATGTAAGACCCTTCCTAAGCTAAATACAATGTTCACGGAGCAGTTAGAACGATATACTCTAATATATATGCCAAGTTGGCATAGGCCTGCATGTCTATTTATATTTCACAGAGAAATACTGTATATATATATATATATATGTATATATATATATATATATATATATATATATATATATATATATATATATATATATATATAAGCAAACTGTTTACTTGATACGATACGGACACTAACTTCTCTCCTTGCCTTGACTATTTGCATGTTTATATTTCCAAGATAGAGAGAGAGAGAGAGAGAACATTAAATCTGGAGTTAATAAAACACCGCATTAATTACCTTAAACTGTTTACTTGACGATACAATAGTGACACAACTTACTAATCACTTTTTTGCGTATTGCAAGGGCGATTAAAATTCAGTATTGACACATTTCTTTTTCTAGGGATGGCCTTAAATCTGCATTTAATATATTAGTATGCAGTTTGATCTAAACTGTGTTTATTTATATTTGGAATGTAACACTTGTATGCTCGCTTCGCTCCTGGTCTGATCATATTAATATCATATATATTAACGACCTTGATGTAGGAATAACTACCAAAATAAGTAAATTTGCAAGTTACACTAAAATAGGAAGAGTGATCAATTCTGATCATGATATTCAGGCTCTCCAAATATATTAGATACACTACAGGAATGGGCAGTAAATTGGCAGATGAAGTTCAATGTAGATAAAATAAATGCAGTATAGTAACATTTGGGAAATCGATAAAAAATGCAGGATATAGATTACATAACGTGAATATAAGAAACTCAGATAATGAAAAATATTTGGGAGTCATCGTCAACTGTGATTTTAAACCTAGAAATCAATGCATTAGTGCTTTAAATAAGGCAAATAGAGTTCTCGGATATCTATAAGTGTGAGTAATAGAACAGCAGACGTAATCTACATCTCTGTTGGTCATTCAGCTCTGGGGAAAGCACTTGCTACAGACAGCAATGCCTCCTGCCTCTTCCATACACATCTAACAAGTAGCCTTTGTGTGTTCTTACATGTAGTATACAATTTCCATGGGGATAAAATATATATATATATATTCCCCCCTCCCCCCCCCCTCCCACCCATATACAGTATATTGGGCGGGGGGGGGGGGGGATTAATCACACGATCTAGCCTGGGGTGGCGGATCTTCAGTTGATTCCCCTTGGATCAACACAGCTGTTCTAAACATATGATTCACAGGATGTAACTTAACCTTACCTTACCTTGTGTTATGCTATGTTGTTTTAGGTTAGATTAGGCTATGCAATATCCACTGTCATAATAATGGTTATCTGAATAATGTTAGGTAAGGCTATGGTTATGTTAGGTTATGTTGGTTATGTTAGATTGGTTTAGATTATATGCAATTTCCATTGTAATAATGAAGGTAATATAAATAATGTATTTTTTTATCATGATATAGTATATTTGTATTCAATGTTGTGGGGAGAATTTTCAGACGAGGGCGGCTGGGGGGAAGGATCGTCATGTAACCGCGACTGTTGGGGAGGGGGTGGGGGAGGTTCTTCAGTTGGGTACTTTGGGGAGAGGGACGGATACCTGCATATGGTCTTTTCAATTAGGCATAGTAGCTAGTCCAGTGGCCCTCTCGTTCAATCACCTCCTGTAATCGATTTGGCATCGATGACACAATGTTATGCAGAAGGCGTGGGTTACCCCTCAGGGTTTCCCACTCCACCTTGGTGTGTTGGAGCAGTTGTTCCCGGTTCCTCTCCCGATTTGGTTCCCAGGAATTGACCATACAAGCCCACACATGCTCAATTGGATTGAAATCGCAGGCTTTGCTAGGCCAGTCCAGAAGTTCGATTTCGTCAGTCTTTTTTTGGAACCAACGCGTGACGATCCTGGCAGTAGGCACTGGGCAGCGATCCTACAATTAAGAGAAATAATCATGACATTTTCCTCAGAATGTTCACTTTCCAATAAGTGAAAACGGAAAAAGTGCTTTATAATCTAATATACAAAGCTAGTAACCATAACAAAGGTAATAAATAACGGTACGTGATTGTTATGGCAATATATATAGTTTATACATATATATATATATATATATATATATATATATATATATATATATATATATATATATATATATATATATTAACCCTCTCACCACATATGATATTTTTAGTTAATATATTGGAAATTTAAATACAGATTAGGAAGGATCTGTGGTAATTAAAACGGTAATTGAGGTAGTAGGAAGTCCCCCGACAGGTTCATGACGCATTTAACAGTTTATTGTGGCTAATATTTGTACAGCTTAGAATGAATCTGTGTGAATTAAATGGTATAAACGTATCTCAATCAACCCCTAAAATTCCATAAACCTTTCCTAATTTGAATTAAGTCGTCAAATCTAGCCCCCCCCCCCCCCCCCCCCCCCCGAAAAAAAAAAAAAAAAAAAAAAAAAAAAAAGGCGTGACTAATCCTGAAGGGGTAGACAAAATAACATATATTCTAATATTGCCCTAGAATTAATACCCTTAACACAACAATTTCAACTACCTTTCTCTCCAACAGCGACTCTCCATCCTCCAAGTGTGATTAATATTATTCATAAGAAACTAATTTAAGGCTATGTCTGGTGTTCTAAGGCCAAGCGTAAGGATTTGTGCAGTGCGCTTAACTTTACTTAACAACTACGTAAACAATAAAAATGTTAACAAATAGACTACATTCACACATATACACATGACGGGAGTATTAGGGGAAATCAGAGTTACATCTCTCTATACGCGATTAGAAAACTATTTGCCTTATATATAATTTGACAATGGTAATGAATACTGTATTAACTGTATTATTCCAATCACCCTTATCGCTCGCTTTCATTGTATTATATTTATATATTTTACCTCCCAAATCAATATTAGATAAATTGGGAATGTAGACAATTACTAGATATACTAGCAAACTGACTAAAATCGTCTAATAGTGTCTAGAATTAAATAAAATGACGTTAGACATACTGAAAAGGTTAAGGCGGTTTTTTACCAACCCTTCTTAATTTGATATTAATATATAATTAGTCATAACTATATTAAAACGCTTACCTGCATGAATACGATCTTTTCAGGATATGGCAGAGTGTAGGTCCTCACTGATGGTAGCATGACCTCTTCTAGGATTTCAATATATTGGTCTGCAGTGAACCGTCCATTTATCTCTGCCAACTCTCCCACACAGTTGAGGTTGACCCAACCCCATACGTTGGCAGTGACATGGCCGCTCCTGGCTTCTTGATAAACATGCTGAGCGTCATAGCGAGTGTTACCCAGCCTCCAGCAGTGAAGGCGGCCGTGATTTGTCGATGAAAATGTGTTTTCATCAGTAAAAACCACTCTTCCCCAGAAATCTTGATCCATCCCAACATACTGTTGAGCAAATCTAAGTCTTCCTTCTACATGTCTATCCTCCAGCCATTCCTTCACTGCAGGAATCCTGTGGTGTACTCCAGCTCCATGCAATCGTCGCCTGACTGATTTTGCTGATATATCCAACTGTAGATGATTCTTCGTTTCCACTGCATTGGTAAATAGATGATCGTTAACATATGCCACAATGTGCTCGTCTTCTGGTGCAGTCGTCAGTCGTGGTCGTCCACTTCTTGGCAAATCTTGCAGATTACCTGTTCCTTCCTGTCGCCCCAGCCACAAACGAACTGTCGGCCTGGACACCCCCATCTCTCTCGAAATTTGGCTAATTGACTTACCAGCCTTTCGCATTCCAACAATCTCCCCACGTTGAGCCAAAGCCTGGTAGTGATATTCAGCCATGACTCTAGACACTGCTCAATCACGTTTCTCTATTCTGCTGCTATAAGAGCATGGTGCTCAGCCTACTACTCCGACCCCTTAAGTACCCGTCACATTAGGGGGTGGGGGGGGAGGGCAGGGGAGTAGGGAGGGTAAAAGAGGTATTGGGGGAATAGCCTGTGTGAATGTATGGTAGATATTTAATCACTGAATGGCTAGCATGGAAGTGTTATGATACGCTCAAGCAAGCACGCACTAAGGCTATACCTCCCTCATTACCTTGCTCATACAACCACTCTACCCCGCTTCTCTCTCTCTCTGTGAAAAATAAATAGATCCAGTATGCAGTCATATGTCAACTTGGCATATATATTAGAGTATATCGTTCTAACTGCTCCGTGAACATTGTATTTAGCTTAGGAAGGATCTTACATAATCACACGGTAATTGACGGTAGTTTGATTGTAAAGTATTTAATCCACGCTGTTCCTCAATGTCAATGAAATCAACTGTGTGTAGTCTATGTAGAATAATATTAAAGGTAGTCTTCTGATATAACAGGATCAAGAACACCTTCGTAATACTAGGTGATGAGACATTGACCACGAACAACTCTTCTATGCGAGTGCTATAAAAACATCGATATTCTTTTACGTCTCTCTCTCTCTCTCTCTCACACACTCTCTCTCTCTCTCTCTCTCTCTCTCTCTCTCTCTGATATATAAATATGCAAATAGTTAAGCTAGGGGGCGGAGTTAGCTAGCATAACGGTCTTATACTTACACGGATATCAAACACACTCATCAAAATAATATTAGTTTAGATAGAAAACAATGTTCATGTATATGAATAACAAATGTAGATTCAGCTCTAGAATATTAACGTTAGTACTGAAATATATGTTCCTTGCAACGCTCAAACTATCTGATTTGTGACCTGTGTCCGTATCGTATCAAGTAACCAAGTATATATATATATATATATATATATATATATATATACACAATATTCGTTTACTCTCTCTCTCTCTCTCTCTGTGAAATATAAATAGACATGCAGGCCTATGCCAACTTGGCATATATATTAGAGTATATCGTTCTAACTGCTCCGTGAACATTGTATTTAGCTTAGGAAGAGTCTTACATAATCACACGGTAATTGACGGTAGTTTGACTGTAAAGTATTTAATCCACGCTGTTCCTCAATTTCAATGAAATCAACTGTGTGTAGTCTATGTAGAATAATATTAAAGGTAGTCTTCTGATATAGCAGGATCAAGAACACCTTCTTAATACTAGGTGATGAGACATTGACCACGAACAACTCTTCTATGCGAGTGCTATAAAAATAATCAATATTATTTCACGTCTCTCTCTCTCTCTCTCTGATATATAAATATGCAAATAGTTAAGGTAGGGGGCGGAGGTTAGCTAGCATAACGGTGTTATACTACACCGATATCAAACACACTCATCAAAATAATATTAGTTTAGATGGAGCACAATAAGAAAGGGAAAAGGGAAACGAAGAAAAAAGGAAGGTAAGGAGAGAATATGGAAGGAGGTAGGGTAAAGGTTAATCTATTGTCGTATCGGTCTTCACACCTCATTAATGCGATAGTCCGAGGCAGTGGTGACAGATCTACATATTTCTCAGAGAGACGGGCAAAAGGGTGGAAAGGGACTTATGGCCTGGACTGTACTTGGTCTTCTCCCGCGACTGCCTTCACCACCACCTCCCACACTCTCCCCACTAAAAATACAATGTCAAAACCCATATTTCTAAGTCAAAAGTGCCTAAAACAATGTGTAAAACTCATATTCTAACTTTAAAACATACAATAAAGTATAAAATCAATAAACAGAGTGTGTGAGAGCGGCATAATAAAAGTGAAAGTGAGTGAAGTGAGTGTATGGGGGAGTCGGCTGTCAGTCAGCTGGCATTGTGTATGTGCGTGCGTCGTGGGCCAAGATGGCCGCCGGCCGCCATGGTAACCAGGACGCGCGCGGGGCTTGCCACTCGTCGGCACTTATAAAACTTGAATCTATGCACTTATCACACTGTAACTTCACTTACAATTACATTATGTGATACATGTTGCTAATATATGAACTATGAAGGCACACATGATGCTCGGGTGGTGTAAATAACCGTCACTCGAAAACTGGATGCATCGTACATCTGCCATGCTGCCTTGCCCAGCTGTGGTGTCCCGGCGCGGGAGATTAGAAGAGTCGCCTGGCACCAGCTGATGGTTGAGAGCCCCCCCCCCCCTTAGGACCACCAAATGACCAAGGTGAGTTTTTGTTTTTTTATTTATCACCTATTTAAGCTGGTTAACAAACAAAATTAAAATCCGCTGGTCCTACAGTGTGTTTTTATTATTTATTAGCTGGTGCTGAGTGGGTTAATGTTTAAAATGGTGGTTGTTAATATTCCCAAACAGTTGCTTCAGGTAAGCATTTCTGGATAGTATGAATTCACTCGACTATAACATTAAGCGGTGTTTTTTTTCTGGACCCCCTTTCTCCCTTATGTTTTTTCCCCATTAGTTTTCAAGCTTTAAGATGTTCGACTCATTAGTTTAGCTAAACCTTTTCCTCCCTTCATGCCTTTTATGCGTCGACTTTTTTTCCTGGCGAGCGATAGCCAACCCAATATAGGAGGAAGCGGCCTTTGGCCTTCGGTGCATTCCTCTACCAAAAATGCATACATTTATCTCGGAGGTGGGTCTTAGGGATATATATTTTTAAGTTTAATTTAGGTATAGTGAGGAAGCAAAAAATACACCATAAATAAATAAATAAATACATTTATTAGTTAATACAAATATATTTCAATTCTAGTTATCTTGTTCGCCAAACGCTTTAATCTGGACCAGACCACAGGACTATTATATATTAGTATTATCTTAATTTGTCTATTAATTATGAAGATACCAGTTGCTAAGGGATTCGATTTATTGTCAGTTAAAAGTAAACAGACTCTACTTAACCCTTTGAAGATTATGCCGCATTTTTACAATTTATTCTGACTAGCATTAGATGGTTGTATACAAATTAGGAAAGTTCTGTGGAAATTATATTCGTAAAGACTATCTCAATTATCCCTCTGACTTCAATATTTCCTTCCTAACCTGAACAGTCGTCTAATAATACCCAGAAAACAGAGAAGAAATGCGGCATCGTATCTTCTAAGGGTTTAGGATAGCTTATGATGATCTCGACTATATTCAGTGCAACCATACATGAAATGCGGCATCGTATCTTCTAAGGCTTTAGGATAGCTTATGGTGATCTCGACTATATTCAGTGCACCCATACATGAAATGCGGCATCGTATCTTCTAAGGGTTTAGGATAGCTGATGGTGATCTCGACTATATTCAGTGCAACCATACATGAAATGCGGCATCGTATCTTCTAAGGGTTTAGGATAGCTTATGATGATCTCGACTATATTCAGTGCAACCATACATGAAATGCGGCATCGTATCTTCTAAGGGTTTAGGATAGCTTATGGTGATCTCGACTATATTCAGTGCACCCATACATGAAATGCGGCATCGTATATTCTAAGGCTTTAGGATAGCTTATGGTGATCTCGACTATATTCAGTGCACCCATACATGAAATGCGGCATCGTATCTTCTAAGGGTTTAGGATAGCTTATGGTGATCTCGACTATATTCAGTGCACCCATACATGAAATGCGGCATCGTATCTTCTAAGGGTTTAGGATAGCTTATGGTGATCTCGACTATATTCAGTGCACCCATACATGAAATGCGGCATCGTATCTTCTAAGGGTTTAGGATAGCTTATGGTGATCTCGACTATATTCAGTGCACCCATACATGAAATGCGGCATCGTATCTTCTAAGGGTTTAGGATAGCTTATGGTGATCTCGACTATATTCAGTGCACCCATACATGAAATGCGGCATCGTATCTTCTAAGGCTTTAGGATAGCTTATGGTGATCTCGACTATATTCAGTGCACCCATACATGAAATGCGGCATCGTATCTTCTAAGGGTTTAGGATAGCTTATGGTGATCTCGACTATATTCAGTGCACCCATACATGAAATGCGGCATCGTATCTTCTAAGGGTTTAGGATAGCTTATGGTGATCTCGACTATATTCAGTGCAACAATACATGAAATAATTCACTAGTGGTTGGTAGAGGGAAAGTGATGATCAATTAACACAATGATGGACTTCTGAAAGGTCAAATAACATGGACCCCCTTCTCCCTCATGTTTAGCCCCACCCTGACACACACATAAACACACAGCCTCACCCTAGTCATAACTCACTAGTGGTTGGTAGAGGGTGAGTGATGATCAATTAACACAATGATGGACTGCTGAAAGGGGGAAGGGTTGTCTGGTACTCCTCTCTCGTGCTTAGCCACATTTGTTTTGAGATTATATAACGTTCACCCCTTTAGTTTGGCGATGCTAAGACCTTTTGTGCCAATTTGGTGTCGATTTTCACCTGGCGAGCGATAATGAGCCTGCGATTTAGGAAGAACCGGGCATTTTTTACCGAGAAATTAACAAATTTATCTTGAAGGTGGTTCTTGGGTATATTATTTTAAGCTTGAAGGAGGTCTAGAGAGTAAAACAAAACAAAATTATAATAATAAATTATAATTAATAGATAAATAAATATGGAACACAAAACCTCCCCTTACTGAACGATCCCCAGCCTGATACACACTCCCCTACTAGCCAGTGATGATCAATATACACAATGATGGAGTGCCGAAGGGGCAAGTAATTTAGGGCAAGACATAAGATGGTGACGCTGTCTACAGAAGGGTTTATTTAAAGCTGACCCCTCCATCAATACGAGAGAGCAACATCTATCTCTTGCTTCCCTATTGTTTATTTAATTATTTCTTTATTGGCATCTACATACTCATGGGCATTTTAAGGTAACATCAGATGGATGCTAAGGGGTGTGTGTGGCTTGTGTGTCCCTTGTATTGCGACTGCATATTTGATTGTGTTTTAAGGTAACATCAGATGGATGCTAAGGGGTGTGTGGCTTGTGTGTCCCTTGTATTGCGACTGCATATTTGATTGTGTTTTAAGGTAACATCAGATGGATGCTAAGGGGTGTGTGGGTTGTGTGTCCCTTGTATTGCGACTGCATATTTGATTGTGTTTTAAGGTAACATCAGATGGATGCTAAGGGGTGTGTGTGGCTTGTGTGTCCCTTGTATTGCGACTGCATATTTGATTGTGTTTTAAGGTAACATCAGATGGATGCTAAGGGGTGTGTGTGGCTTGTGTGTCCCTTGTATTGCGACTGCATATTTGATTGTGTTTTAAGGTAACATCAGATGGATGCTAAGGGGTGTGTGTGGCTTGTGTGTCCCTTGTATTGCGACTTCATATTTGATTGTGTTTTAAGGTAACATCAGATGGATGCTAAGGGGTGTGTGTGGCTTGTGTGTCCCTTGTATTGCGACTGCATATTTGATTGTGTTTTAAGGTAACATCAGATGGATGCTAAGGGGTGTGTGTGGCTTGTGTGTCCCTTGTATTGCGACTGCATATTTGATTGTGTTTTAAGGTAACATCATATGGATGCTAAGGGGTGTGTGTGGCTTGTGTGTCCCTTGTATTGCGACTGCATATTTGATTGTGTTTTAAGGTAACATCAGATGGATGCTAAGGGGTGTGGGTGGCTTGTGTGTCCCTTGTATTGCGACTGCATATTTGATTGTGTTTTAAGGTAACATCAGATGGATGCTAAGGGGTGTGTGTGGCTTGTGTGTCCCTTGTATTGCGACTGCATATTTGATTGTGTTTTCCTTATAATATGTTTCTTCTCCTCTGTGTTTAGCCGCAAACCTTGGCCTTGTTAAGGTGTGGTAGCCAGTATACTTTAGTACTTGTTGAGGGGTAAGATAATTATTCCTCGCTGGCATAATAGCTAGACCTAGTACTCTTTATCATATTCTTATTATTCCTGCAGTGGCTTGTGTAGATCCCAGCCGATCATTATTTATTTCATGCGCATTGTTATAATTAGGGGTCCAGACTATTGGGGATGTATGGTTCGAAGTAGAGGGTGGAGGACTTCAATACTCTTCAGTTACAGGGAAGATTACTTCGGCCCAGGCAGGCTAATAGTCTGAACAAAATATACTTTGGGTTTTCTATTTGTGTTACAGTGCGGCGCAGGTAGGCTGTGTTTGCCTACCTTGGGAATTATTTCTTCGCTTAGCACGAGCACTGGCATAAATATAAAAGCCTGTTGAGTTGAAGTAGGCTTAGGACGCCTCAACAATTGTTAGGATAGTTTATTTGATCTTTGATTCATTTGTTTATGCTTGATACTTGCTTCATTATTTTGGCATTCATTGTTGACATATATTTACCGTAATGTTATAAACGTAAATTAAATCAGAGCTTTCTCTTCTTTGTGCAGCTTAGAAAGGATCATCCTCAGTATTACCATTTCGGTACTCGAGTTTTGATGATAGTTGTGGCTCAAGATATCTTTTCACCACAACTAGGGGTTCCAGTTCTTTACATTGTTTGTATAACGGAACCAGTTGAGGAATTGTCTGCACCTTTGGTCCCCAGAAAGCCTGGAAGTTACGAATGAGCTCTGTTCTGTTGCGATAGGCTGTGTTACGAGTTGAGGCTACAGAGGTGCTGAACTGCTGATTATTCAATTGTCTGTGTTAGTCCAAGGACTAGAATCTTCTACTGTCAGTTGTAACAATATAAATGGGTTAATAGTCACCCCTCCCCGACAGTCTGAAGCTATCCATTGGGATCAGGTGACTGCCCTCTTCCACATAGATGGGTTATTGAAAAATAACAAGTAATGGGCTAAGAATACCGAGGGAGATATCCTTGATGTTGTCATTAAGGTCATACCTTCTTTCCATAATCTAGACTACTTTTTGTATTCTATTACACCAGTATTACCTCGGGCCTCGTTTTTAGTGACTTCAACAAGCAAGAGTGTTTGAATGACCTTAAAACACTTCAAGGATTGACCCGTGGCCTAGATTGCCATCCCAAAAGGGATGAATTTAACACTCCTGTTATTGTGGTGAAAGGGCTGGGCACAGGACCGTAGTCCGTTTGAAATACAGAGGCAGAAATTATCGCTAAATCAATCGCAGATACGAAATCCACACCATTTCCAACATTTCCACCTGTTGATCCTTTATTCTGTGTGCCAAAATCTCAGATGCTGGACAAAGATTTTCGGCTATGACAGATAGCCCACCGGTTACTGTCCCAGGTAATCATTATTCACAAGCTGCCAGTGTCTCGGCAGCGCATTGTAGACTCGATGCCTGAGGACACGACCAGGTCAGCTTTTGGTCTAGTCCAACGTCTATCTCTAGCCAGCTCTCTTATATCATTAGGTGATACTAAGTGTGCCATCATGGAGGCTGTAAGGGCTAGGCAGGATTTCAGAGTGTTCTTTTGTAAGAATCTTCCTGTAGACATTAAGGATCGGATCATGCAATCCTCTGAATTAACGACACATTATGGCTCACACTACTGTCTCATGCATTGTTGTTGCAACCAGTTATGTCAGCTCACAAATTTAAGCTCGCATCTATAAAGTCCGCGCCCCCCAAAAAAATGTTTGTAGTCAAGTGAACAAAGAACGTAATCCAGACAAAAAGTCAAGAGTCATTGCCATCCACGTTGGGTCAGTCACAGCAAGGATGCGATGGTAATACCTCTCGAGGGCCAGGTTCTCACTGTGGCAGACAAAATCTGACACAAGGGGGAAACACCCAAAGTCACACACAGTCAGATTATCACAGTACAAGCTGAAACCAATGATGCATCGACTTCTGCGAGAGCAAACGACTGATCAATCCTACTTAGTCCCATGTCAGTCCGATAGATCTGGATTACGGGAACCTGCTCTAAATTAGTTTCAAAGACATATTTAACTTCAGCTTACCGGAAACTTTCGGGCGTATTACAAGGCTTGGCCTCACAACACGTGGGCAAGAAAGATAGTTTGGAAAGCACTCTTTTGGAAGTGGCTCAACATTCCCCAACTAATTCACCCTTACAGAACAGTCACCATTTTATTGGAGGTGGAGTCACTTATCCTAGAGATGCTCGAAAAAGCTGTTCTCATTTCGGTACCCAAATCTCAATGTCACAATTGTCGTCCGGTCATAGACTTGTCGACACTGAACACTTTCATAAACAATGAAAAGTTAAAAATGTTAACTGTTGCTAAAACAGCTTCCCAAAAGTTAGGTGTGCTCAACTGTCTCCGTAGGTTCTTCACCCACACACAGCTTCTTGCTCTATATTGGGGCACAGTGCCCCCCTGAATTGAGTATTGTTCGCATGTGTGGGGAGGCTCCATCCATACCGCACTTCTTAAAAGAGTAGAATAAAAAAAAAATTGCCTCCTCTTACTAGTTCCCTACAATCTCTTTCTACACGCTGCAATGTTGCATCTCTTTCACTCTTCTATCACTATTACAACAATCAGTGTTATTCAGAGCTCTCTCCCTTGTGGCGAGTGCAAGGCACCCGTCTTTAAACACAGTCCCACTTTTATTCTGTCCAGCTCACCAACCCAAGAATTGGCAATTTTTCTCAGTCTTTCTTCTACTCAACATGTGAACTCTAGAACTATCTCCCTCAATCAATCTTTCCTTCATCCTATGACTTAGACTGCTTTAAACTGTCTGTTTCCAGGCATTTTTACTTCAACGTCCCTTGAATTTGGCTCTGTCACTTTTAACTTTGGAGGAGACACTCATTACAGGCAACCTGACTTTTGTTTCCTCCATGCACATAAACAAAATCTTAAGTCACAGTCATAGAATACACACATCGGGTCATAGAACATGTTACAATTTCGGTTTTATACCAACTTTCAAAAGTGAACACTACATCCTTCACAGCTTATGCTGAGGGTCTGGCTTGACTTTGTTTTCTTTTTTTCCATGTGGATGAGGGAGACAAAAAAGCAAAACTGCCTGTGATGAGTGCCTCCTCCAGAGTTGAAAGAGTGACAGGGCCAAAATCAAGGAATGTTCAAGCCAAAATGCATGGCCACGAAGAGTTTGAAATAATTTAAGTCGTAGGATAAGGGAAAGATGAATTCAGGGAGAGAGTTCCAGAACTCAGCTGTTGACTAGAAAAAAAGATTGGGAATATCGTTTCACTCTTGGGTTGGAGAGTTGCACAGAGTAGGGGTGGGATTGTGTTGCAAGACGGGTGCTACATATTCAACGTAAAGGAGAGCTCTGAGGAACAATGATTATTGTAGTAGCGATAGAATAGCAAGAAAGATGCAACATTGCGGCGAAGAGAGAGAGATTGCAGAGAATCGGGGAGTGGACTTAAGTTAATGAGACAAAAGGCTTTCTGTTCTACTTTGTCTAGAAGGGCTGTGTGAGAGGTTCCTCCCCACACATGCGAACAATACTCAATACATGGACGCACTGTGCTCCTGTACAGAGCAAGAAGCTGTGTAGGGGTAAAGAATCACCCAGCTTCTGAGAAGGCATTTTAGCAAGAGTGGTAATATGGTCTTTCCAAAAGAGCACCCAGCTTCTGAGAAGACGTTTTAGCAAGAGTGGTAATATGGTCTTTTCAAGAGAGATCAGAAGATAAAGAAACACCGAGAATACTGAGAGAAGATAAAGGGTTGGGGTGACTTTGTATTATTGAAGTAGAAGGGATAGTCCTCTAGGAGTTCTTGATGGGTAGATAAAGGGAGAAATTGGGTTTTGAAAGCAACATGACTTTCTCTGCCCCATTTGGAAATAGTTGATAGATCAGAGGATAAGTGTTGTATTGCTTCATCGCGTGAGTTTTTGAGTGATTGCATGCTGGGGCGTTCTGAAAAACTAGTTTAATAGTGTAAGGTAGAGTCGTCAGCATATGAATGGATACGACTGGAGGTATAGTTGAGAAAATCATTAATGAATATTTAAAAGAGAATTGGATATAGGACAGAACCCAGAGGAACAACGGAATTGATAGGATGAGGAAGTGAACGATGGCCGTCCACAACTGCAGCTATGAAACGGCCAGAAAGGAAATTAAAGATAAAGGCACGGATGAAGGAATAGAAACCAAAGGAGGGTAGTTTAGACATTTGATACATCTTGTGCAATAGAAAAGGTTTCACCGAAGTTCCGAAAGGAGGATGACCAAGAGTTAGTAAGACAGGAAAGAAGATCACCAGTAGTACGGCCCCTAAGGAAGCCATACTGGTGATCTGAAAGTAGATTATGAAAAGAGAAATGCTGAAGAAATTTTGAAATAAGAATAAAAATGAGAAAGGGAGATGTAAGAGGAGAGACAGAGACAGAAGAGTTTGCATAGGCAGGGAGTCAGCACAGAAGCACAGTTTTTTAGTACAACAGGAGGAACGCCATCCGGACTGTATGCCTTCTAAATTAATATTTAGCCCAGAAAGGGTAGAAAGTACATCTTTAGAAAAGATTAGCATATTAGGCATAATTAGGAGAGAGGGGGGTGGAGAGGGAGGAATAGCACCGGAATCATCGATGGTGGAGTTTCCAGAGAAAGTTTGATCAAAGAGTTCAGCTTTGTCAGAGGAAGACGTGATGGTAGTGCCATCAGAGTGGAAAAGAGGAGGGAAAGACGAGAACAAAAAATTGTTGTAGAGGTTTTAGGCTAGATGCCAGAAAGCTTGGGAAGAGTTAGAGTTGGATAGTTCATTGCATATATTTTTGATGAGTGTTTGGTTTGATTCCAGGCAGAAACATAGGAAGAAGGAGATTCTTTAGTTTGAAGGTGACGGTACCATTTGAATGCTTCGTCTTTATCGCGGACAGTAGTAGAACAAGCGTGAGTAAACCAAAAAAGAATGTCATTAATCTGAGAGAAAGAAAATTGCCTGATATAGGAGACGCGAAATTTCACGATAACATAGAGCCCCAACAATGTTGCACAGTTATGTCGGAAATTCTTCAGGAACTGGAACCACAAGACCATGCTAATTTTCGCCTTGTGGACATTCAGAATGCCAAGTGGCTTGACTTTTATAGAGGTAGCGTCACAAACAAATTAATGAATGGATATGCTGAATCCACTACGTGTCAATACCAGTCTCATTGAAAGACATTTACTACTTGGATCGTCAAATCTGACCAACAAATTCTTTTGGTTGCTCTCATATTCAAATGCTTAGATTATCTTTCTGCAGTGAAAGATCTGTCTGTAGTAACTTTAAGAAATTTTATGTCAGCTATCAGAATATTCTTTAACGACTTTACCTGTATGTCCATGCCTGAAGCTGTGGAAAAAGGTTTCATGCAAGCTTGTTTCCGACTCCGACCCCCATCTTGTCAACTTATGCCGACGTGGTCCCTCAATAAAGTCCTGCTAACACTCAAATCACATTATTATACACGACTGCCTTCACTTGAACAGTCATTAAAGAAAGCTATACTTTCGAAGGTGATGGAATTGGCGGCAATTTCGCGAGGCCCAAATTCACACCTACAATGCAGTCAGTAGCTATTGCACCTGATCCCATTATTATTGCGAAGAACAAACGAACACACAGACCATGTGTTTAGGGATTTCTTTGTACCAGCTTTAAAGCACGGTAACACACACCATATTTTATGTCCAGTCAAAGCACTATACTGTATGTTAGTAACAAATCCTTCCAATCCATCACATTTATGGGTGTCTCCAGATAAGAAGACAAGATTGCGTAAGAATCAAGTTGCGTCGCATATCGTCGGAGTTATAAGAGAAAGTATCCCAGGATTCCTTTGTCGGGCTCACGGTGTTCAGAATGGGCAGCATCGCTTACATTCCTTCACATTTATTCTCTCGATGATATTGCTAGCACAAATCCATGCTCATCATCTCATACTCTTCTGTCGCAATATTTGTCAGTACATTTGGAAAAGAAACAATGTTAAGTGTGTGGTCCTCCGACGAGCTACTTAACTTTTGATCTCAATAAATAATCTCAGACTATCGATATACAGTTTCATATTGAGGAGATCGTAGGTACAGTCAGCGTCATAATTCCGGAACACTGCCAAGGATACCCCTTTAATTTTCAGCGGAAAAAGGGCATGGTTCGGCATTGGTTCGGGGTCAGTGTTTGACCATCTCCTTTATCACCATCCCTACTTATCACATTGGTCAGCCTACTCCTCCTTCCCCACTGACTTTGGTTCAGTTTTGTGTGAGTTTGTTTCTCTCTATTAGCCTTTCGAGATAAAATGATGCATTAATTTTAGTTTCCTGGCTATTATTAGGCAATCTTATTAAGATTAGGAAGGGTGTATAGAAGTTGGAGTATTAATTTAAACAGTATTTCTCCTTTTCATTCCCACAGATTCTTCTTAAGTTGCATAAACTCGTCTGTTGAAAACCAGAATAAACTGTCAAACGCAGCATAATCCACAAGGAGTTAACGTATTATAATAACAATTCATAGTAATTTTATGATCACAACAGACAGACTGACAGACATACAAGGTCAGTCACGTAATAATATAGATTACTAGGTAGTTTGCTTTTTGTCAATTTACTTTAGGCTGCTAGGGCTAGGACTCGAACCATACAGGCAGGAGGTCCAGTTACCATGGAGGTTAAAAGGAAGAATCTGATACTTCTGCTTGTGTTCCTCCCCAACCTCAACTCGGGTGGGGGATAGACAATCCTTTAATCGAAATTTGGCTCCCCCAAGCATGACAAGTTGTTTATTTGATGACAAATATAACTGCTAGGGCTACGACTCGAGCCATACAGGCTGGAGGTCCAGTCACTTATACCACCACGGAGGTTAAAAGGAGGAATTTGATACTTCTACCTGTGTTCCTCCCCAACCTCAACTCAGGTGTCTTAGCAAGAACATTAGCAATTTGTTGGTAGCAAGTGATAATAACATATCAGCACACACACACACACATATACATAGTTACTCTTGCACACACACCGAACTACACACACCCACACATAATTATGAACATGCATATCTCTCTCTTCACACACACACACACACACACACTAATGTCTCTTTATTTGCACGATGCATATTATCAAGGTATTGGTAGCTAGCGATAAGTCACGCTAACTTCAACACTGCTATCTCTTTCCTACCAGTTCCCTTTCCGACCTGGGTATATAACCTTTAAGAAGAGCTATTGACGTTCAGTTATCCACCCAAATTTACAGCAGCAAGACATCATAAACATGGAGTGTCACAAAGAGAACTTATTGCAAATAGCCATGATAGTTGTCATGAAGAAGAGTGAAGATACCGTAGCAAGTATAGCTCGAGTAATGGGTCTATCCCGCACTATGGTTCATTTATTGCTGGCCAAACACGAACAAAATAGAAACCTTAAAGACAAACATAGATCTGGAACGCCCCCCCCCAAAAAAAAAATAGCAGGATCCCCGAATGGTTAATGCCATAGAAGGACTGCCACATGTATTTGTTGATTTCATTAATTGAGTTTGGGAGTAAAGTCGGTTGGTGGAGGTAACATTCATTCAGGTTCAGGGGTAGTTTATAGAGAGGCTTTCCTTAGGGTTAAGGCCCCATTAATTACTCCTTCCATTCATCTATCTATAGCCTATGATAGCGCAGTTGGAATTGTGTACATGCTTAGATTGATATGCAGGATTCGAAACTGCATAATACATCGTAGGCTTGTCCACCATTCTTTAACTGTCTTCGTAGCGCAATGGATAAATGCACTGAATTTCGGTGTGAGCATCCTAGGTTCGAATCCCTGGACTGCCACATGTACTTGGTGATTTCATTAATTGAGTTTAGGAGTAAAGTCGGTTGGTGGAGGTAACATAATAATAACATATCAGCACACACACACACACACACACACACACACACACACAGTACGGTAGTTACTATACCATGCAGTTGTTGTAAATGAGCAACTGGGTTTAGTTGTTTCTGATTCTCTAGTTAGGAGACGATTTCATGAAAATGGCATTCATAATAGGATACCAGCGGTGAAGGAGAAAATTAACGAGGTTCGCTGAGAAAATCGTCTACGGTTTGTCCAACAATATATTGGTAAGGGACTTGATTATTGGAGCCGTGTCATCTTCACAGATGAGATAACATTCAATTCCACAACTCATGGAAGTCTCTTCATTGCTGGAGGAGAAATCACACTCGTATCAACAGGATTATATTTATGATATTGCAAGAAATGGCTGTATTATGCGCAACATATGGGCCTCGATTCACCTGCAACGCGCTGAGGAACTGACTGACATTGAGGGCAAGTTCACAGCAGAACAATATAGTGAAATATTAGAAGAGGTCAAGCTTCCCTCAGTGCGAGGCTATGCTCTACCATATCCAGAACGAATAATTGTCATGCAAGACAAATATGCTACGTGTAAATTTAGACATATTGAATAGTCATCATCATTATAATTATCGGCCTTATACGATCCACTGCAGTTTCGTAGTAGATTACCAACGCATCCCATGCAAATAAGTTTATCAACTGGATGTTATTATACAGTTAAAGATAAGGTCTGACACTGTAAATGTATACTGTATATATATATATATATATATATGCCTATATTTTGGATAACTCTATACGGTTGACGAATTGGTGATGGATTGTAATTAGTAACATTATATATTTTGAGCTGTGACAGCAATGAGACATTTTAATGGCCTCTTTCATAGCTACCTTATGAAGTTTAAGATTAACTTAAATTGATATATAAACATATGTGTCGCCTTAAGTATATCACACATTTCTACTATAAGATATTTTGTTTAATATTATCTGATCTACTTACATTAAATATATTAGCGTTAAGGTTTGCTTCATCATTTTGCTTTTATACCATTCAGTCTACGATTGCGCATTCTTCCTTTAATTCTGCCTATAATAAGACGATGTTGTTACGCTTAGAAAGGACCTGTGGGTGTCAGAGAATTAACTGATTCTTTGTGATCCTCCTAAAACTGCATGCAATCGTTATTTAATGTAATATAAAAATGAAATGCATTGCTGACTACTGAAAGGGTTATATTATACATGTAGACGTATTGACCTTATTAATGGGGAGATAAGAACACAAGAAACTGGAAATCTGCATATGGCCTACCAGCCCACACGATGCAGATCCCATTCACACCCAACCCATATCATGCATATGCCTATCTAGCATGCGCTATACATGTTCTACCGTTCCTTAGCTAATCACTGAACTAGGCAATCTTTTCCACAAACCTACAACTCTGTTCCTAAGCCAGTGCTTACCTACAGTATATCCTTTCTAAAGCAGAACTTTTCCAGTTTGAAGCCATTTAAACGGGTTATCTCGCAGTTATAAAGCTGTTATACCTTATTAATATCTTCTATATTGATACCTTATTAATATCTTCTATATTGATACCTTTCATTCACTTAAACACCTCTATCATATCTTCTATATTGATACCTTTCATTCACTTAAACACCTCTATCATATCTTCTATATTGATACCTTTCATTCACTTAAACACCTCTATCATATCTTCTATATTGATACCTTTCATTCACTTAAACACCTCTATCATATCTTCTACACAACATTTTCGTCTCTCTAATGAATGCAATCCAAGGGTTTTCAGCTTCTCCTCATATGATTCATTTATAATATTGTGGATAGTTTTCGTTATTCTTCGTTGGATAATTTACGGCACTAATAGGAGCGAATTATCAATTCATATAATACGGTAGTAATCAGCATTAAACCTTTCATTAGGGGTGACGTCTTTTTAATTATCAATTCATATAATACGGTAGTAATCAGCATTAAACCTTTCATTAGGGGTGACGTCTTTTTAATTATCAATTCATATAATACGGTAGTAATCAGCATTAAACCTTTCATTAGGGGTGACGTCTTTTTAATTATCAATTCATATAATACGGTAGTAATCAGCATTAAACCTTTCATTAGGGGTGACGTCTTTTTAATTATCAATTCATATAATACGGTAGTAATCAGCATTAAACCATTCATTAGGGGTGACGTCTTTTTAATTATCAATTCATATAATACGGTAGTAATCAGCATTAAACCTTTCATTAGGGGTGACGTCTTTTTAATTTTATGCTAGCTACTCTTAGACGATTTTGTTCAGTGTTGGAAGGACCTCTAACAAGTAAAAGGAGGCGGGTGACCAACACCGAAAGGGGTTGAAATAGGGGAGCTATCCCCCCGCCAAAGGCGGCTTTCTAGGGCCTTTCCTAGCTGATGCTGGGAGGATTGGGTTCTAGTCATGTGGTGATGGGCTGGTCTATCAGAGTGAGAACTGAGCGATCTCTGCCATACCCATAGCTTACTCTGACTGTTCCTTTTACTTATACAATTTCTAGATATCAAGTGACGGCATCTCTTCCCAATCTACCAAGATTGGAAGCCAAAGTGTCACGTTTGTCCTTTGCCTCTCAACTTTCTCTTCATAATTGCTGAGGGGCACAGGGCCCTGGGTGGGGCTTTGGTTTCCCGGGCGTTACCGCACCCTCCTCAGCTCCCCGCCATGGAGTGGCTTCGGTCACCCAGGCTTTATTGTGGTAGGCAGGGATGGTTCTGTGGGGGCGCTCGGTTATGGCCTTGGCCTTGCTCGGGGCCTTGGGGCTGTTCGGCCAGGCAGTCTGGGGAACAACAACAAGTAAAAGATTTCAAACTATTGCAATTAAGCTATATAATCACCACATATATTTCCTAAGCTTCATAAACTCCTCTAAATATAACCACAATTAAGCTATATAATCACCACATATATGTCCTAAGCTTCATAAACTCCTCTAAATATAACCACAATTAAGCTATATAATCACCACATATATGTCCTAAGCTTCATAAACTCATCTATATATAACCACAATCAAATAAAACATCGTCGCACATACTGAAAGGATTACTAAACTACTGACCTCGTCTGTCTGTCTGTCTGTCTGTTGTTACCATGAATGAATATACATTGTTACTATGGTAGGTTAACCCCTTGTGGATTATGCAGTTTATTCTGGCTTTCAGTGGACGATCTTATGTAATCTATATTTTATTAATTTCACCACAACACCAAACACCCCCAATGAAATCAATTAAAGTATCTATGTGATCCACAGGGATTCGACCCTGGGTTATCACACACAGATTTGTGCCACCTTAACCATTACACCACCAGGACGGTTAAAGGTTTATGTACACGCCTACGACTTATTATCCATTCTCGAATACTGGATATTAATCTAATCATGTTCATATTCCCAACCACGCTATGGTAGGCCTTAAGTGAGAGGAAGGAATATTCATGGGGCACAGATCATATAGATCGGCCTCGCTACGAAATATATCTGAACCTACTGATACTCTATATTTTATTAATTTCACCACAACACCAAACACCCCCAATGAAATCAATTAAAGTATATAGGCCTATGTGATCCCCCGGGATTCGAACCTGGATTATCACACACAGATTTTTGCCACCTTAATTTAACCATTACACCACCAAGAAGGATCTGTGGGAATGAAAAAAGAGAAAGACTGTTTCAATTAACATTCCGACTTCTATACACCCTTTTTCATCTTAATAAAATCGCCTAATAATAGCCAGACAACAACAAATATATACGTCATTGATCTTGAAAGGATAGTAGAGAGAACCAAACTCTCTCTCTCTCACACACACTCACAACTGAACCAAAATTAGTGGGGAAGGAGTAGGAGGCTGACCAAGGTGATAAGTAGGGTTGGTGATAAGGGAGATGGTCAAACACTGACCGCGAACCATGCCCCTGTTTCCGCTGAAAATAAAAGAGGTATCCTTGGCAGAGTGTTCAGGAATTATGACACTGACTGTATCAATCAAGCAGGGCTGTACCCAGGGGAGGCCACATAGACATATAATAAGAAGTTGCTGGAAAACCTGTATTATTTGCCTAGCTTCCCCAACCGTTTCCAGCTAACTCACACATCCTCCTCCTATTCATTTCACTACACTTAACAAGCACACCACACTTCTTTCCAACACACCTAACGTACCTTGATTTTAGCTCTCTATCACTGTTTCAACCTGGGGGGGGGGGGGAATACTTGTCACAGGTAGCTTTGTATTTTGTCTCCTTCATGCGCATACGAAAACAAATGGTCCTTAAGGGGGATGACCTGCATTTGTTTCTCTCCTGTTCTCTCTTTCTCTGGCTTGTATCCATTCGGCCCCATTCAGCCTACTGTTTAAGACGTTTATCCCCATCCAGGTGTCAATTTTTTACTGGTGAGCGGTAGCGAGCCAGCATATTTGTTAAATGTTTTTGACAGCAGGCTAAATTTGTACATTTTTCGATAGAAACATTTCTCCGGCGAAGCCGGACTTCTTCATATAATGCTGGCTCGCTATCGCTCGCCAGGAAGAAATCAATACCTAGATGGGGATAAACGTCTTAAAATAGTTGGCTGAATGGGGCCGAATGGATACAAGTCAGAGAAAGAGAGAAAAGGAATGAAATAAAAAAAAGCAGGTCACCCCCCTTGAAACCCTCAGATACAACAATTAAGTCATTATGTGCAAGAACACCTAATATTATGTATTTGATACAGGACATACAATTAAGTCATTATGTGCAAGAACACCTAATATTAAGTATTTGATACAGGACATACAATTTTGGGGTTTACAGTGTTGCAAGTTATATCATGAAGTGCCTTGTTTCGTTAGCTTCTCACAGGCGGAAGGTGGGATTCGCGCCTTGTGGTTATTTATGTCTAATTTCATATTTCGGAAGGCGCGAATAGAATAGCGCCTTGGTGCATTATGGGAAGACGCTAGTGTGTCTTCTGGTGAGTGATAGGGTTAACACAATGATGGACTGCTAAAGGGGGATGTAATTTAGGGGAACACGTAAGAGTGTGATTCTGTCTAAAGAGGTTGTTGTTGTTGTTGTTGTTGTCGTTCCCTAAGCTGCCTGGCCGAACAGCCCCGAGTCTCTAAGGAAGGCCATGGCCACGGTCGGGCTTTCCCACAGAGCTCTCAAGGAGTGTAGATTGTGTTGTTGGCATAAGTGATTGTGTGAAAGCAGTTTTCTATGATGTGTTTAATGGTATGGGGTGCTGGGCAGGTGTCGACGACGGATTCATCCAGTCTCTTCTGAAAGCTCAAAAGAGCTGGATGGTGCCCGCATCTCAGCCTGGACAGGTGGACTCTGTCCTCGCGAGGAAGGGAGGATTCAGAAGGATGGATCTCGGGAGGTCGTGCCTGCAGCTGCGTGTTGTCTATGAGTGATTGGATGGAACGGCGAGATATACGAGTATGGATGTGCTTCTGGAAGCTGGTCTGGGGTGGGCAGGGAGGGAGAGAAGACAGTATTTGTGTGTGATACCATGTGATGGGTGTTGTGTTGATATGTCTTGGTGTCTGTGGGTGAGTTGCCATGTAGTGTAGTGGGTGGTGTTTGTTCGTGGAGGCTGCTGCCAGGTATTGAGTACCTCTCATGTCCAGATGGTCTTAAACTTTGAGGACTTTGGTTTCTTGATGTAGGTGATCTGTAGGTGTAGTATCTGTGCAGCTTGTGATGATTTTTAGGGCTTTATTTTGAATAATCTGTAAGGTCTTATGATGTGTTTCAGCTAGGTTAGAAGCCTAGGCAGGGCTTGCATATTCCATCACTGATCTTATGTTTTGTTTGTAAACTGTGGTGGTGGTTTTTTTGTTGTGTCAATTGAGTGGGCAAGTGACCTGAGGGCGTTAAGTCTGGGTGTCAGTTTCTGTTTCATGTTTGTAGTATGCTGTTAGAATGTCATTAGAGTATCATATGTTACTCCTAGGATTTTGGGTGTGTTAGGGGTGTGTTGTTTATGGTGAGTTGCGGGGTGTATTTGTGTTCTGCTGTCCAGCTTGTGAGGGGGGTTGCGGTGGATTTGGCTGGGGCTAACTTGAGTCTGCTTGTAGTGCACCAGTCATGTAATGTGTTGAGATAGGGTTGAAGCAGACGTGTTGCTGTGTCTAAGTTTTGGTGTCTGCATGTGAGTTTTATGTCGTCTGCGTAGGAGGCTATGTTTATTTGGGGTGTATTGGGTGTATTTATATCATGTATGTACAGATTGAAGAGTGCGGGTGACAGGACGGATCCTTGCGAGACTCCTTTTGGGTAATTTCTGATGCTAGATGACTAATCGGCAAAAGATACATGTGCAGGTTTTTTTTATCGGGAGAGAGTGAGAGTGGAGTGTGTGTGTGTGCATAAGTGCAAGAGAGATATGTACATCCTAAACATGTTTGTCAATTATGCACAAATTTAAGCTTGGACATAATTATAGTTTACGTACAATAATTAATCAAGCGTACCACCTTTCTGAAATAAATATATAATTGATCAACTTAAAACTATCATGATTGAAACATTGAAAAGTGCATTATTGTATTGTAATGAAACTCACCTAACTATAGTAGCTTATATTTCACCTGGCGGTATATTTAATCCCTGAGCCACTGATTATCGATACTTATTGGAAAAATATATATCTACTATCGTCCAATTGCTCTTATATCTTGTATCTCTAAAGTTTTTTAAACTATTTGTGCATCCAAATTTCTTAAGCATTTCTCTTCTCATAATCTACTCTCAGATCGCCAGTATGGCTTCCTTAACCCTCCAGCCCCGGGGGCTATAGCTTGCGACTGTGCTGCGGTACCGGGTGTTTTGACGATCTTTGGGCTATGTTAACTACTCTGTAAGGCAATGAATATGGCATGTAATGTTGTGAATAAAAAAGAATAATGTTCCACAAACCTTCCTCTGTCGAATGGCGTTGAGTAGAGGTCTCTAGCCCCTCTGGTTGCATAATGGTGAGCGCGGGAAGACGAGTGCTTTTCGGCGGCAAATTCTTCCCGCGTTCGGACGCGTCGCCCCGGCCATGGCTACGACGCACCTAGCCGCTCGTCGCGCCAAAGTATTTATCTCCCTTAGATGATTTTAGTGTTTGATATTGAGAATGTGATGTTTATTTGATATTTTTCTATTTATTTTGAGGCCAATTATATAAAATATGTTTATTAGGGTATCACTGTCACTGATATTGCTAATTTTCACTCGATACCGTACATTTTATTAGTAATTGAGGTAGGTTATTGTTGTATTAGGCACTGATTATTCGTTATCACAGGTGTTTATTATACTTTGGCCATCAAGTATTGTGTCTTGTGGCACTTTCACTTTGATAAATATGCTTTAGAGTGTCACTGTCACTGATAATGCTCATTTTCACTCGATACCGTACATTTTATTAGTAATTGAGGTAGGTTATTGTTGTATTAGGCACTGATTATTCGTTATCACAGGTGTTTATTATACTTTGGCCATCAAATATTAGGTCTTGTGTCACTTTCACTTTGACAAATATGCTTTAGAGAGTGTCACTGTCACTGATAATGCTCATTTTCACTCGATACCGTACATTTTATTAGTAATTGAGGTAGGTTATTGTTGTATTAGGCACTGATTATTCGTTATCACAGGTGTTTATTATACTTTGGCCATCAAATATTAGGTCTTGTGTCACTTTCACTTAGTTATATGATTTGTAAACGTTTTATATACAATTTATTGTGTCTTTTTTCACTGATTTATATATTTCTATAGGTTCTAATCATATGAATGTCACTTGGTATATACATATGTGTCACTTTCACATATTATTATGGTGTAATTGTATTTGTATAAATGTGTTCATAATACATGACTTTTGTATAACAATAAATTGGTTTACTTCCACTTTTTGCCTATATATATACTGTACATATTGTCATTATCTTTGGCACTTTCACTATGATTATTAGAACTCCAGCTTGGAGTGGTAATCAAAGAAGCACTCTAAAGCACAGAGTGCCACCTTGCACTCCACACACTCCATGGTTGACTTTTTACCTGGCCTCGGCCTCACCCTGCTGTTGTAGCAGACATGGCACCGCTTCTGCTGTGTTCTTCCTGGTTCATTCTGAGGCAGGGAACCAAGCCTGTGCCTAATCAAGTATTGAGCACACTGCACGCGGTCAATAACGGCGGGCCCAGGATGTGCCACTGCCCTCTGTGGCATAGCATACTTCTCCAGGAGCTCCGTCAACACCTGCTTTTGGAACCTCCGCAGGCTATTGAACTTCATGGGTGTGTTCACATTCCGAAGCTTGTATATATTGTAGGCATTCAGAACTGACATGTCCACCATATGCAGAAAGAACTTTTTGTACCATCTGCACGAGGTACGCAGGCAGTCAATGAAGCCTATCTGCATGTCGGACTTGTCCACCAGCCTCATGTTGATGTTGTAGTCCAGGACAGCATCGGGCTTGGTCACCCTGGCCTTGGTGCGGCGATCCACCTTGCCAGTCTCCACCATTTCCCCCTTGTGGATGGTGGTCAGGAGGTTGACCTTCCGCTGGTCGTGCCAGTGGATAGCCAGAATGGGCCCCGGCTTCTTCCGGAACACATCACCTTTTTTGGTCTTTGGAGGGAAAGGTGGCATGCCCTTCCTTTTCCCTCGTACTGTGCCTACAGTCCCCGTCTTGCGCTCATGCAGGTACTGTGAGAGAGTGGGGGACGTGTAATAATTGTCCGTGTAGAGGACGTGATTCTTGTGAAAGTAGCGGTCCATCATGGCTTGCACCACTGCTCTGCCAAAGCCAATGAGGGGGTCCACAAGCAAGTCCCCTTCCTTCCCGCTGTAGACCAGGAAGTCCAGGACATAGCCAGTTTGGCAGTCGCACAGCACAAAGAATTTTATGCCAAAGCGATGTCTTTTTGAGGGGATGTACTGCCGGAAGCTGAGTTTTCCCCGGAACAGCACAAGAGACTCGTCAATGACGACCTTGCGGAAGGGCTTGAAGTAGGAGGTGAAGCGTCATCTCATACAACGTCCTAATCTTCCACAGCTTATCACCGAGGTGGACGTCGGTGTTGGTGACAAGATGGAGCGCTGCGAGGATATCAAGGTACCGGTCGCGAGACATATATTTCCCGAAGGCAGGGGTGGATATCAGATCATTGGTGATCCATTAGTCAGGCAACCTATGCTTCTTGACATGAGGCATTAGCATGGTGAGTGCCAGGAACACCATGAACTCTTTATGAGTCACTGGGGTCCACTGCCTCATGTGGCCCTTGGTCACCTTGCCCAAAAAGTGGACCTGGAATTGGTGCTGCTTATTTGTCTCCTTGACAACATAGCCTACCACCTCCTCATCAAAGAAGGCCTCAAATAGTTCGTGTGGTGGAGCATTGGGGCCTGAAGGAAAATTGGGGGTAATGCCTGAACCCTCCAGTACCTCATCAAAAGCTGGCACATCAGGGTTGTATCCATCCTCATCAACTACGTCTTGCCACTGAAAAACATAGAATGGGTCTTGTCTACGCTGACGAGGAGCTCCAGCTGCTGGCCCAGCACGCCCACGGTCAACTCGGGAGGCGCGCGCCCTAGGGCGGCGAGGGCGTCGGCCAGGGGGGCGGGCAGCACGACGGGCAGCATCACGCCGGGCCAAGCGGATGGGTCGAGGGTCGTCGATGTCCATATAGTCATCGTCAGAGTGGTCATCTTGCCCTGATGGTGAACCTATGTAATCATGGCCAGAGTCTTCAGAGAGGTGCCCTTCTTATCAAGGTACCGGTCGCGAGACATATATTTCCCGAAGGCAGGGGTGGATATGAGATCATTGGTGATCCAATAGTCAGGCAACCTATGCTTCTTGACATGAGGCATTAGCAGGAAAATTGGGGGTAATGCCTGAACCCTCCAGTACCTCATCAAAAGCTGGCACATCAGGGTTGTATCCATCCTCATCAACTACGTCTTGCCACTGAAAAACGTAGAATGGGTCTTGTCTACGCTGACAAGGAGCTCCAGCTTCTGGCCCAGCACGCCAGTGGTAATCAAAGAAGCACTCTAAAGCACAGAGTGCCACCTTGCACTCCACACACTCCATGGTTGACTTTTTACCTGGCCTCGGCCTCACCCTGCTGTTGTAGCAGACATGGCACCGCTTCTGCTGTGTTCTTCCTGGTTCATTCTGAGGCAGAACAACCAGGCAACCTATCCCCCGCATAATCTGGCGGGTAACCAGTGATGCGTGGGCAGCGTGCGGGTGGGCGAGGTGGGGAAGGATTGGCAGGTGAGGCTGTGTCCCCCCGAGGTCCTGGGCTCCTTGGCCTGCGACGAGTGACAGAAAGCAATGTTTCACTGTCACTAGGCCCAGGTATTGGTGATGCGAGCTCAAAGACTTCTTCAGGAAGACATGTTGAAGGCGGGAGAGGTGGGGAGGACCGTGGGGAAAGTTGCGGGGACGTATGGCTGGGGCTGGCCGGGGTGGACGCCGCGGGAGCCTCGAACAAAACTCTCTTACTTTTCTTAATTTTTTTGGTATATTTCCTACCTTTCCCCTTTTCGGCAGCAGTATGTCTCCTGTCGGGGGACCTAAGAGGCAAATAGGCCGAAAGTGGGGGGGGGTCCTCAAACCTTGGCAATGGTGGGGGTGGTGGGGAAGAATGCGGGGCATCCGGGTCATCTTGGGTGGCGTGGGTAGATAAGGGAGACAATGGCGGACGAGAAGGGTCACCACGCTGACCCTCACTCACAGCCTCATCCTCACCAAGTATTTTTGCTTGTTCCCTAGCTGCCGCGGCCGCCTTCTCAAGTATTTTCTGCTTATACAAATGTAGCTTGAAAGGCGATTTACCGGGGGAAGGGCTTGGAGTCGTGTCACTTATGCGAAATTTGGTGAGTGACCTTGAACTCTCCCACTCACTCACTCTCTCAAGTTCACTGTCTTTAGGTAAACCAGCTTCCTCAACAACTGGTACATCACCTTCATCACTCTCATCACTGTCATGTTCTCTCGCAAATCCCAGGAATTGCTCTTCTTTGTCACTCTCATGGCCATAATCACTCGACTTATAATTACTGGAGTCGTCACTGACTTCATCATCAACATTATGCTTGGCATCAGCTCGCTCATAAAGTCTCAATGTCGTCTCAATACCTCCGGGAGATAACACATTTAGGCGATGGCGTCGGGGTAAGGCGCGACGAACTAGCAAGGGCGTCGTAGGAAGCACGGTATCGGACACAGCGGAATCACTATTTGGCGTACTGTCCATGATGGCGTCGGGGTAGATACTGTTGCTGTGGCGTCGTTTACGCCTGGTGGCGCCACCTACCGTCCCATGATACCAAAAATGTACACGCGGCATTCGAAAGCACGCATGCAAGCAATGGGCGTTCAAGAGCCCTTCCGGGTTGGATAGGTTAAGGGTCGCTCTACTGTTGATCTTCTTTCATATCTTACTAACTCTTGGTCATCCTCCTTTCAGAACTTCGGTGAGACCTTTTCTCTTGCACTAGACATATCGAACGCCTTCGATAGAGTCTGGCATAAATCTTTAATTTCTAAACTACCCTCCTTCAGTTTTGCTATGCCACGTTATAATAAAATTTGAAACAATCTGATTGCGATTTCCACCTTAGGAATCAGCGCTCTATCAACAACTTGGGTTCCTCTCCGCTGGGAAACAACTAGCCTTGGCTCTATAACTTCACTCAAATAATAATCAATGGACACAAAATACACAGAAATGGTTCACAACTTGTGAACCATTACTGTGTATTTTGTGTCCATTGATTATGAGAATGTACCCTAGAGATTAAGGAATAAACGTGTGTCACACGCTTATTCCTTAATCTCTAGGGTACATTCTTATATGGCGTTGGAAAAATAATATATGTATAACATTCATATAAATAATAATAATGTTACAGATGGAACATATAAATATTAATACACAGAGATGTTAAATCTCAATCACAATAAGTAGTGCCCTGAAAGAAAATAACGAAAAACTTAGAGTAAATAATAGTTACTGCCTAGCATACACGCAGTACTGAAGGTATGTAAATTAAGACACTACTTGACTTCTATACGAACAAGGTATGTTAACTTGAATGAGAGATAAAACTCTAATATCTCAAAGAGTAATAATTATGAATATAAATTCATGAATACATATGATTTAGATAATAGTCATGAATGCGTGACTGAACTTCAAAGCGAATAATAAGTTAATGCAACTTGAATAAACATACAGTAGAGCTAGAATAACTCAAAAGGTACACAAATGAATTATACTTCATATAGCGTGATAATAACAATAGTCATTAACATGTGACTGATGAGAAATACTATGTGAATAAACTATCTATTGTAGTATGTATCCAGATGATGAAAATAGCATAAAAACTAGGTCTGAATAAGCGTTCACTGGTTTTTACGTGTAGGTGCATGTATTTATTCCCGGACAAACATATGTATATTTTCACGTAAGGAATACAGGAGACTGTACTCGAGGAAGTATATACATATTTATCCCACTATAGATGTGTATATGTTCTCCCTTAACAGAGTAACGGATAATAAATAAAATAGGGAAGAATGGATAATCTTCGATTCTTACGTTAAACTATGAACCTCAACATATCAAGTTAACCCTAATTGCAATCATCGTTACCATTACGAAACAAAAGAACACTTAACCCGGCAAGCGCGATAGGCCTCACGGAAGGCTTCCTATAGGGAACGCGATAGGCCTCACGGAAGCAAGACCATAAAAAAAGCCTTCAAAAAAAAAAAAAGGGCCTATCAAAACAAAGGAATTTGTCTCTAGGTGAGATAATTCCCCTCCAGTACTCATCCATGTAAATCCTCAATTATCACCTATTTTTCCTCTTATTATCATCATTTATCGGTTATTTTTCTCTCCCACGATAATGTAGCACAAGTGGGTTGCAGAAAAGATCGTTATGTAACACCCAGACACCGGCCCACACCGCCCCGCTCGTCTCAGTTACCTCGCAGACAGCGAGAGAGGAGGGTTGCCTGTGGCTCTCTCTCGCCTGAGATTATGACCGGGTGGCCAATATCTTCGTTTTTCACCACCCAAATGCTTTTCCCACTTATTTTAGCACTCTTGAAGATTCATATATACATCATATATGTAAAATAAAAGCATACCGAAAACAAATAATGCTCTATATTGTAAATATAACGAATTCTGTCAGAATCCAAGGCTAGAAATGCACAAATAACTACCCTAGCCCCTAGGTCTATTTCGCGCTTGTCAGGTTAAAGGTTTAGGTGGAAAGAAGGCACTGGTAGAGCATTTGTCGAGCACGTTTCACTTGTCCGAGTTGTCCAACGATTGATCACAGGGACCTGGAGGCTTCACACACATTCCCTAGGTTCTGGTCCAAATAACTTGATGCGCCTAGCTCTATATTCTTTCTTCTTCCTTTCCACACGACACTCTCGGATACTCTGCACTGAGTTGGGTTGTTGGATTGACTTGAAATTTATTACGAATATCGGTTTGTTACAGTGATACCAATCGTTGATCTAGATTGGAATCAAGGCTACTAGTTTCACCTGAGATATTGGGACTTCCTGTATATGTTTTGTCAATTCTCCGAATAACTGGATGTTGGCTACTTATTAACAGCACAGAAAGTTCCTCACTAGAGGTTACGCTTGACTGATCCCTTTCTAACCTAGGGATCCCGATATTGTATTCCAATTTAGGAATAAAGCCAGTAGGCTGATTGCTTGACTTACCCTTGGTCAGTGTAGGTAGTAACTCCTTTTTGGTCGGCATCAGGGGGCTTTGATCTCGGGATAATAGGGGTGTGCGTGATATCCTGATTTTGAGTTTAGGGATGGAAGGAGTTGCACTAATATTGGTTTGGCTGTGTGACTTGTTTGAGGAGGATACTTGGGAAGTTTTGGTCTTCTTATTTGCCCTAGGTTTTACCTGATGGTTATTTAGGAGTGAAATGTTACTTTGGGAGATTTGGCTAGAGTTGGGGTTTTCCTCACTCTTAGTATTGAAAGGGATAATTGGAATCTGTAAGCGATGCTAGTACTTGTGGCATAATTAGTTTGGTACTCTACTGGGGGCATTGGGGGTTTTTATTGTAAATTTTCATAACTTCAGGTGTGTCACAAATTATCACTGGTAGGTTTTGGGGGCTGTAGGAGCTCTCCTTGGAATTCCTGGGATTTTCACGCTCATTGTTTTCTATGAGAGCTGTTCCTGGGATCGCGTATTCTGGCATGGTTAAGTACCGTTTTGTAACTTGATGTTGATGGTGGTCCTGGGTCCTGGAGAGCCCGGGCTGTGGTTCCTGACTTCTTATGGTAGAAATGCGGCATATTTGGTCTGAGGTGTTATATAAAGACGGGAGCAGGTGGTTGGATACATTTGGCATATCTTGTCCAGACCCCGTCATCTCAGGTTTCTATCCCTCCATCTGTGCCTTTGTCTCTAATTTCCTTTCCGGCCATTCCATAGCTGCGGTTGTGGATGGCCATCACTCACTTCCTCATCCTATCGACTCTGGTGTTCCTCAGGGCTCTGTCCTATCTCACATTCTCTTTCTAATTTTCATAAATGATCTTCTCAACTGTACCTCCCGTCCCATCCATTCATACGCAGACGACTCTACCTTACACTACTCAATTAGTTTTCCTGAACGCCCCAGCCAGCAATCCCTCAAATACAAATGTAATGATGCCATGGAACACTTATCTTCAGATCTAACTACTATTTCCAAATGGGGCAGAGAAAACCTTGTTACCTTTAATGCTTCCAAAACCCAGTTTCTTCCTCTTACTACCTGTTCGGAACTTCCAGTGGACTATCCCTTACACTTCAACAATACAAAAATCAATCCTTCATCTTCTCTCAATATTCTAGGTGTCTCCTTTTCTTCTGCTCTCACTTGGAAGGACCATATTACCAGTCTTGCTAAGGCAGCATCCCAGAAGCTGGGTGTGCTCAACTGTCTCCAGGGGTTCTTTATCCCTGTGCAGCTTCTGGCTCTGTACAGGGGCACAGTGCATCCTTGTATTGAGTATTGTTCACATGTGTGGGGAGGATCCTCTCACACTGCACTCCTAGACAAAGTAGAAAGGAAAGCCTTTCGTATCATTAACTCCCGTCCACTCACCAACTCTCTGCAATCTCTCTCACTTCGCCGCAATGCTGCATCTCTCTTGCTATTCTATCGCTGCTACAATAATCAGTGTTCCTCAGAGCTTTCCCAGTGTATACCACCTCCTCTATGTAGGGTACGTAGTAACCGTCTTTCAACACTATCCCACCCCTACTCTGTGCAACTCTCCAACCCAAGAGTGAAACACTTCAAACTCTGTGGGTTCAGGCATTTTGGCTCGAACGTCCCTTGATTTTGACCCTGTCACTCTTTCAACTCTGGGGGAGGCACTCGCTACAGGCAGTTCTGCCTTTTGTTTCCCTTACTAACATAGAACAAAAAATCAACAAGTAAACTCTCGAAGTCTCTCCCTTGGGCGGGTGCCCAACCCCGAAAGGGGTTGAAATAGGGGAGCTATCCCTCCGCCAAAGGCGGCTTTCTAAGGCCTCTCCTAGCTGATGCTGAGAGGATTGGGTTCTAGTCATATGGTGATGGGCTGGTCTATCAGAGTGAGAACTGAGCGATCTCTGCCATACCCATAGCTTACTATGACTGACCTTTTTCTTATATATTTTCTAGATCTCAAATGACGGCGTCTCTTCCGTGGATTGACCTCCTAATCTGCCAACTTAGAAGTTGGCAGATTGGAAGCCAAAGCATCACATTTTTCCTTTGCCCCTCAGCTTTCTCTTCATAATTGCTTAGGGGCACGGGGCCCTGGATGGGACTTTGGTTTCCTGGGTATTTCCGCACCCTCCTAAGCTCCCCGTCATGGAGTGGCTTCGGTCACCCAGGCTTTATTGTGGTAGGCAGGGAGGGTTCTGTGGGGGTGCTCGGTTATGGCCTTGGCATTGCTTGGGGCCTTGGGGCTGTTCGGCCAGGCAACCTGGGGAACAGCAACAACAACAACAACTCTCTCCCTCAATCTGTCTTTCCCTTATCCTATGACTTACACTGCTTCAAGCTCCTTCTGTCCAGACATTTTGACTCTAACGTGCCTTGAATTTGGCTCCCTGTCACTCATTCAACTTTTAAGGAGACACTGGTTACAAGCAGCTTTGCCTTTTGTGTCCTTCATTTACAGTACATAGGCCAAACAAAAACTCCTGGGGAGAGGTCTTTTCAGACCTCCACTGATTCGCTCCATATTTATTTAGTTCAAGATTTTAAGGTGTTTCACCCCATTAGTTTGGAGATATTAAAATGCTTCAAAATATTCAAGTGTTGATTTTGTAATGGGCGAGCGATAGCGAGCTTATAACATAGGAGAACTCGGATATTAGTTTTGTTTTCGAAAAATGTAAACATTTAGCTTGAAAGTGGTCTGGGTGGGCATTTTTTAGTTTGAAAAAAGTCAGGAAAGGCGTTTTTGTTAGCGTAGTGATCGAAAGTGGCAAAAGCAAGCAAAGTCCTTAATACTGAAACAGAATATCATGCCTAGAGAGACATTCGATAGAGTGCATACCTCCACCTATGCTGACTGGTTCTTTACCATTAATATCACAGGCCTATATTGTTATCTGGATCTGGGTTCGAGGATATGATCCGGATCGTATCCTTGAATCATTGATTCCTTGGCGTATATCTTATCTGCCCAATAAATTTCATGAAAATCTCTGCATTGCCTTCTAAGTTGAATCACTTCTCCCTTGGCACATATCCTATCTTCCCAACACATTTTGTAAAAATCACAAACAACCCCATATCACCGTGAGCGGTAGTATTGTTTCACTCTGTGTTTAAATATTAGTGTAGACCTATTGTTGGCGACAGGAACGACCCTTACTAACAATCACCCTGACTCCTAATTGACCGTAACCACGTTTTACCCACCACACCTATCTGACAGCATCTCTGACGTGTCACACACACCTGTCCAAGCTAGCGGACGCTGCTCAAGTCACGGTCTAATTTCTTCCAATACAATTTTCTTCTATCTATTGTTGTATTATATAAATTACATCTGTGACTTTTTCTCCCCTCTGCCATATCTAGAAATGCAATTATTTAATAATTTCTCCTATAACTGTAACTAATATACCGATAGTACATAAATATCCCCCCTGGGGGTAAGGGAGTAGAATATGCCCCACGTGCCTCCTGCATGTCGTAAAAGGCAACTAAAGAGGTTGGGTCGGTGGGGTTGCGACCCCCACTCTTGAACAAAAATTACAGCAACGAATAACGAACAAACGGCCTCGGAACTGGACGGACCTAATGTTGACGAACTTCGACCTACCATGGACAGTCTACGGTTTGCGACTTGGAATGTAAGAGGCATGAATGATGACACAAAAGAGAGATAGGTCCTGGAAGTGTTAGTGAATCTATTATATATTTATTTATTTATTTTTTATTTATTTCACCCCAACACCAAACACCTCCAATGAAGTTAATGAAAGCATTATACTGTAAGTGATCCACCGGGATTCGAACCTGGGTTATCACACAAATATTTTTAAACACTTTAATCATTACACCACCAAGACTTTTAAAGGTGTATGCACAAGCCTACGACTTATTTTCCATTCTCGAATACTGGATATTAGTCTAATCATGTACATATTCCCAACCGCGCTATGGTAGCCTAACGCTTAAGTGAGAGGAAAGAATATTCATGGGGAACAGATCATATAGAACGGCCTCGCTACGAAATATCCCTGAACCTACTGATAATCTGTGTTTCATTAATTTCACCCCAACACCAAACACCTCCTGCCAGGCTGGATGTATGCGGAATGACTGAGACCAAATGGAGGGGTACTTATGTGAGAGAGTGGAAGTGTGGAATGGGTGTGTGTGCTGGAGTGGGTGAGCATGAGGGAGCGAAAGAAGGTGCATGTTTTTTTGTAAGTAACAAATGGAAGAAGCGTGTAAGAGACTATGGGTCTGTGGGTGCAAGGTTTGTGTGGGTGAGAATGAAAGTAGGAATAAAAACATGGGTGGTTGTGTATGTATGCTCCGACAGAGGATAAAACTGTATGAGAAAAAGATGAGTTCTGGAAGACTGTTGAGGCATTGTGGACGTATGTGTGGGGAGGAGGCTGTGAATAGTCAACACCTTCATCTGACACAGAATGAAGCACAGGTACACATGGAAAGTGGTGTGGAGGAGGAAGGATGATACAGTGGTGGAACGAAATGCACCGATTGATTATATATGTGGATGAACGAATGAAGAATTTTGTGCTGGATTCTAAGGTGTATGGGGGTATTGGGGGGGGGGTCGTCTGGTCATTATGTAGTAGTAGCTAAACGTATGATACAAAAGAAGAGGGTGAGGAGAACTGGAGGGAGGCGAGAGATAGGTGGAATGGTGAGAAATGTGGAGAGGTTGCAGGAGGAGCAAATCAGGGAAGAGTTCAAGAGAGCAGTAGAAAGACGACTAGGTAGGTTTGACCTGGAGGGTATGGAGGAAGTGTAGGAGGTGAGCAAAGTGTTTAAGGAAGAGATATGTGCAGCATGTGAGGAGATGTGTATAGTAAGGAGAAGAGGAAGGACTGAAGCATGGTGGATTGAAGAGGTAAAAACAGCTGTTGAAGACAAGAAGAAAGCGTATAGAGAGTGGTTGGGTAGTAGAGGGAATGAAGATTTGGAGAGACAGAAAAGAGCGAGGTACTTGGAGAAAAAGAGAGTGGTGAAGAGAGTAGTGAAGGAAAGTAAGAGAAGAGTAAATGAAGAATTTGGAAGGTATCCGAGTTCAAAATGGAGGGAGTATAAGAAACTGTTCTGGAAAGAGGTCAAGAAAGTTAGGGAATGTAGCAAGGGAAATAGTAAGGGTGTGAAAGATAAGAATGGGTGAGTGATAGGCGAGAAGCAGGAGAGTCGAAAGATGGAGGGAGTACTTCAACGAATTGCTCATTTAAGGGATGTAGCGACAGCAAACATAGTTGGATGGGGTATATGAGGGAACAAAATAGATGGGGTATATGAGGGAACAAAATAGAAGTTGAGGAGGAGGAGGTGGGGATCAGGTCAGAAGTGTGTGAAGCCATGAAAAGAGTGAAGATGGGGATGAAGTGTGTGGGGAAATGCTGAGGTATGGTTGTGAGATAGTGATTGAATGGGTATGGAAAATGTGTAAACTAGCATGGGAGAAGGGAAGTGCACCTGATGACTGGAAGACAGGCATAATATTCCCCCTGTATAAGGGTAAAGTGGAAAGAGGAATATGTGTCAACGACTTGGGGCGCTCGTTTATGGCCTTGGCCTTGCTCTGGACCTTGGGGCTGTTCGGCCAGACAACCTGGGGAACAGCAACAACAACAACAACAACCACTGGGGAATATGTCTTCTAAGTGTAGTAAGGTAGTGATTGAGAGAGTGAGAGCGAGAACAGATAAATTGATAGGTGACGAGCAGGGCGGGTTTAGGAAGGGTAGAGAATGTGTAGATCAGAATTTTGCCCTGAAGTGTGTTGTGGAGAAATATTTGGAGAAGCAACAAAAGTTGTATGTTGCCTTTATGGACTTGGAGAAGGCCTATTTCAGAGTGGATAGAGTAGGTATGTGGAAAGTACTGAGAATATACGGAGTAGATGGCAAGTTGCTGAAAGCAGTGAAGAGCATGTTTGACGTTACAAAGGCGTCAGTATGTGTGGAGAATGAGCAGAGCGAGTTCTATAATCTGAATGTTGGGTTGAAACAAGGGTGTGTGATGTCCCCATGGTTATTCATTATATATATGGATGGAGCAATGAAAGAAATACAAGGAAGAGCAGTGGATGTTGGTGTAGCACTGACAAGGGAGGTCGGGATGGGAGGAGGGGCATCGACTGACTGGGGACAGAGGTGCATGGGGGCATTTCGTTCGGGGATCACGGCGTCCGGCAATAGATAGACAGATACACATGAATATAGCCTTTCTAAAGCTTTAATGTCAAGTAAATTACACTCGTATCATAATTCTCAAAAATCAATATTTCTAAGTATACCCGGAGACCTAGAGGAACATGTGTACCTGCTTCATATATTACCATCGTGTCATTTTGCTCCAACTTTTTTGTATTTTCCTCTTATATATTCATCTGATATCTCTCATCATTAAACTCTCAGAATACATAATTTTATTAACACACTATTTCTGTTCGATTTTTGATCTATACTGACCTATTTCTTTATGTAATTCATTCTTGCTTTCTTTTTGAAATATTAAAACAAAAACATTGAGTTATTTATTTATTTTATTTTTTCCTGGTCACCCATATATTATATATATTTTCTTTTTCAGGCACCCTTATTAAACTAAGTCATAGTGAATATACCTAACGTTCTCCATGTCCATTTTTAAGAAAAATCATAATTAACCATGGCAAATCATCGTATGTACTGTATATGCTGAGGCCCAATCCCCACTTTTCCTATTTTTATTTTTATTTTCTATTTTACTCTATTTCATTATTTTGTTATTTTGATTTTCTTGGGGGTGGCCGACACAAGACATAGCAAGAACAGGGAAAACATAAAACACAAGACAGAACAATGAACAAACACAGACAAAACACAAAATTAACACACATCTAGGTCACCCAGGAGAATCATCGTACTTGTGGATATTGTAGTGGCCATTTCGGTACAACTATTTTTTTATGAATAACAACTCTGTTCATTGCAAATTCTGTGAACAGGTCATTTAGCTTGAGATCAAACTCTGCAAAGCAGCCAACTAATTTTGCACTAATTCGGAAAGTCAATATTCTCAAGGAGTTTGTGACAGCTAATGTTGGAAACGAAACCTCTCCCCCAATTGAGAGCGAAATTCCTGTCCCAATCAGCAATGACTCATCACTGCGAAATACTGATGGAGCCCCTGTCCCAAAAAACACTGTTTTGCCCCAACAGGCCAAGCAGGATATGGACTTCCAGCCAGTCTGAAATGGTGTGAGGCAAACCATAACCACTTCATAACAATCACGACAAATGAGGACCAGATTCTTGCTGTTGACACGAGGATGGTTGGTGACTCATTTATATGTAACCAACTGATAGAGTTCTGTGGTAGGGCTCCAAATAATAGAAAATTATTCTGTATCCCAGGTGCTAGAATCAACGACATAATGGCGACCAAAGACTATATCGCAGCTGGTGCCACAGACAATACCCTGTTTGTGATCCATCAGTTTGTTATTTTTCCATGTGGATGAGGGATACAAAAGGCAAAGCTGCCTGTGATGAGTGCTTCCGCCAGAGTTGAAAGAATGACAAGGCCAAAATCAAGGATGAGCGCGCCAAACACATTTTTTTTTCTATGTGAATGAGGGAGACAAAAGGCACAACTGCCTGCAGCGAGGGCCTCCCCCAGATATCAAAGAGTGAAAGGACCGAAATCAAGGGACGTTCGAGCTAAAATGCCTGGACACACAGAGTTTGAAGCAATTTAAGTCATAAGAAGAGGGAAAGACTGAATCTGGGAGAGAGTTCCAGAGCTCAGCAGTTGAATAGGATAAAGTCTGAGAAAAGCATTTCTCTCTTGGGTTGGAGAGTTGCACAGAGTAGGGGTGGGATTGTGTTGCAAGGCGGGTACCACGTACCCTACGTAGAGGAGGTGGTATACACTGGGAAAGCTCCGAGGAACACTGATTATTGTAATAGCGATAGAATAGTGAGAGAGATGCAACATTGAGGCGAAGAGAGAGAGATTGCAGAGAATTGGTGAGTGGACGGTAGTTAATGATACGAAAGGCTTTCCTTTCTACTTTATCTAGGAGTGCGGTGTGAGAAGAATCCTCCCCACAATGTGCACTGTGCCCCTGTACAGAGCAAGTAGCTGCACAGGGGTAAAAAAAAACTTGAGGCGGTTGAGCACACCCAGCTTCTGGGAGGCTGCCTTAGCGAAACTGGTAATATGGTCCCTCCAACTGAGAGCAGAAGAAAAAGAGACACGAGAGAACATTGAGAGAAGATGAAGAGTTGATTTTTGTATTGTTGAAGAATAAGGGATAGTCCTCTGGAGGTTCCTGACGTGTAGTAAGATGGATAAATTGAGTTTTGGAAGCATTAATGTTACAAGGTTATCTCTACCCCAATTGGAAATAGTAGCTAGATCAGAAGATAAGCATTTTATGGCTTCATTATGTTTACTTTTGAGGGACTGCTGGCTGGGGCGTTCTGGAAAACTAATTGAGTGGTGTAAAGTAGAGTCGTCTGCATATGAATGGATGGGACTAGATGTACAGTTGAGAAGATCATTTATGAAAATTAGAAAGAGAATAGGAGATAGGACAGAACCCTGAGGAACACTGGAGTTGATAGGATGAGGAATTGAGCGATGGCCGTCCACAACCGCAGCTATGGAACGGCCGGAAAGGAAATTAGAGACAAAGGCACAGAAACCGAAGGAGGGCAGTTTGGAGATTAAAGATTTGTGCCAGACTCTATCGAAGGCCTTCGATATGTCTAATGCAACAGAAAAAGTCTCACCGAAGTCTCGAAAGTTGGATGACCAAGAGTTAGTAAGATATGAAAGAAGATCACCAGTAGAGCGACCCATAAGGAAGCCATACTGGCGATCTGAGAGCAGATTATGAGAAGAGAAATGCTTAAGAAATTTGGAAGCAAGAATAGTTTAAAAAACTTTAGAGATACAAGAGATGAGAGCAATTGAACGATAGTTGGAGGGTTGAGAGCGGTCACCCTTCTTTGGGACAGGTTGAATGAGAGCACACTTCCAGCAAGAAGAAAAGACGTTAGAGGAGAGACAGAGACGAAAGAGTTTGCCTAGGCAGGGGGTCAGCACGGAAGCACAGTTTTTAAGTACAACAGGAGGAACACCGTCCGGACCGTATGCCTTCTTAGTATTAAGCCCAGAGAGGGTAGAAAGTACATCTTTAGAAGAGATTAGGATATTAGGCATAAGTAGGAGAGAGGGGGGTGGAGAGGGAGGAATAGCACCGGAATCATCCAAGGTAGAGTTTCTGGCAAAAGTTTGAGCAAAGAGTTCAGCTTTGTCAGAGGAAGAAGTGATGGTTGTACCATCAGAGTGGGAAAGGGGGGGGGGGGGGAGACGAGGAAGAGAAGTTGTTGGAGATGTTTTTGGCTAGATGCCAGAAAGCTTGGGAAGAGCTAGAGTTGGATAGTTCAGTGAATTTATTATTGATGAAAGAGTGCTTGGCAAGTCGAAGAACAGATTTGGCTTGATTCCGGGCTGAACCATAGGAAGAATGAGAGTCTTGAGATTTAAGGCGTCGGTAACGTTTGAATGCTTCCTCCTTGTTGTGTACAGCAGTAGAACAAGCGTGAGTAAACCAAGATTTTTTTGCATTAGACTGAGAGAAAGAAAATGGAATGTACGCTTCCATGCCCGAGAGGATTACCTCGGTAATGCGTTCAGCACTCTCCGAGGGTCCTCGGCCACGGAAGCAGAGATCATTCCATGGGAAATCAAAGAAGTACTGCCGGAGAGCCTCCCAGTCGGCAACGCCAAAGTGCCACAAGCGCTGCCGGCTGGGAGGATCGGATGGCCGTACTGAAGAGATAGGACAGGTGACGGAGATAAGTTTATGGTCGGAGGAGCCCAAAGGAGAGAAAAGATTGACAGTATAAGAAGAAGGGTTAGAAGTCAGAAATAAGTCAAGAATGTTGGTCCGATCTCCGAAGCGATCCGGGATACGGGTTGCTGGACCAGCTGCTTTAGGTAATATATGATAAAAAAGACGTAGGCTTGTTCACCAGGTTTGTCAGTAGAGTGAGAGGAGAGCCATTGGCGGTGGTAAACGTTGAAATCTCCTAAGATGGAGATTTCAGAAAAAGGAAGAGATAGATAGAATGTGTTCCACTTTAGAATTTAGATAGTCGAAGAATTTGGGAAAGTCGGTAGAGTTAGGGGAAAGGTAGACAGCACAGAAATATTTAGTATGAGAATGACGGGATAGTTTGAGCCATAAACTTGAGAATTCAAAGGAGTCGAAATCGGGAACACGAGAGCAAGTGAGTTTGTTGTGCACATATGCACAACATCCGCCATTGGCTTTGAAACTAGGATAAAGAAAGTAGGAGGATACAGAGAAGGGGCTGCTGGCAGTTGCTTCAGACACCTGAGTTTCGGTGAGAAAAAGAAGATCAGGTTTGGAGGAGGAGAGATGGTGTTCGATAGAGTGAAAATTAGAGGAAAGGCTGTGAATATTGCAAAAGTTGATAGTAAGAGTGACAGGCTGTGCTCCAGAGGGGGAAGGTTGGGCATGTGTGGCGGCATTTATGGTCCCCCCCCCCCCCCCCCTGGGGACTCCAAGGCTGCTCCTTTGTACATAATTTTGTTTGTTTTTAATAATTATGAAGGAGAAAGTGTGGTGTGCATGTTAAGTGTAGTGAAGTAGATAGGAGGAAGAGGTGTTTGTGAGAGCATGCTGGCCTACTCTCAGTATAAGTGAGGCACAAAGGGAATCAGTAAGAGAGGCCAAGCAAATGAAACAGGAGTTCCAGCAATTCCTTATCAAATGCCCACAGCCTCTCCTGGGTATAGCCCTGTTCGATTGGTGCCTACAATCTACCCCCTTTCCCCCTATCAGTCGCCTTGTACGACACGCAGTAGGACGCATGGGACATATTCTTTTTTTCCTCCACCATAAGATGGATTGCCCCCTTACCCCCAGTTACCCCCAGGGGGGAAAATGCCTGAACATACAGAGTTTGAAGCAATTTCAGTCATAGGATGAGAGAAAGATGGATTCAGGGAGAGAGTTCCAGAGCTCAGAATAAGTTGTTGAATAAAAGAAAGATTGGGAATATAGTTTCACTCATGGGTTGCAGAATTGTACAGAGTAGGGATGGGATTGTGTTGCAATACGGATGCTACGTACTCTAAGTAGAGCAGGTGGTATACACAGAGAGCTCTGAGGAACACTGATTATTGTAATAGCGATAGAATATCGAGAGAGATGCAACATTGTGGCGAAGAGAGAGAGATTGCAGAGAGTCGGTGAGAGGACGTAAGTTAATGAGACGAAGTGTTTAAAAGTACTGTGTGAGAGGGTCCTCCCCACACATATGAGCAATATTCAATACATTGACGCACTATGCCCCTGTACAGAGCAAGAAGCTGAGCAAGGGTAAAGAACCCCTTGAGGCAGTTCAGCACACCCAGCTTCTGGGAAGCCGTTTTTTCATGAGAGGTAATATGGTCTTTCCACGAGAGATCAGAAGAAAAACAGACACCGAGAATACTGAGAGAAGAAGAAGGGCTGATTTTTGTATTGTTGAAGTATAAGGGATAGTCCTGTGGTAGTTCTTGACGGTTAGATAAATGGAGAAATTGGGTTTTGGAATCATTGAAAGCAACAAGATTTTCTCCGCCCCAATTGGAAATGGTTGATAGATCAGAAGAGAAGGGTTCTTTGGCTTAATCACGTGAGTGTTTGAGTGATTGCATGCTGGGGCGTTCTGAAAAACTAGTCGAATAGTGTACGGTAGAGTCATCAGCATATGAATGGATAGGACTGGAGGTATTGTTCATAAGATCATTAACCCATAAACGGCGACCATCCTCAATAGAGGTTTTTCTTGTGAAACTGCAACCTTCCTTAACCCCTTATTGGTGGCGCTCGATTTAAGTCGTGCACCAATTTGAAGCAAGTTAGGAGCATTATTAAGGCTTTTAAAGGTTTAAAATCGAGTGCAAATGGCCGGGAGCACAGCGGGCCAGACAGCCGACTCCCAGGGCTTACCGCCGCCCATTAACTCATGTTCCCTGTCTTCTCGAGAGGCCGGCAGTGTAGCCAGTAGTGAGCATAGCTGGGAAAAATATACCGATATATGCTAAACTCCCATGTTCGTGGCATCACTGCAAGAGAACCAAGAGTGCTACATAGTTCGTTCTGGTCTCATTTTGAAGCTTTTAATGCCTAGTGTTTTGCTAAATATTTTTTGTTCATGCAGATGCTTGATTTATCATGCAGGAGGGCCTGAATATGCCCAAATGAGCCCAAAACACCCCGCTCTTTAGGTGTTAATAGATCCAGAGCATAAAACAAACTTTGAAAACACTCCAGTGGCACTCAAAACAATGAAATTTGTGATTAGGTGAGATAATTCCCCTCCATTACTTGCTCCCACTCCTACCCCCCCTCTCCCCCCTCCTCATCCGGTATTTTCCTTATTATTCCCAAAATGTATCGAGTATTTTCGTGCGAGGCGGCTGGGAGAGAGGGGAGGAGGGTGGAGAAGTATATCTCCGACCCTCTTAGCCAGTCTGAGAGCTCCCCTTGAATATCAGTACCATGCTAGACACCAGAGAGGGAAGGTGTCTTACTTTCGCCGGTCAAGGTCAGATTACAACCGTGGGGCTAAAATATACGATTTTCACCAGCCAATTGCTGTTACCACTTGTTTTATTGCTTTTCAATGTTCATATGTTCATACAGTACATAGACTACAGTAGATCTGGGCTGGACACGAAAATGGAACTTTGCAGTGAGGGACCCAAAATCGGAGAACTAACTCCCAAGTTTGAACCACGAAACAGCGAAAATGTGATATTTTTGTGGTTTCGAGGTTCGAGCTTGGGGGTTCGGTCTCTGATTTTGGGTCCCTTACTACAAAGTTCCATTTTCGTGTCCAGTCCAGATCTACTGTAGTCTATGGTTATAATATCCAATATCTGGACCCCCTCCTTTGATAGCACCAGCTGTAGTGAGCGACGCAATCAATAAAATGAAGGACGGCAAAGCTCCAGGGTGCTCTGACATTGTCGCTGAGATGATCAAAGCCTCAGGGGAGACTGGTGTCAACTTAGTCACTGAGTTGATAAACACCATTATTAAAGATGAGAAAATCCCAGAGGATTCTCAAAAGTGTAATAGTAAATATATACACAGGAAAAGGGGATGCGCTAGGTAGAGGAAATTATAGGGGCCTAAAAATGCTTGACCAACTCATGAAGGTCTGTGAGAGAGTCTTTGAGGGTTTGATCAGGCAAAGCATCTCCATTGATGATATGCAGTTTGGTTTTATGCCAGGACGGGGTACAACCGATGCTATCTTCATAGTCAGTCAGATACAGGAAAGATACTTACTAAAAGGCAGGGATCTTTACTTTGTGTTTGTAGACCTGGAGAAGGCCTTTGATAGGGTGCCTAGAGATGTTGTGCAGTGGGCTATGAGGAAACTTGGTGTGGAAGAGTGGCTGGTGCGTGTGATAATGAAGATGTATGAGGATTCGCGAAATGCGGTGAGGGTGAAGGGTGTACTGAGTGATGAGTTCGCAGTCCTTATTGGAGTCCATCAGGGTTCAGTGTTAAGCCCTCTCCTCTTTATTATGGTCTTGGAGGCACTGTCTAGAGCTTTTAGAGGCGGACTCCCATTGGAACTGTTTTATGCAGACGATTTAGTCCTAATAGCTGACAGTATGCAAGATGCTGAGGCCAAATTCAGAGAATGGAGAGAGGGCATGGCGAGTAAGGGTTTAAGAGTCAATATTAACAAAACTAAGGTTATGCATTGTAGATTGAGACGAGGCAATGTGGAAAAGAGCGGTGCATAACCATGTGCAGTGTGTGGAAAGGGTGTGGGCGTTAACGCTGTAGTAGAATAAAGGGACCCCTGCCGAAGGATAAGTCAGAAATAGAGAAATTTGAGTGCGTAGTATGCAAAGGCGAGCTTGTGTTACGTGATGATCCTGTGGCTGTGAATTTTGGAATTGGGGAACAGCAACAACAACAACAACTCTCTCCCTCAATCTGTCTTTCCCTTATCCTATGACTTAAACTGCTTCAAGCTCCTTCTGTCCAGACATTTTGACTCTAACGTGCCTTGAATTTGGCTCCTTGTCACTCATTCAACTTTTAAGGAGACACTGGTTACAAGCAGCTTTGCCTTTTGTGTCCTTCATTTACAGTACATAGGCCAAACAAAAAGTCCTGGGGAGAGGTCTTTTCAGACCTCCACTGATTCGCTCCATATTTATTTAGTTCAAGTTTTTAAGGTGTTTCACCCCATTAGTTTGGAGATAATATAATGCTTCAAAATATTCAAGTGTTGATTTTGTAATGGGCGAGCGATAGCGAGCTTATAACATAGGAGAACTCGGATATTAGTTTTGTTTTCGAAAAATGTAAACATTTAGCTTGAAAGTGGTCTAGGTGGGTATTTTTTAGTTTGAAAGAAGTCAGGAAAGGCGTTTTTGTTAACGTAGTGATCGAAAGTGGCAAAAGCAAGCAAAGTCCTTTATACTGAAACAGAATATCATGCCTAGAGAGACATTCGATAGAGTGCATACCTCCACCTATGCTGACTGGTTCTTTACCATTAATATCACAGGCCTATATTGTTATCTGGATCTGGGTTCGAGGATATGATCCGGATCGTATCCTTGAATCATTGATTCCTTGGCGTATATCTTATCTGCCCAATAAATTTCATGAAAATCTCTGCATTGCCTTCTAAGTTGAATCACTTCTCCCTTGGCACATATCCTATCTTCCCAACACATTTTGTAAAAATCACAAACAACCCCATATCACCGTGAGCGGTAGTATTGTTTCACTCTGTGTTTAAATATTAGTGTAGACCTATTGTTGGCGACAGGAACGACCCTTACTAACAATCACCCTGACTCCTAATTGACCGTAACCACGTTTTACCCACCACACCTATCTGACAGCATCTCTGACGTGTCACACACACCTGTCCAAGCTAGCGGACGCTGCTCAAGTCACTGTCTAATTTCTTCCAATACAATTTTCTTCTATCCATTGTTGTATTATATAAATTACATCTGTGACTTTTTCTCCCCTCTGCCATATCTAGAAATGCAATTATTTAATAATTTCTCCTATAACTGTAACTAATATACCGATAGTACATAAATATCCCCCCTGGGGGTAAGGGAGTAGAATATGCCCCACGTGCCTCCTGCATGTCGTAAAAGGCAACTAAAGAGGTTGGGTCGGTGGGGTTGCGACCCCCACTCTTGAACAAAAATTACAGCAACGAATAACGAACAAACGGCCTCGGAACTGGACGGACCTAATGTTGACGAACTTCGACCTACCATGGACAGTCTACGGTTTGCGACTTGGAATGTAAGAGGCATGAATGATGACACAAAAGAGAGATAGGTCCTGGAAGTGTTAGTGCATCTATTATTTATTTATTTAATTATTTTTTATTAATTTCACCCCAACACCAAACACCTCCAATGAAATTAATGAAAGCATTATACTGTAAGTGATCCACCGGGATTCGAACCTGGGTTATCACACAAATATTTTTAAACACTTTAATCATTACACCACCAAGACTTTTAAAGGTGTATGCACAAGCCTACGACTTATTTTCCATTCTCGAATACTGGATATTAGTCTAATCATGTACATATTCCCAACCGCGCTATGGTAGCCTAACGCTTAAGTGAGAGGAAAGAATATTCATGGGGAACAGATCATATAGAACGGCCTCGTTACGAAATATCCCTGAACCTACTGATAATCTGTGTTTCATTAATTTCACCCCAACACCAAACACCTCCTGCCAGGCTGGATGTATGCGGAATGACTGAGACCAAATGGAGGGGTACTTATGTGAGAGAGTGGAAGTGTGGAATGGGTGTGTGTGCTGGAGTGGGTGAGAATGAGGGAGCGAGAGAAGGTGCATGTTTTTTTGTAAGTAACAAATGGAAGAAGCGTGTAAGAGACTATGGGTCTGTGGGTGCAAGGTTTGTGTGGGTGAGAATGAAAGTAGGAATTCAAACATGGGTGGTTGTGACAGAGGATAAAACTGTATGAGAAAAAGATGAGTTCTGGAAGACTGTTGAGGCATTGTGGACGTATGTGTGGGGAGGAGGCTGTGAATAGTCAACACCTTCATCTGACACAGAATGAAGCACAGGTACACATGGAAAGTGGTGTGGAGGAGGAAGGATGATACAGTGGTGGAACGAAATGCACCGATTGATTATATATGTGGATGAACGAATGAAGAATTTTGTGCTGGATGCTACGGTGTATGGGGGTATTGGGGGGGGGGTCGTCTGGCCATTATGTAGTAGTAGCTAAACGTATGATACAAAAGAAGTGGGTGAGGAGAACTGGAAGGAGGCGAGACGTAGGTGGAATGGTGAGAAATGTGGAGAGGTTGCAGGAGGAGCAAATCAGGGAAGAGTTCAAGAGAGCAGTAAAAAGACGACTAGGTAGGTTTGACCTGGAGGGTATGGAGGAAGTGTAGGAGGTGAGCAAAGTGTTTAAGGAAGAGATATGTGCAGCATGTGAGGAGATGTGTATAGTAAGGAGAAGAGGAAGGACTGAAGCATGGTGGATTGAAGAGGTAAAAACAGCTGTTGAAGACAAGAAGAAAGCGTATAGAGAGTGGTTGGGTAGTAGAGGGAATGAAGATTTGGAGAGACAGAAAAGAGCGAGGTACTTGGAGAAAAAGAGAGTGGTGAAGAGAGTAGTGAAGGAAAGTAAGAGAAGAGTAAATGAAGAATTTGGAAGGTATCCGAGTTCAAAATGGAGGGAGTATAAGAAACTGTTCTGGAAAGAGGTCAAGAAAGTTAGGGAATGTAGCAAGGGAAATAGTAAGGGTGTGAAAGATAAGAATGGGTGAGTGATAGGCGAGAAGCAAGAGAGTCGAAAGATGGAGGGAGTACTTCAACGAATTGCTCATTTAAGGGATGAAGCGACAGCAAACACAGTTGGATTGGGTATATGAGGGCAAAAAAATAGAAGTTGAGGAGGAGGAGGAGGTGGGGATCAGGTCAGAATTGTGTGAAGCCATGAAAAGAGTGAAGATGGGGATGAAGTGTGTTGGGAAATACTGAGGTATGGTTGTGAGATAGTGATTGAATGGGTATGGAAAATGTGTAAACTAGCATGGAAGAATCCTCCCCACACTGTGCACTGTGCCCCTGTACAGAGCAAGTAGCTGCGCAGGGGTAAAAAAAAACTTGAGGCGGTTGAGTACACCCAGCTTCTGGGAGGCTGCCTTAGCGAGACTGGTAATATGGTCCTTCCAACTGAGAGCAGAAGAAAAATAGACACGAGAGAACATTGAGAGAAGATGAAGGGTTGATTTTTGTATTGTTGAAGAATAAGGGATAGTCCTCTGGAGGTTCCTGATGTGTAGTAAGATGGATAAATTGAGTTTTGGAAGCATTAATGTTACAAGGTTATCTCTACCCCAATTGGAAATAGTAGCTAGATCAGAAGATAAGCATTTTATGGCTTCATTACGTTTACTTTTGAGGGACTGCTGGCTGGGGCGTTCTGGAAAACTAATTGAGTGGTGTAAAGTAGAGTCGTCTGCATATGAATGGATGGGACTAGATGTACAGTTGAGAAGATCATTTATGAAAATTAGAAAGAGAATAGGAGATAGGACAGAACCCTGAGGAACACTGGAGTTGATAGGATGAGGAATTGAGCGATGGCCGTCCACAACCGCAGCTATGGAACGGCCGGAAAGGAAATTAGAGACAAAGGCACAGATGGAGGGACAGAAACCGAAGGAGGGCAGTTTGGAGATTAAAGATTTGTGCCAGACTCTATCAAAGGCCTTCGATATGTCTAGTGCAACAGAAAAAGTCTCACCGAAGTCTCGAAAGTTGGATGACCAAGAGTTAGTAAGATATGAAAGAAGTTCACCAGTAGAGCGACCCATAAGGAAGCCATACTGGCGATCTGAGAGCAGATTATGAGAAGAGAAATGCTTAAGAAATTTGGAAGCAAGAATAGTTTCAAAAACTTTAGAGATACAAGAGATGAGAGCAATTGAACGATAGTTGGAGGGTTGAGAGCGGACACCCTTCTTTGGGACAGGTTGAATGAGAGCACACTTCCAGCAAGAAGAAAAGACGTTAGAGGAGAGACAGAGACGAAAGAGTTTGCCTAGGCAGGGGTCAGCACGGAAGCACAGTTCTTAAGTACAACAGGAGGAACACCGTCCGGACCGTACGCCTTCTTAGTATTAAGCCCAGAGAGGGTAGAAAGTACATCTTTAGAAGAGATTAGGATATTAGGCATAGGTGGAGAGGGAGGAATAGCACCGGAATCATCCAAGGTAGAGTTTCTGGCAAAAGTTTGAGCAAAGAGTTCAGCTTTGTCAGAGGAAGAAGTGATGGTTGTACCATCAGAGTGGTAAAAGGGGGGGGGGGGGAGACGAGGAAGAGAAGTTGTTGGAGATGTTTTTGGCTAGATGCCAGAAAGCTTGGGAAGAGCTAGAGTTGGATAGTTCAGTGAATTTATTATTGATGAAAGAGTGCTTGGCAAGTCGAAGAACAGATTTGGCTAAATGTCACTGTACATCAAGCGGTAATTGTATCAGGTGGGAAATAAGACCGGCCGTTTTGTTGTGATACTGAGAACTGTTCAAATTTCGGCGATGCAGTACTGCTACGTTCTATTCACATTCGTTCAACAATTGATGATTGATTTTTGATAATGGATTATGTATCATGTATAATGTTATAATATTGATTATATTGATTATTGATTACTTATATACTGCTTGCAAGCAGGAGTCACATGATTGACTATGTGTTGATATGCAGTTGATATCATCTACCTTGATTTTCAAAAACAATTCGATAAAGTGCCTCACAACAGACTGATAGTTAAACTTAAAGCTTACAGTTTTCACAGGTATTCATTGGATTCGGGATTGACTAAATGAGCGAAAGCAACGAGTAGTAATTAACGGCAAAGCCTCTAATTGGATAAATGTTAAGAGCGGTGTACCACAAGGCTCAGTTCTCGTTCCAATTATATTTCTTATTTATATTAATGATATTGATGATGGGCTATCATGCAGAATCTCCAAATTCTCTGGTGACACAAACATTGCAAACAAAGTATCGCATATACAAGAGATTCAAAATGATCTAGACACACTATCGAACTGGGCTCAGACATAGCAGATTAATTTCAAGATAGATAAATGCCAAGTGCTTCACATCGGCAGTCAAAATGAAAGCGCAACTATTATATTAACGGAATTCAACTAAGGAACTGAAATATAGAAGTAATGAGTAACTATAACAAGCAATTTTAAACCTGCCCAACAAGTTGCTGAAGTTGTTAAAATAGCAAATAAAATGATTGGCTTCATTGGGAGATCTTCTGAATATATATACAAAAACGTTATACGCACTTTATTTAATTTATTGATTAGTCCGCATTTGGAATATTGTCTCCACTCTCATACGCCATACTACAAAAACAACAGAAAAACTGTAGAGAGAGAACAACGGAGAGTAACTAAAATGATTCCCTGACTAAGAAATAAGCCATATGAGGAACGACTAAAAGAGTTTAACCTATTTACTTTGACAAACCGCAGAATAGGAGGGGATCTAATCCAAGTTTTTAAAATTATCAAAGGCCATGACAACATGGATGCAAGTAAGTACTTCACACTAAATAACTAAAATTACACAAGAAGAAATGGTCACAAAATTGTCGGAAAGTTGCTTCATTCAGATGAAGCGAAGCACTTTTTTTTCCACAGAGTGTTCAACTTACGGAATAAATTGCCTAGAAATGTTGTAGAGTGCCAGACATTCAAATATCGCATTGATAATTATCTTGCTATGAATTCCCAACTGACTGTGTTTGTGCCCGAGTAATGTGACCGTTCCAGTAGCCTATCATACATAGTACTTTGTCTTTGTAAAATCGGTTCATAACTTTGTGAGATATCTTGTTAACAGACAAACACACAAACACATGGAGGCGAAAATATAACCTCTGATCAACCTAACCCACAAGAGGTTGGATTATAAAGTGTTAATGCTTTGTGAATTAATGGACAGCCGACACGCTTATCCCTTTGCAGATAATGCCGCATTTTTATAGTTTACTCTGACTATCATTAGAGGATGTTATGCATTTTAGGAAGCATCTGTGAGAATGAAGAGGCTATAGTGAAGACCATCTCAATTAACCCTCTGACTCCCATATACCCCTCCTTAACTGAAAAATATCGTCGAATAATAGCCAGAATAAACTGTAAAAATACATCATATTCTTCAAATGGTTAATTAAAAGACCATGTTGCATGACAGCGGACACTGGAGAGAGTGAAGTTTCATGTCTCAGAATTAATCATGAGGAAATAATGAATGAATGAATTTCAGGTGTTGCATATTTTATGTCCTGTAACAACGACTTATCTAGTTCATATTTAGATAGATTTACTTTTTTTGTTTACTTTTTTTTCTTCTATATTCCAACTACTCCCTCTCGGGCATAGGATGATAGCCATTACACTCTACCGCTGAACACGGTGAGGCCCGTTAGGTCTTGTTCCAGTCTAGGGAGTGAGACATAGGAAGCACCTATTCACGGCTCGAACCCAACTCCATCTCTGAAGCTGCCTCGCCTCCGCACTTCACAGTCTCACTCTCCAGGCTCGGACCCTCACTCTCAGAACGCCACCTATTGAGCAATTAACTCACTAGGCATTGCCCCCTTGTAGCATATTTTGAATATGGGAATATTCATATAGTGCTATTTAATCAGGGAACAATGAGAGTATTTTTTTTTTGGCATTTCGGTGTGCTGTGGTAATGCACTGAAACTACTGTAGGTACATCACAAATTCCATCCCCATAATATCTTCCCATTGAAATATTGGGATTCGAACCCGGGCCCGTTGGATTACCAGTCCAGTGGCAAGACCACTCTGCCACACCTCCCCTATTATTGATAGATAGATACAGAAACATTAACAGACATAATTACAGACATATATATATATATATATATATATATATATATATATATATATATATATATATATATATATATATATATATATATATATATATATATACCGGTATATATACAGTATATATATTTTTTTTGTTTTATGTGAATGTGTAAGACAAAACACATAACTGCCTGCAGCGAGTGCCTCCCCCATAGTTGAAAGAGTGACGGCCAAAATCAAGGGACGTTCAAGCTAAAATGCCTGGACACACAGAGATTGTAGCAATTTAAGTCATCGGAAGAGGGAGAGACTGATTCTGGGAGAGAGTTCCAGAGCTCAGCAGTTGAATAGAAGAAAGTCAGAGAATAACGTTTCACTTCAGGTTTGGAGAGTTGCACAGAGTAGGGGTGGGATTGTGTTGCAAGGCGGGTACTACGTACCCTACGTAGATGAGGTGGTATACACTGGGAAAGCTCCGAGGAACACTGATTAATGTAGTAGCGATAGAATAGAGAGAGAGATGCAACATTGTGGCGAAGAGAGAGAGATTGCAGAGAGGTAATGAGTGGACGGGAGTTAATGATACAAAAGGCTTTTCTTTCTACTTAGTCTAGGAGTGCAGTGTGAGAGGATCCTCCCCACACATGTGAACAATACTCAATACAAGGACGCACTGTGCCCCTGTACAGAGCAAGAAGCTGCGCAGGGGTAAAGAACCCCTCGAGGCGGTTGACCACACCCAGCTTCTGGGAGGCTGCCTTAGCGAAACTGGTAATATGGTCCTTCCAATTGAGAGCAGAAGAAAAACAGACACAGAGAACATTGAGAGAAGATGAAGGGTTGATTTTTGTATTGTTGAAGAATAAGGGATAGTCCTCTGGAGGTTCCTGACAGGTAGTAAGATGGATAAATTGAGTCTTGGAAGCATTAAGTGCAACAAGGTTTTCTCTACCCCAATTGGAAATAGTAGCTAGATCAGAAGATAAGTGTTTTAATTAAGGCTTCATTACGTTTGTTTTTGAGGGACTGCTGGCTGGGGCGTTCTGGAAAACTAATTGAGTGAAGTAAAGTAGAGTCGTCTGCATATGAATGGATGGGACTGGATGTACAGTTGAGAAGATCATTTATGAAAATTAAAAAGAGAATAGGAGATAGGACAGAACCCTGAGAAACACTGGAGTTGATAGGATGAGGAAGTGAGTGATGGCCATCCACAACCGCGGCTATGGAACGGCCGGAAAGGAAATTAGAGACAAAGGCACAGATGGAGGGACAGAAACTGAAGGAGGGCAGTTTGTAAATTAAAGATTTGTGCCATACTCAGTCGAAAGCCTTCAATATGTATAGTGCAACAGAAAAAGTCTCACCGAAGTCCCGAAAGTTGGATGACCAAAAGTTAGTAGTATATGAAAGAAGATCACCAGTAGAGCGACCCTTAAGGAAGGCATACTGACGATCTGAGAGCAGATTAAGAGAAGAGAAATGCTTAAGAAATTTGGAAGCAAGAATAGTTTTAAACACTTTAGAGACACAAGATACGAGAGCAATTGGACGATAGTTGGAGGGTTGAGAGCGGTCACCCTTCTTTGGGACAGGTTGAATGAGAGAAAACTTCCAGCAAGAAGGGAAGACGTTAGAGGAGAGACAGAGACGAAAAAGTTTACCTAGGCAGGAGATCAGCACAGAAGCACAGTTTTTTAGTACAACAGGAGGAACACCGTCTGGACCGTACGCTTTCTTAGTATTAAGCCCAGAGAGGGTAGGAAGTACATCTTTAAAGAGATTAGGATATTAGGCATATGTAGGAGAGGGAGGAATAGCACCTGAATCATCCAAGGTAGAGTTTCTAGCAAAAGTTTGAGCAAAGAGTTCAGCTTTGTCAGAGGAAGAAGTGATGGTTGTGCCATCAGAGTGGAAAAGGGGAGGGAAAGACGAGGAAGAAAAATTGTTGGAGAGGTTTTTGGCTAGATGCCGGAAAGCTTGGGAAGAGCTAGAGTGGGATAGTTCAGTGCATATATAATTGATGAAAGAGTGCTTGGCAAGCCAAAGAACAGATTTGGCTTGATTCCGGGCAGAAACATAGGAAGAATGAGATTCTTGAGTTTTAAGGCGTCGGTACTGTTTGAATGCTTCCTCCTTGTTGTGGACAGCAGTAGAAGAAGCGTGAGTAAACCAAGATTTGTTTGCATTAGACTGAGAGAAAGAAAATGGAATGTATGCTTCCATGCCCGAAAGGATTACCTCGGTAATGCGTTCAGCATAATATATATATATAGATATATATTATATATATATATATCACTCACATAGAAAACAAATATGTATTTATTATATATACAGTATATACTGTATATATATATATATACTGTATATTGAGATGACGGCGTCAAAAGAAGAACCGCACAAGATAGCGGTAGTCAGAGAGTCGAGGCAAAACAGGAGACAAGGATTCCAACACCAGAAGAAGGAAAATAAAATAAAAGTAATTTCCCATTCTCCAGATAATGGGAAATTAGAGAACGGGAAATTAGGCCAGTTAACCCATTTTATAATTCACGGGCAAACAGGTGAGTTGCCCCCTAAATCCAGTTCAAGCCCCACCAATCACCACCTCTCATCGCCCCACCAACCACGGAGCTGGACTCAAACAACCATGGCAGAATTACCCCTCGAAAATTACGATGAAAGGGTACTTATGCAAGCTACGCATAAAGAGCCCTGGAAATACCTAAATCGTTGGTGAATTATACTGTGACAAAGGAAGAGCAATGGTGAAAGAAAGTGCCGCATAACAAAATCATTGCATAAACAATACAAATAGACAAACCAGCTAGTGAATAGAAAATCACTAATTACATCACCATGCCTTCTCGTAGAAATAAGAAACAGATGTCAAAAAGACGCGAACCTCTGTGCGATATTATTAAGCACCTACATATATGTTTCATGTAATTATTACCTTAGACATAGCCACTTTGTATGTATTTACTATGCCCTTGTTTATTTGAGATAATGCAACCTGACCAGGAGAAACAATCCAAATATAGCCTGACTGAAATAATGAAATTATAGAAAGGCAGTTCAAACTCAGTAGGTTGCTCTGTTTGGATTATTGTCCGGGAGTAATACTTGCCTACTAGCGCTTCGTCTGGATTATTGTCCGGGAGTCGTTTCCCCTCCTGAGAGAGAAGGTGCCTGTAGTCCTGTTCCCCCCTGCCCCTTGGACTCCTGACGAAGTGGTCCCTCGACGTCCAGCCGCCGTGTCCAGAGTTCTACGATGCCCCGACCCTCGTACCTGGCCCATCTCCCCCCAAAGCTATCCTAAGTGTCCTGTGTATCTCAATTTGTGGCTATTGTTGAAGGTAAGGTAGAATATGTGAGTATTCCTAAAGTATTGACGATTCGATCTGTGCCAAGGATCTGTGTTAATTAATTATTGTAATTCATATTTGTGTACACGCTACATAGTCATCTATTCTCCCATAAATATTGATCTGTATTAGTGATTTCATAAGTACCAGATATTGCCCAGGGAATCCTACCTAGTGTAATTCTTAACTAATTATTGCAATTCATATTTGTGTACACGCTATATAAGCCTACCTTTATACCGACTTAAACGGAATACTCTCAGATTTCACCTTTATGTATTATTATTCTTTTGTGTATTCAAGTTGAGGCGAAAGTGTATACCATGAAGATATTCCCTATTTTACCACCATTTACCTAGGACCTATGCCCAAATTTTAATTTATCTATCCTTCTAAATCGAAAAGTCAAGACCCTCCCCGTTGAGTTAATATTAATTAATGTACTCAAGTTCTCTAATTTATCCAGTGCTTGTGAATTAGTCTAGTTTACGTGTGCGGGTTTTTGTAATTTTGTTCACACCATTATAGTAACTCATATTAAAGTTATTTTATTTGTTTCAGTACATTGCTTAGGTGATCGATTTCTCTTAATTTACTATTGTCAAAGTAAATATTTTATTACATCTTATGTTTATGTAATTTGCTCTACTTCGTATCTTTGATTCATGTATTGCTTATAGGGATTTGTTAATACATTCAAATTACCTTTTTATGCTACAATCGTGGTATTTTATCTAGCACAACTTCGTTGTGTGCGCCCCATTTATTCTGAGTTCATTCGAAACTCTTAATTACTGTTATCTACAGTCGCATCTTAATCTAGTATAAATTAACTCTTTTTGTATTAATTTGCATCTTTCTCCAAAACCTTGATATAGTTATTCATCAACTTACTTTGAATTTGAATTTCTATATATGTGTGATCAGATCTCATACCCGGTCTATAATTATTTTTCATACCTCGTGTGTAGACTCTTTCACAAATCCGCTTAGACAATCTAGTTCTAATTTAAACTACCTTGCCTCTAAGACCCCAAGTGTATCTCTAGCTTTCATCTGAGATTTATAATCGCACTAAAGTAAATTGAGAATTCGCAATAAAGCAGTCCATCTGACCTAGGGTCAACACACTATACCTGCCCATCTCACCTGTGTGACCCCTTAATAATCCTTTTGACTGTCGCTCACCGCGCCGCGCCCGTGAGCGCTCTTTCAGGCAGGTTCGCTCAAATACCAGAATTCTTCACGTTAGACGCTTCGCACACATATGTATTATTATCTCAATTGATATACTATGTACATGTATAATCTTATTTTCCTGCATACTTCCATTATTGATACTGTGCGTAACGTGACATAGAGCACTTAATTAATCAGTATAGTAGACTCTATTTTGACTCGTCACCTAAATCAATTACCTTCTGCCGAATATGACAAATAGGTATAATTGATTCACCACATATATGCCATTGAATAAATAAGAGTGTAAAGTAACCTGTGTTCTTATTGTGTGAATGTTGCCTTTGTGTAAGAAGTTATAGCAAGATTCATAAAGCTAGATGTGACCCTGTCGGGCATATTCTATCTCCCTATATCCTATTGCAGGATTGTTGACGAGATAATACTAAATCGAGTTGAAATACCAACCCGACATTTCATATATATATATATATATATATATATATATATATATATATATATATATATATATATATATATGAAATAACGGAGATGAAAGGACAACCACACTGAATAGCCACCGTCATGGAGTCCAGGGAAGACAGAAGAAAAAGATTTAGCAACAGATTAATTTCCCATCCTCCAGAGAATGGAAAACACAAGAACGGGAAATCTGACCCCTGGACCCATTCTCTAATTCCCGGGCTAACAGATGAGTTAGCCCCAAAAGGCAGGTCAAGCCCCACCAATCATCACCTCACACGGCCCCACCAATCACAGTGCGGGGCTCAAACAGCCAAGGCAGAACTTTCCCCCGAATAATATGATGAAAAAGTGTTTATGCAATCTAAGCATAAAGAGCCCTGGGAGTATTTCAATCGTTGGGGCCCTCCATCCTCAAGAAACTGCCAGACGAGAAGGAAAGTGAAATGGTGATAGGAAGTGCCAAGGAAGAAAATCATTACATAAACAATCCAAATAGCCAAAACAATTAGCGAACAGAAAATAACGAATTACATCATCAGGCTTGATGGTATAAGTAAGACACAGAGGTAAAAAAGACGAGAACCTCAATGCAATGTCATTAAACACCATACTATATTGTTCATGTAATTTATAACCTTAACATAGCCAATTTTTATGTATTTACTATGCCCTGATTCATGCGAGATCATGCAACCTGACCAAGAGAAACAACCCAAAATTAAGACTGACTGAATCTACAGGAAGTCAGTTCAAACTCAGTAGGTTACTCCGTACGGATTATTGTCCGGGAGTAATTACTGCCTAATAGCGCTCCGTCCGGATTATTGTCCGGGAGTCGTTTCCCCCTGAGAGAGAAGGAGCCTGCTGTCCACTGCCACCCTGCCCTTGGACTCCTGACGAAGTGGTCCCCTGACGTCCAGCCCCTGCCCCTTGGACTCCTGCCGAAGCAGTCCCCTGATGTCTGGCCCTGCCCCTTGGACTCCTGATGGGGTGGCCCTATTACTTCCACCCGCAGTGCCCGGACCTCTGCGACGCCCCGACCCTCGTACTTGGCCCTTCTCCTTCCCAACGCTACCCTAAGTGTTTGTGCGTATCTCAATTTGTGGCTATTGTTGAAGGTAAGGTAATATATGCGAGTATTCCAGAAATGTTACTAAGTTGATCTGTGCCAAGGATCTGTGCCATTTAATTGTTCAATTATCGATCTGTGTACACGTTACATAGTCAACAGTTACTGTCCTCCCATAATTCTTGATCTGTGCAAGTGAATTCATAGGGCCAGATATTGCTCCGTGTACCCCTTTGAAGTATATTTCCTGCGGTGTTATTTATAGTTATCAATTGTGCACCCGTTATATAAACTTATCTCGATCCATGCTCAAGACGGAATACTCCCAGATGTCACCTATATATGTTATTTATTCTCTTGTGTATCCAAGTTGAGGCGAAAGCGTATACCGTGAAGATATTCCCTAATTTGCTACCATTTACCTAGGACCTATGCCCAAATTTTAATCTATCTATCTGTCCTTACCGAAAAGTCAAGAACCCCCCCGTTGAGTTAACCTTAATTCTACAATTCGAGCTATCTAGTTTATACCAGTGTTTGTGAATTAATCTAATCTACGTGTGCGGGTAATTAATAATTTTTTTCACACATTTATAGTAACTCTTATTCAAGTTATTTTATATTTGTGTCTCCATATTATTGTAGGGACCGTTTCTACATTCACTTTACTATTCCAACAGTAAATATTTAATTACATCGTCTGTTTATGTAATTCGCGTTACATCATATCTTTGATCCACGTATTGCCAGATAGGGATTTGTTAATGTATTTAAATTTCCTTTAATACTATTATCGTAGTATTTTAACCCAGTACAACTTCGTCGTACATGCCCCTTTTTATTCTGAGTTCATTCGAATTCTAATTTACTGTGATTTCCAGTCGTATTTTAATTGAGTGCATTTTCCTCATTTAATATTAACTTGCATTCATTCCAAAACCCTGTTATAGTGATTCACTGATCTAAATTTGAATTTGAATTCTATACTTGTGTATCGATCTCATACCCGGTCTAAATCTATTTTTCGTATCCGTGTGTAGAGTCTTTCACAAAAACCGTTTAGATAAGTTAGTTCCAAATTAAACTACCTTGCCGATAAGCTCCTTAGTATATCTTTAACCTTCATTAGTGCCTTATACTCGCACTAAATTAAATTATATATTCATACCAAAGCAGTCTCTCTGACCTAGGGTCGAATGCACTACCTTTTATTTATCTTACCTGTGTGACCCTCCCGTTAATCCCCTTGATAAGCGCTCACCGCCCCGTGCCCGTGAACGGTGTTTCAAGCTAATTCACTCTGTACCAGAAATCTTCACGTTAGACGCTACGCTTGCATACATGTTATCATCTTACTGATTTCCTATGTACATGTGTAACATCCTTATTCCTGCATATTTATATTACTGATACTGTGTGTAAATGTAACATGACCAAATATAATTAAGTTATCGTTATAGACCATTCTATATTTGATATGTCACTAGTGTACCTTTTATTGCCTGCCCTATATGACAGAACAATATAATTGATTTCATGACCCTATGACATTTGAATAAACTAAAGTGAGAAGTAATATTGTGTTCTTATTGTGTGAATGTTGCCATGGGATTAAGAGTTGATGCAAGATATATAAAGCTAGACGTGACCCTGTCGAGCATATTCTATCTCAAGATATCTTATTATAAGATTGTTATCGAGATTATACCAAGTCGAGTTGAAATACCAACCCGAAATTTCACTGGTGGCAGCGGTGTCTCGATACGGCATATCAACTTGCTTAATTTGTTTCTTACTTGCACTCGCAACTTACCCAATCACCATGGCAGCCAAGTCACCGATTACACCGGCATTTAAGCCCGAGGAAAATGACATAGGACCTTACATGGAAATGGTCAAACCCGTCCTGGATCTGATGTTCCAGGACCAAGACGCTTCCAAGATTTACACAGTAATAGTGAAGTTAGGTAAAGATGCAGGGAAGGTATCAGGGTATGTGCGGGAACAAATGCCTAGTTTAACCTGGGCACCATTTGAAAACTATGTAAAAGCCGCCATTAACCCTGTCCTAGGCCAAATAATCTCGGACAGGCATTTTCACCAAGTCAAATACAATGGGAATTTGGACGACACGATCAGTGAGTTGACACAGCTCGCTGTCACCGCGTTTACAGAGGAAACCCCTGCCCAAAGAAAGAAGATTATTTTCAGGGCCATGCTGAGGATTCTACCTTTGGCGGTGGCGGACCATTTTTCCATTGTTGAACCCACTAATTACGACACGGACATGCCGGTCGTAAGGCGGATTGTGACTATGAGGCAAACCCGGGGTCAAGACATGGTAGCCGCCATACGGATAGCCACCACATACCCGTCCACCGTACCTGCCCCTAGTCCTATGGCCCCCCCGAGCCAGTGATAAGGCCGAGGAATGGGCCAGGATTCGCCCAGCCGACTGGAAACCGTGCAACAAACAGTGTCTGCTGACGTCATTGCGGAAATCTTTTACCAAACTGACGAGAAGAAGGACCAGATCACCCAGTTGGTGGACCCAGATTCCCTGGATTAAACCAAGGCGGATCGCCACCATTACGGAAGACGGCACGGCCGGATTTGATGAAGGATCCGAAGAAGATAATGGAGAGAAACCAGAGTCAGAAATGGAGGCACCACAAGACCTGGATTTTCAGACCGCCCCCGTAAACAAATAACCGTCAAAATGGCGGGGGCTCATGAGGAGGCAGACTCGGAAAAACTGTCCATCTACAGGAAATTCACTCTGAATGAGGTAAAGGTCTGCCTACTGATCGACACAGGAGCATCCTGATCATGCCTTTTTGCTCCTTTCTTTAAGCAACACAAGAAAGCCTTAGGCACTATCCAACCTTCCTCAATTGTATTAGTAAGTGCTGATGCCAAAGTTATAAAGAATTTTGGACAAACACCCCCCATATATGTAAATACCCTTGTTCCTAATCATGGAACAAACCACTCTTTCGTGGTGTATGATCCCAAAGAGACCCTATACGATGGATATTTGGGTCTCGATTTACTCACAAAGCTAAGTGTTTCTCTCGATTGTGGGAGAAGAACATTGACGTTGTTACGTCCTGGGATATATAAACACTGGGCTCTTTCTATTGGACTAGGTATGCGGCAACAAGCAACAACGGAAAACGCTAGATCCAACCCTTATCTATAAACCCAGGCAACAAACCACCCTAAACCGTCAAGAGTCCTGCCTGGACAACGAGGTATCCTATGACTCGGTTACAGGGTGCACGCACTATAGACTGCTGATAGTCAAGCAGGCTATATAAATGATCACACAATTAAATTGACTTAAAGCTTCAAGGAAAAGATAGATAACGGAATTAAATTGCAGAAACAATTTAATAACAAACTAGAAGAAAGTACATTTAACGTTACGTTAATTAATACAACTAATCACCCCTGCGTGAAAGAAGGTGAGAGCAAACAGTCCTCAAAACATCGTACAGGTAGACAAGATGCAGGTTTCTAAACTGCATGCGGCTACTGTAGGATCTGATGCTTAGCAAAGAAAGTACGTTACGGATTTAGAGAACTCTTAACTAATAAGCAGGAATAAATACTAGTGATAGGACCTACAGTGAATAATGGCATAGGTATAATTAAATAAAGGCAGCAACTCGCAACATAACCACATACAGGTGTGCTTCTCACTCTTAGTCAGGCAAGCCTGCTCGGACAGAGTCTCTAAGCCACACCCTGACTCACAATGCTCACAAAGACGGTAAACTGTGGCACAATAACAAGCATACAGATATAATAAACCGCTAGCTGTTAATCTGCCAGGTGGCAGAGGTCTAGCCGGAAGGATATAGGCTTCGGATACCCGGGCTGAGCCACCTGCTCTAGCATAGGGACGTTCCCAAGTCTGTGTGCCAAATTACTCTAATTGAAAGGGTGCTCTCTTGAGAGACTCAGATCCCAAGTATCTGACTCTCTCCTGGCGACCCTAAAACAAACGCAAGGCGTGCTAGCGCAGTGCTGAGTGGACTAGGCAAGGGCCCTCACACAACACAACACTAGACACACAGGCACACAGACAAGAAAATGCCCCCAGACTCCCACAGGTATCCTAGTAAAGTCGTGCAGGTCCACAGGACTCGCACCAGCAGACTTTACTTAAAGGATCGCAAAAAGCCTCCCCTCCGGTCTAGCCCCTGCTCACCTGCCACAAGAACACACCAGCAAGCATGAAACCACCAAATATGAGACAACAAAAAAGCTTCCTAAGTCTCATTAACAATTACATCTCTGCATAAGGCCCAAAATCCTATCTAATTATCTGAGAGCTCGTCGTTAATACAATAATAGATATAAGGTCTATCAAGGGGATGGGATAATTAAATAGATTGGTGAAGTAGTGGAAAGAAGCTATACAAAGTAAGAGAGAAAGTTTCTAAGTGGGGTTGAGAGGGATAGATATCAAGGGGGTCCGAAGGGTACGACAGTGAGGTGAGCTCTGAGGAGAATAGCCCCTCTGGACCCCTCCAGGATCCCACACAAAGGCACGGTGGTCAGCCAATCACAGGCCGCTACGTCACCCGGCAGCAGGCCTGCAGAAGGCGCCAGGAACCACCAGCCAATCAAAACCGAGAGAAAAGACCACGCGGGCGAACAACTCCTCCGGGAGGGAGGAGGGAGGAGGGAGGAGGAGGAAAAGCAACACTCACCTCCCCCACCCTGCTCGCTCGCTCTCTCTCTCTCCTTCACTACAATGCATCTTATGTATTATAATGAAACAATCAACTGTCGAGAATAAAATATACTAAGATGTGTTGGTTACGAATAAGGGCAGCTTCAAGCTGTGAAACAACATAAGAATATCCCAGACATTAGTTACATTGTCGTAGGCTATATACTAAGGAAAAGCCGGCCGGCCGCCAGCCGGTTTCTAAACGGCTGGGCAGCCGACGCGCGCGCATGCCCGCACGTGGCTACTATGCAAGAGCGTCACAACGTTCGCACCCCCCCCCCCACAAAGCAAACCAAAAGAAAAACAAAACTAGTGCCTCTCATCGAGGCACCCAGCCAAAAACCCAGACTAGAGATACCCCCCGACTTTGCCCTCTTTCAACCAAAACTTTACCCTTAATCCAGCCCATTCCTACCCTAACACCCCCCCCCAATCCTGTTCCTTCCCCTCAAACTCCGATTCCTTCCCTTTGCATCTTGCCCATCACTCAAGCAGTCACTGCCAAACTCGTGACATTCCCCCCTCATCATGAAAAGTGGATCCCCATTGTACCCACCTTGCCTGGGGATGCCATTATGACCCCTCACCTCCAAAGCCCCTTTGATAGGGACTGCCTAACCGCTCCTAGTATAATTTCTAACCGATTAAATTGCATCAAAATCGCCAATATATCAGACCAGCCCATTACCCTACCAAAAGGTTTAACCATTGGAAAACTAGAGCCTTATGCAATGATGTCACGATCAAAGATGCCACTCCCCTCCCCTGGATTGATGATTCACTGGATTCCCTACTTGGAGCTAAATGGTTCACTACCCTAGATTTGCAAGCAGGGTATTGGCAAGTGCCAGTCCTCCCCGAACATCAACAGAAGACGGCGTTTGCCACCAGCCGAGGCCGCCTATATGAATTCACCATATTGCCTTTCGGTTTATGCAATGGCCCTGCCACATTCTCTAGGTTGATGGAATCCGTGTTGCAAGGATTGACCTGGGAAACCTGCCTGGCTTACTTAGACGACACCATCGTGTTCGGAAAAACCTGGGCTGAACACCTACAATGCCTCCAACAAGTCTTCCAAAGAATCCGAGAAGCCAACTTAAAACTGAAACCCTCAAAATTTACGTTGGCCAAGACTGAAGTACAGTTCCTAGGTCACATCGTATCCGACAAAGGAATTGCACCAGACCCCCACAAACTAGATGCCCTTGGAAAAAAAATCCCCCCCCCCCCCCCCCCCCCCCCCCTCCCCCCTCCCCTCTAATGTCAAAAGAGTCCGAGCATTTCTCGGACTAGCCTCCTACTATAGAAGGTATGTAAACAAAATTGTCACCATTGCTAAGCCTCTTCATGATCTGACCAAGAAAGATGAACCATTCCTGTGGATGCCGCAGCGCCTACAGGCCTTCAATACCCTGAAAGAATTGTTGATTGCATCACCCGTCGTCTCTTTCCCCGACTACACCCATCCCTTCCGACTATACACAGATGTCTCCCAAACTGGAATAGGTGCCGTATTAGGACAAACACGAGAGGGCCGAGAACACATAATAGCCTGTGCCAGCCGAACCCTAAACCCAGCAGAAGTGAATTATCCTGTGACCAAGAGAGAATGCCTGGGCATCATCTGGGCCCTGCAGCATTTTAAGGCCTATTTAGCCGGGGTAAAAGTCACCATCATCACCGACCACCACGCCCTACAATGGTTGAGGAAGTCCGACACCAAGAATGCTTTAACTGTCAGATGGAGAGATAGTTTAGAGGAATTCGACTTTGAAATAGCCTACAGACCTGGGAAACGCCACACCAATGCTGACGTACTGTCCCGACTACCCACTGTTTCTATACCAGAGACACACCCCACACCCCTTGATGTTCACCCCATTTTAGCCGTCCACCATCAAGATTCCACAGATCAAGAGCAACAAGAACTACTCAAACTATTCCAACAACAAGAAAAACCTGACTGGATGCCCCGAACCATGTTCTCCCAGCTCACTAGACGAGGAGATAATCTGTTCACACCCGAAGGAAAAAATGTAATTACCCCAGCCACAGCCCTAGCCACCATACAATCCATCCATATGCATAATGGCATCCATTTGGCCCTACGAAAGCTGACCGCCATCTTTCAACAGGTGTATTAGACACCTTCCCCCTACATCACTGCCAAACGGATCACCGAAGCCTGTCGCGCCTGTGCCCTAGGCAAAGACAGGACCCGCACCCCAGGACCTTCCGGAAAGTTAGTGGCAACTAAAGCTTGGCAACTTATAGCCGTTGATGTAATGGGTCCATTGGAAGGATGTCAAGGTTTCAAATACATAATTACTTTCGTGGACACATACTCCAAATATATGATTGACTACCCTGTTAAAGAGCATTCCGCACTAGCAGTAGCAGAAGCCATGATCCAACATGTGTTCCCATACTTCGGTTTGCCAGAAGTCATCCATTCAGACTATGCCCCAGAATTTACCAGCCACATCTGGTCCCAACTATCCCAAATGTGTAGGTATAAGATCAGCCACTCCTCCCCTACTGGCCTCAAGAGAATTCCATCTGTGAACGAAGCCACCGCACAATTGCAAACCAAGTCCGGACAAGATTGCAACAGATGAATACTAAGGATTGGCCCAGCCAGGTAAAAATGGTTCAGTGGGGAATTAACACTTGACCCCGGAAAGACGGGATCTCACCCCATGAACGTATTTTTGGAGTGCCCCCCCTACTGCTCCCATTACGTCATATAGCTGTCCCCTGTGAGCCCTCATCTAATTTTGACCAGTCCCTATTTCATTTGAAAAATCGACTGCAACAACTCCGATGTCTGCAAGACCTAAAACCTGACGAAACCGCCAAAGTGAGTCCTCATCACGTTGGTGACCTCGTGATGGTTGCTCAACTGCCCGTGTCGTCCAATTTAAAACCCAGATATCAAGGTCCTTTTGAAATGTTAACTGTTCCAAATTGTTACCAGGTAACCATAAACTATTTTGGTGATTCACGCACATAGCGAAATAGGTTTCAACCATTAGATGAGAATGCCATTATGCTTGCAGATTCCCCAGAGAAAAACATGTTGCCTACGACTAATGGCCAGAAATTGGGGACCTCCTCCTCCTCTTCCTTCCGCTTCCCCTCTACCTCCCCTGAGGGAGGAACTCATCCGCCAACTTCTTCCTCCTATACCTAAGCCACATAATCACCCAAATTCCCTTCAGCTCAATCTGCCGTCAAGATCATTCGGATCTGTCAGCCCTTCTCCACAGCCTCCTCCCATTGTCTCTGCCCCTCCCGAGCTGCCTACTCCAGCTGACGATAATGTCATCTGACCACCCCCCACCCCTTTTCCCCCATCCCCTTCTGTCAGTATACCAATTTTTTTAGAATCTACCTACACTCTTCCTAGTTTACCAATATTAAAAAATATTCCCATTTTACATCAGCCATCCACTTCTGACATAACCACCCTCTCTTCTCCCTTACCTAATGTTTCAGCCGACGCCTTAATTCCCCGAACCAGCACACCTGCTCAAATGAGACCTGATCAGGCCCTTCCATCAAGTGTAACTGCCACGCCCCCTATTCAACCATTCGCCTCTCCCATCATGCCTAATTTACTGTCACATGAACCTTCTAATCTTCAGATATCTGTCTCTACTTCACCCCCTGTTAATATTTCCATACCACCCCAGAATGCTCAATCACCCCGCCTAATACCCCTCTTATCTAATCAACCATGTACGAGATCCGGGCGTCATGTGAAACCACCGCAGAGATGGGCTCCCACCTTCCGGCCAACTTACAAGCGGCGGCCTTCCATAAAAGGCAACACCTCACGGCACATCAAAGGTGCCGCCACTTCTACTGCGAGGTCACTTAGCCAGCCTGTGTCACACCCTCACACCTATGACACAGGTTCCCTCACCGCCAGACTTCCCCCACCTGCGAGAACCACTTCCAACACTCCTACTGTGGCCACTGCCCAAGCAACTCCTTCACCAGCAACAACTCCGGCAGCCCTTAAACCCGGATTCAACATGAGGATAAACAGTGTGTTCATATTCTGCGACCGGAACCACCCTGAGGCCATCATGTCCCCGAACCATCTCCTTCAGGTGACCAACAGCTCGACGACACCCCTCAAGATAACAGTGAAAACGGACCCCACCATCCCTCCTGACAGCACTACAACCCTCTGGTGTTTGGTACTGGACCGGTTGACACAGACTCTCACCACCCCCACCTGCCGCAAATATGTTATGAGATCTCGAGGTCGAGACTTTTATTCCGTCGAAGGTGGTGAAATAACGGAGCCGAAAGGACAACCACACAGAATAGCCACCGTCAGAGAGTCCAGGGAAGACAGAAGAAAAAGATTTAGAAACAGATTCATTTCCCATCCTCCAGAGAATGGAAAACACAAGAACGGGAAATCTGACCCCTGGACCCATTCTCTAAGTCCCGGGCGAACAGATGAGTTACCCCCAAAAGGCAGGTCAAGCCCCACCAATCATCACCTCACACGGCCCCACCAATCACAGTGCAGGGCTCAAACAGCCAAGGCAGAACTTTCCCCCGAATAATATGATGAAAAAGTGTTTATGCAATCTAAGCATAAAGAGCCCTGGGAGTATTTCAATCGTTGGGGCCCTCCACCCTCAAGAAACTGCCAGACGAGAAGGAAAGTGAAATGGTGATAGGAAGTGCCAAGGAAGAAAATCATTACATAAACAATCCAAATAGCCAAAACAATTAGCGAACAGAAAATCACGAATTACATCATCAGGCTTGATGGTATAAGTTAGAAACAGAGGTCAAAAAGACGAGAACCTCAGTGCGATGTCATTAACCTAACAAGTGCGCATGGGGGTAATTAGACACCTCTGCCTGTGCTGACGTATTTGAGCTGTTTCCATCAATAAAATATTCATTTTACCATATATAGCATTAATACTTATCCATACGCGCCTATTAGGGGTTGATTATAAAGGTATTAACCTGAAACAACAATAAAACAAACAGCGTTTGGATGGTCAAAATCGGAGATACAGGCCGCGAGTTATATAATGTATGGGTGAGGCAACCTGCTTTCCCGCCAATTTCCCCCAAGGCCACTGAGACACAGTCGATCGATACTCTCTCTCTCTCTCTTGCACTCGCTTGCTAACAGTGATGTCAATGCCCTGCTTGCAACTCGCTAATGTTAGCACGAAAATATACCTCAGAATAAGGGAATAACAGGGAAAATAGGTGATAACTGAAGGAGGGTAGGAAAGTGGGGAAGGAGGGGAGGTAGAGGAGTGATATTTTGCATGGCCCAGGGGCCAAATTTTTTTTTTTTTTTTTTTTTTCGATGTTTAAAGTTGATTTATTTTTTCTCTGACTCTTAAGAGTCTTCCCACAGTCCGCCGGGGGAACTCTTAAGAGTCTTCCGGCAGTTCCTGGGTTAAGCACCATAATATACATTTCATGTAATTATTAACCTCAACATAGCCAATTTTTATGTTTTTACTATGCCCCTATTCATGCGAGATCATGCAACCTGACCAAGAGAAACAAGCCAAATATAGACTGACTGAATCTACAGGAAGTCAGTTCAAACTCAGTAGGTTACTCCGTCCGGATTATTGTCCGGGAGTAATACCTGCCTAATAGCGCTCCGTCCAGATTATTGTCCTGGAGTCGTTTCCCCCTGAGAGAGAAGGACCCTGCTGTCCACTGCCACGCTGCCCTTGGGCTCCTGACGAAGTGGTCCCATGACGTCCAGCCCCTGCCCCTTGGACTCCTGCCGAAGCAGTCCCCTGATGTCTGGCCCTGCCCCTTGGACTCCTGACAAGGTGGCCCCATTACATCAAGCCGCTGTGCCCGGACCTCTGCGACGCCCCGACCCTCGTACTTGGTCCTTCTCCTCCCCCACGCTACCCCAAGTGTTTCTGCGTATCTCAATTTGTGGCTATTGTTGAAGGTAAGGTAATATATGCAAGTATTCCGGAAGTGTTAATAAGTTGATCTCTGCCAAGGATCTGTACCATTTAATTGTTCAATTATCGATCTGTATACACGTTACATAGTCATTTGTCCTCCCATAAATCTTGATCAGTGCAAGTGAATTCATAGTGCCAGATATTGCTCCGTGTACCCCTTTGAAGTATATTTCCTGTGGTGTTATTTATAGTTATCAATTGTGCACCCGTTATATAAAATTATCTCAATCCAGGCTCAAAACGGAATACTCTCAGATGTCACCTATATATGTTATTTATTCTCTGTGTATCCAAGTTGAGGCGAAAGCGTATACTGTGAAGATATTCCCTAATTTGCTACCATTTACCTAGGACCTATGCCCAAATTTTAATCTATCTATCTTTCCTTACTGAAAAGTCACGAACCCCCCGTTGAGTTGTTGTTGTTGTTGTTCCTCAGGCTGCCTGGCCGAACAGCCACAAGGCTCCGAGCAAGGACAAGGCCATAACCGAGTGCCCCAACAGAACCCTCCCTATCTACCACAATAGAGCCTGGGTGACCGAAGCCACTTCATGGCGGGGAGCTGAGGAGGGTGCGGAAACGCTCGGGAAACCAAAGCCCCATCCAGGGCTCTGTGCCCCTCAACAATTATGAAGAGAAAGTTGAGGGGCAAAGGGAAAATGTGACGCTTTGGCTTCAAATCTAACAACCTCTAGGTTGGCAGATTGGGATGGCAATCCACGGAAGAGACACCGTCACTTGAGATCTACAAAATATATAAGTAAAAGGAACAGTCAGAGTAAGCTATGGGTATGGCAGAGATCGCTCATTTCTCACTCTGATAGACCAGCCCATCTAGACTAGAACCCAATCCTCTCAGCATCAGCTAGGAAAGGCCCTAGAAAGCCGCCTTTGGCGGGGGGATAGCTCCCCTATTTCAACCCCTTTCGCGGTTGGGCACCCGCCTCCCCCCGGTCGCATTTTAATTGAGTGTATTTTGCTCATTTTATATTAACTTGCATTCATTCCAAAACCCTGTTATAGTGATTCACTGATCTAAATTTGAATTTGCATTCTATACTTGTGTGTATCGATCTCATACCCGGTCTAAATCTATTTGTTCGTATCCGTGTGTTGAGTCTTTCACAAAAAACACTTGGATAAGTTAGTTCCAAATTAAACTACCTTGCCGATAAGCTCCTTAGTATATCTTTAACCTTCATTAGTGCCTTATACTCGCACTAAATTAAATTATAAATTCATACCAAAGCAGTCTCTCTGACCTAGGGTCGAACGCACTACCCTTTTATTTATCTTACCTGTGTGACCCTCCCGTTAATCCCCTTGATAAGCGCTCACTGACCCGCACCCGTGAACGCTGTTTCAAGCTAATTCACTCTGTACCAGAAATCTTCACGGTAGACGCTATGCTCGCATACGTGTTATCATTTTACTGATTTCCTATGTACATGTGTAACATCCTTATTCCTGCATATTTATATTACTGATACTGTGTGTAAATATAACGTGACCAAATATAATTAAGTTATCGTTATAGACCATTCTATATTTGATACGTCACTAGTGTACCTTTTATTGTCTGCCCTACATGACAGAACAATATAATTGATTTCATAACCCTATGCCATTTGAATAAACTAAAGTGTGAAGTAATATTGTGTTCATATTGTGTGAATGCTGCCTTGGGATAAAGAGTTGATGCAAGATATATAAAGCTAGACGAGACCCTGTCGAGCATATTCTATCTCAAGATATCTTATTATAAGATTGTTATCGAGATTATACCAAGTCGAGTTGAAATACCAACCCGACATTTCAATATATATACTGTATATATATACAGAATATATATTATATATACATATTTGTTTTCTATGTGAGTGAGGGAGACAAAAGGCAGAACTACCTGTAGTGAGTGCCTCCCGCAGAGTTGAAAGAGTGACAGGTCCAAAATTAAGGGACGTTCGATCCAACCTGGACACACAGAGTTTGAAGCAATTTAAGACATAGGAAGTGGGAATGACTGATTCTGGGAGAGAGTTCCAGAGCTCAGCAGTTGAATAGAAGAAAGACTGAGAATAACGTTTCACTCTTGGCTTGGAGAGTTGCACAGAGTAGGGGTGAGATTGTGTTGCAAGATGGGTACACTGTATCCTACGTAGAGGAGGTGGTATACACTGAGCAAGCTCTGAGGAACACTGATTATTGTAGTAACGATAGAATAGCGAGAGAGATGCAACATTGCGGTGAAGAGAGAGAGATTGCAGAGAGTTGGTGAGTGAGTGGGAGTTAATGATACAAAAGGCTTTCCTTTCCACTTTGTCTAGGAGTGCAGTGTGAAAGGATCCTCCTCACACAAAGTGGGGAGATTGTAGGCACCAATCGATCAGGGCTAGACCCAGGTGAGGTTATAGGCATGTGATAAAGAGTCACTAGAACTCCTGTTTCGTTTGCTTGGCCTCTCTTACTTATTTTCTTTGTGCCTAATTTACACTGAGAGCAATCCAGCTAGCTCTCACAAATATTTCCTCCTCCTATCCACTTCACTACACTAAACATGTACAGCACACTTCATTCCTCCACATGAAAAATTGAATCAAAATGATGAATTTTAGCCCAGCCTCGGAGTCCCCAGGGGGGGGGGGGGGGGACCATAAATGCCCCCTCACCCGCCCGACCTTCCCCTGACGACCCCACAAAATTACCTGGACCTCGGCCTGTTACTCTTTCTATTAATTTCTGCAACATTCGCAGACTTTCCTCTAACTTTCACTCTGTTGAACACCATCTCTCCTCCTATAAACCTGATCTTCGTTTCCTCACCGAAACTCAGGTGTCTGTAGCAACATCCAGCAGCCCCTTCTCTGTATCCTCCTACTTTCTCTATCCTAGTTTCAAAGCCAAAGGCGGATGTTGTGCATATGTGCGCAACAAACTCACTTGCTCTCGTGTTCCCGATTTAAACTCCTCTGAATTCTCAAATATATGGTTCAAACTTTCCTGTCATTCTCTTACTAAATATTTCTGTGCTGTCTATCTTTCCCCTAACTCTTACCAACTTTTCCAAATTCTTTGACTATCTAAACTCTACAGTGGAACACATTCTATCCACTTCTCCTTTCTCAGAAATCTCCATCTTAGGAGATTTGAACGTTCACCACCGCCAATGGCTCTCCTCTCACACTACTGATCCACCTGGTGAACAAGCCTACATCTTTTCTATCTTAAATGACCTAGAGCAGTTAGTTCAGCAACCCACCCGTATCCCGGATCGCCTCGGAGATCATCCCAACATTCTTGACTTGTTTCTAACTTCTAACCCTTCTTCTTATACTGTCGATCTTTTCTCTCCTTTGAGCTCCTCCGACCATAAACTTATTTCTGTCACCTGTCCTATCTCTCCAGTACGGCCACCCGATCCTCGTAGTCGGCGGCGCTTGTGGCACTTTGGCGCTGCCGACTGGGAGGCTATCTGGCAGTACTTCTTTGATTTCCCATGGAATGATTTCTGCTTCCATGGCCGTGGACCCTCGGAGAGTGCTGAACACATTACCGAGGTTATCCTATCGGGCATGGAAGCATACATTCCATTCTCTTTCTCTCAGACTAATGCTAAAAAACTTGGTTAACTCACGCCTGTTCTACTGCTGTCCGCAATAAGGACGAAGCATTCGAACGGTACCGACGCCTTAAAACTCAAGACTCTCATTCTTCCTATGTTTCAGCCCGGAATCAAGCCAAATCTGTTCTTCGACTTGTCAAGCACTCTTTCATCAATAATAAATGCACTGAACTATCCAACTCTAGCTCTTCCCAAGCTTTCTGGCATCTAGCCAAAAAACTCTCCAACAATTTCTCTTCCTCGTCTTTCCCTCCCCTTTCCCACTCTGATGGCACAACCATCAGCACAAATAGACGACTAAAATATTTGTGTCTGAAGGAAGAAGTTGAATTCATCAACCACTGGGATAATTTCTATAACCAGCCTACTCTGTTCCGCAAGGATGGCACTCATCTAAACCCTGTGGGTTCTTTACGCATGGGTCGTCTCCTACACGAAGCAGTCCGCAGCCATCGATCAAAAAACGCCATCCGAGAAGAAGCAGCAGTGACATAAATCATCCAACGCCAAGCAAAAAACAGAGGCAATCGAGGACCACCAGCGATAAGGACCGAAGACAGCGAGGCCCGAGGACAGCCATGAACATACATGTAGATCCGACAAGAACCAACAATATTATTAAAGAGCGTTCCGTGAGTTCTAAAATGACAAATTTAAAGGTTTTCTATGCAAACGCTCGTAGCATATGCAATAAATTTTCAGATTTAGAGGAGCTAGTGTTTACAGAAAATTATGATGTGATTGGCATAACAGAATCTTGGCTCAATACAGAAGATAGAGACTTTTTAGCAGAGTATTCACTTCCCGGTTATGTAATGTTTGAGAAAAGCCGAATAAATTGAAATGGAGGTGGCGTTTTACTTTATATCAAAGAAAGTCTTAACCCTACCCTCTTGTCAAAACCTCAAATTGTGAACGTCGACACATCTTTTGTGCTAATAAAGAATAATAAAGGTACAAAATAATACTTGCGTTAATTTACAGACCTCCATCTCAATCAGTGCAAACTGACCAAGAAATTTACGAACAAATTGCAGATGTAAGTAACTCACAAGATACCGTAATTTTTGGCGATTTTAATTTACCTGTGACCAAGTGGGGCGATACTCTTACTTCACACTCCGGACATGACTTGTATACGAACTTGCAAGAGAGTTCGCTTTATCAATATGTTCGAACACTCACCCGTGGTAATAACGTTCTTGACATTGTACTTGCAACAAAAGAAGAATTAATAGAGAATTTGAATGTTGGTGATGAATTCAGTAACAGCGACCATCGTACGATAACTTTCACTTTAAACTTTACTAGTAACGAACCAAATAGTAACATCGAAAAAGTTCCTAATTTCAAGAAAGCAAACTTTCATAAACTTACAGCTATGTTTAAAGAAACTGACTGGAGCTTTTTTATTAACAATAACGACAAAAATACATCTTGGAAGTTATTCGAAACCACTTACCTAAAAGCAGTGCAAGACTGCATACCATCGAAAATACGGCGTCCAGGCCATAATAATAAGCCCAAATGGTGGAATAAAGATATTTCAAACTGCCTGCTTGCTTAAAAAATTGCTAATGATAGATTAAAATCCTCACAAAATGACAAAGAACGGGTGAAATTTGTAGAGCTACGACGCAAAGCCAAAAAGTTAATTAAACAAAGTAAAAAGACCCTAGAGTTACATATTGCGAATCAAAGTAAAACAAACCGGAAAGAATTCTATAGTTATATCAGAAAGAAAAAAGTAGTTACTTCAACTGTTGGACCGTTAGTCGATGAAAATGGAGAATACACCAAAGATGAAGTACAAATGAGTAATGCCCTCAATACCTTCTTTGCATCAGTTTTTACAACAGAAGACCTCAGTGATATCCCTACACCATCGCCGATTCAGATTGATAATTCAGATGTTCTAAGCAATATCACCGTTACAGAGAGAGAAGTATTGAATTGTTTAGATAAACTCAAGGTAAATAAAACGCCTGGACCTGATACAATCTCGCCTAGAGTTCTAAAGGAAGCTAAGGATGAGCTCTCCAAACCACTGACATTACTATTCAATAAATCCTTGCAGTCTGGAACTATGCCTGATCAGTGGAAGATAGCCAACGTAACACCGATATTCAAAAAAGGCAGCAAATCCCTATCCAGTAACTATCGTCCAATTAGCTTAACCTCAGTTGTATGTAAAATGCTAGAAACGGTCATAAGAGACAGACTCGTAAATCACTTAGAGGAAAATAACATACTTAAAGATACTCAACACAGGTTTCGTAAAAAACGTTCCTGTTTAACAAACCTCTTAGACTTCTTCCACGATATCCTCAACCTCTATGACGAGAGTAAAGCTGTAGATATTATATACCTTGATTTCCAAAAGGCCTTTGACAAAGTTCCCCACAAACGTTTACTGCTAAAACTAAAAGCGCATGGAATACAAGACGGTGTGTTGAAATGGATAGAAAATTGGCTCAGCGACAGAAAGCAAAGAGTAGTCATAAACGGTAAGGCATCTAAATGGATCAATGTAAGTAGCGGGGTACCCCAGGGATCGGTACTAGGACCAATTCTCTTTCTAATTTACATCAACGACATAGATGAGGGTCTCACCTGTACAATCTCAAAATTTGCTGACGATACAAAAATTGCAAATTGCGTACTCTCAAAAGAACAAGTTGACGATATGCAACACAATCTAGATAAATTGTCATGTTGGGCCCAAATTTGGCAAATGAGTTTCAATGCGGATAAATGTAAAGTACTACATATCGGATACCTAAATGAGAAAGCAAACTATTCGATGAATGGCACTCAGCTTAAGAATGTAAACAGAGAAACCGATCTGGGAGTAACAATATCGAGTAACCTAAAACCGAGTCAACAATGTTCAGAAGTTGTTAAGAAGGCAAACAAAATAATTGACTTTATAGGCAGGTCATTTGAGCATAAATCCAAAGAAGTTAGCCTAACCCTTTACAATTCCTTAGTCCGCCCTCTTCTGGAATATTGCGTTCAATCCTGGTGCCCTTATTACCAAAAAGACATAAACAAGCTAGAACGAGTTCAACGTAGAGTTACCAAAATGATACCTAGCCTAAAGAACAAACCATACGAAGAGCGTCTTAGAGAGTTAAATCTATTTCCTTTAACCCAGCGCAGATTAAGAGGTGACTTAATTCAAGTGTTCAAAATCATCAAAGGCATCGACAATATGAACTGTAGTAAGTACTTCACTATCGACCAATCTAATTACACGTGGGGAAACGGTTGCAAAATTATTGGTAAATCTTTTAACTCGCACGAATCTAATAATTTCTTCTTCAATCGAGTTGTCAACTTGTGGAATGGGCTTCCCCGAAACGTTATAGACTGCATCACCGTTGATTCATTTAAACTCCGCCTAGACAAATATCTCGTATCAAACCTGCGACTGACTGCGTTTGTAAATGAATAACTTTATTTTATCCCCCCCTCAGTTATCTGTCCTCTACTAACTTCCTAATCCTGCCACAGACATTAGTTCTAGGGCAGTAGTTCCCTTTCCAATGTTCCCTTACCCACTCTAAACCACTGTTTGGACACTTGATCCTCAGTGTATTGGAGGACAAGCAACCTAAAAGGGTCACTAGATATGTTGTTGCTTGATTTCGTTTGTACTCCTTTGTACTCCTTTGTACTTCTTCCTCTGACAAAGCTAAACTCTTCGCTCAAACTTTTGCTAGAAACTCCACCTTGGATGATTCAGGTGCTATTAGTCCCTCTCCACCCTCCTCTCTCTTACTTATGCCTAATATCCTAATCTCTTCTAAAGATGTACTTTCTACCCTCTCTGGGCTTAATACTAAGAAGGCGTACGGTCCGGACAGTGTTCCTCCTGTTGTACTCAAAAACTGTGCTTCCGTGCCGACTCCCTGCCTAGGCAAACTCTTTCGTCTCTGTCTATCCTCTAACGTCTTCCCTTCATGCTGGAAGTTTGCTCTCATTCAACCTGTCCCAAAGAAGGGTGACCGCTCTCAACCCTCCAACCATCGTCCAATTACTCTCATCTCTTGTATTTCTAAAGTTTTCGAAACTATTATTGCTTCCGAATTTCTTAAGCATTTCTCTTCTCATAATCTGCTCTCAGATCGCCAGTATGGCTTCCTTAAGGGTCGCTCTACTGGTGATCTTCTTTCATATCTTACTAACTCTTGGTCATCCTCCTTTCGGGACTTCGGTGAGACTTTTTCTATTGCACTAGACATATCGAAAGCCTTCAATAGAGTCTGGCACAAATCTTTATTTTCTAAACTAACCTCCTTCGGTTTCTATCCTTCCATCTGTGCCTTTGTCCCTAATTTCCTCTCCGGCCGTTCCATAGCTGCGGTTGTGGACAGCCATCGCTCACTTCCTCACCCTATAAACTCCGGTGTTCCTCAGGGCTCTGTCCTATCTCCTATTCTCTTTCTAATATTTATAAATGATCTTCTCAACTGTACCTCAATTCCCATCCATTCATGCGCAGATGACTCAACCTTACACTACTCCATTAGATTTTCAGAACGCCCAAGCCAGCAATTCCTCAACGACAAACGGAATGAAGCCATAGAACACTTAAATTCTGATCTAACTACTATCTCCAATTGGGGCAGAGAAAACCTTGTTACCTTTAATGCTTCCAAAACCCAATTTCTCCACCCGTCAGGAACTCTCTGCGGACTATCCCTTATTCTTCAACAATACAAAAATCAATCCTTCATCTTCTCTCAATATTCTTGGTGTCTCTTTTTCTTCTGCTCTCAGTTGGAAGGACCATATTACCAGTCTTGCTAAGGTAGCCTCCCAGAAGCTGGGTGTGCATAACTGCCTTAGGGGGTTCTTTACCCCTGCACAGCTTCTTGCTCTGTACAGGGGCATAGTGCGTCCTTGTATTGAGTATTGTTCACATGTATGGGGAGGTTCCTCTCACACCGCTCTCCTAGACAAAATTGAAAGGAAGGCCATTTGTATCATTAACTCCCGTCCACTCACCAACTCTCTGCAATCTCTCTCTCTTCGCCGCAATGTTGCATCTCTCTCGCTATTCTATCGCTATTATAATAATCAGTGTTCCTCAGAGCTTTCCCAGTGTATACCACCTCCTTTACATAGGGCACGTAGTACCCATCTTGCAACACAATCCCACCCCTACTCTGTGCAACTCTCCAACCCAGGAGTGAAACGTTAATCTCAGACTTTCTTCTATTCAACAGTTGAGCTCTGGAACTCTCTCCCAGATTCAGTCTTTCCCTCTTCCTATGACTTAAATTGCTTCAAACTCTGTGTGTCCAGGGATTTTGGCACGAACGTCCCTTAATTTTGGCCCTGTCACTCTTTCAAATATGGGGAGGCACTCGCTATAGGCAGTTCTGCCTTTTGCCTCCCTCACTCACATAGAAAAAAAAAAAAACATGTTAACAATACTCAATACAAGGACGCACTGTGCCCCTGTACAGAGTAAGAAGCTGTGCAGGGGTAAGGAACCCCTTGGCGTGGTTGACCACACCCAGCTTCTGGAAGGTTGCCTTAGCACGACTCGTATTATGGTCCTTCCTAGTGAGAGCAGAAGAAAAAGAGACACCGAGAATATTGAGAGAAGATGAAGGATTGATTTTTGTATTATTAAAGTGTAAGGGATAGTCCTCTGGGAGTTCTGAACTGGTAGTAAGATGAAGAAATTGCGTTTTGGAAGCATTAAAGGCAACACGGTTTTCTCTGCTCCAATTGGAAATAATTGGTAGATCAGAAGATAAATGTTGTATGGCTTCATTACTTTTGTTTTTGAATGATTGCTGGCTGGGGTGTTCAGGAAAACTAATTGAATAGTGTAAGGTAGATTCGTCTGCATATTAATGGATGGGATTGGAGGTACAGTTGAGAAGATCGTTTATGAAAATTAGAAAGAGAATGGGACATCAGACAGAACCCTGAGGAACACCGGAGTTGATAGGATGAGGAAGTGAGCGATGGCCGTCCACAACCGCAGCTATGGAACAGCCGGAAAGGAAATTAGAGATAAAGCAACAGATGGAGGTATAGAAACCGAAGGAAGGTAGTTCTGAAATTAAGTTAAAGATTTGTGCTGGACTCTATCGAAGGCCCTCTATATGTGGAAAAGACAAGATCTCACCGAATTCCCGAAAGTAGGATGACCAAGAGTTAGTAAGATATGAAAGAAGATCACCAGTAGAACTACCCTTAAGGAAGCCATACTGGCGATCTGAGAGTAGACTATGAGAAGAAAAATGCTTAGGCAATTTGGAAAGCAAGAATAGTTCCAAAAAAATTATAGATACAAGAGATGAGAGCAATTGGACGATAGTTGGAGGGCTGAGAGTGGTCACCCTTCTTTGGGATATGTTGAATGAGAGCAAACTTTCATCAAGAAGGGAACACGTTAGAGGAGAGACAGAGACGAAAGAGTTTGCCTAGCCAGGGAGTCAGCACGGAAGCACAGTTTTTTAGTACAACAGGAGGAACACCGTCCGGACCGTACGCCTTCTTAGTATTAAGCCCAGAGAGGGTAGAAAGTACATCTTTAGAAGAGATTAGGATATTAGGCATAAGTAGGAGAGAGGGGGGTGGAGAGGGAGGAATAGCACCGGAATCATCCAAGGTAGAGTTTCTGGCAAAAGTTTGAGCAAAGAGTTCAGCTTTGTCAGAGGAAGAAGTGATGGTTGTGCCATCAAAGTAGAAAAGAGGAGAGAAAGACGAGGAAGAAGCCAGAAAACTTGGTAATAGCTAGAGTTGGATAGTTCAGTGCATTTATTATTGATGAAAGAGTGTCTAAGAGGCAAGTCTAAGAATAGATTTGGCTTGATTCCGGGCAGAAACATTGGAAGAATGAAAGTCTTGAGTTTTAAGGCATCAGTACCGTTTGAATGCTTCCTCCTTGTTGCGGACAGCAGTAAAACAAACTTTAGTAAACCAAGATTTATTTGCATTAGACTGATAGAAAGAAAATGGAATGTATGCTTCCATGCCCGATAGGATTACCTCGGTAATGCGTTCAGCACTCTCAGAGGGTCCCCGGCCATGGAAGAAAAAGTCATTCCATGGGAAATCAAAGAAGTACTGCCGAAGAACCTCCCAGTCGGCAGCGCCAAAGTGCCATAAGCGCCATTAGCTGGGAGGTATAGGTGGCCGTACCGGAGAGATAGAACAGGTGACAGAGATAAGTTTATGGTCGGAGGAGCCCAAAGGAGAAAAACGGTTTACAGTATAAGCAGAAAGGTTAGAAGTTAGAAATAAGTCGAGAATGTTGGTCCGATCTCCGAAGCGATCCGGGATACGGGTGGGTTGCTGGACAAGCTGCTCTGGATCATTTAGAATAGAAAAGACGTAGGCTTGTTCACCAGGTTGGTCAGTGGAAAGAGAGGAGAGCAATTGGCTATCCTCTCGAGAAATGAAGGCGGGTGATAAAAAAGAAACTATTACTATGTAATAATTATAATATAGGAAAATACTTGTCCCCTATTATACCAGCGACGTCTTTTCAATCTCATTCTGGTTATATTTTAAAAAAATTGTGCAGTTTAAAACTGGTTGGTGGTAGTAAAATGGGTTTATTGAGATAGTTTGAAGCTTTTTCATTACTGGAGGCCCTCATTTAAGCTGAATAAAATCGTCTAATAGTAGCTAGAATAAATAAGGACGGCACTGGTAAAGAAGGGGTTAATTCTAATTAATGCCTTAATGTTCTATAAATGTTAATCTAAATGGGCCAATGTAACTAGCGGGGTACCCCAGGGATCAGTATTAGGACCAATTATCTTTCTAATTTACATCAACGACATAGATGAGGGTCTCACCTGTACAATCTCAAAGTTTTCTGATGATACAAAAATTGCAAATAGCGTACTCTCAAAAAAACAAGTTGACAATATGCAACACAATCTAGATAAGTTGTCATGTTGGGCCCAAATTTGGAAAATGAGTTTCAATGCGGATACATGTAAAGTACTACATATCGGATACCAAAATGAGAAAGCAAAGTATTCGATGAATGGCACTCAGCTTAAGATTGTAGACATAGACCCCGATCTGGGAGTAAAACTATCGAGTAACCTAAAACCGAGTCAGCAATGTTCAGAAGTTGTTAAGAAGGCAAAGCTTTATAGGCAGGTCATTTGAACATAAATCCAAAGAAGTAATCCTAACTCTTTACAATTCCTTAGTCCATCCTCTTCTGGAATACTGCTTTCAATCCTGGTGCCCTTATTACCAAAAAGATATAGACAAGCTAGAACGACTTCAATGTAGAGTTACCAAAATTATACCTAGCCTAAAGAACAAACCATACGAGGAGCGTCTTAGAGAATTAAATCTATTTCCTTTAACCCAGCGCATATTAAGAGGCGACTTAATTCAAGTGCTCAGAATCATCAAAGGCATCGACAATATGAACTCTAGTAAGTATTTCGCTATCGATGAATCTAATTACACGCGGGGAAACGGTTGCAAAATGATTGGTAAATCTTATAACAGCACACGGTATCACACACAATTATTGTCCTCTCTCCCTCCCTGCCCACCCCGAACCAACTTCCAGAAGCACATCCATACTCATATCTCTCATCGATCCATCCACTCACTCACAGACAACACGCAGCTGCATGCATGACCTCCCGAAATCCATCCTTCCGAATCCTCCCTTCCTCGCGAGGACAGAGTCCACCTGGCCAGGCTGAGATGCGGACACCATCCAGCTCTCCTGAGCTATCAGAAGAGACTGGATGACTTCGTTGTCGACGCCTGCCCGGGATGTAACACAGCACCCCATACCATTAAACACATCATAGAAGACTGCATTTCACACAACCACTTACGCCAACAACACAATCTACACTCAATGAGAGCTCTGTGGGAAAGCCCGATCGTGGCCATGGCCTTTCTCAGGGACTCGGGGCTGTTCGGCCAGGCAGCTTAGGGAACAACAACAACAACAACAACTCACACGAATCTAAGAATTTCTTCTTCAATCGAGTTGTTAACTTGTGGGATGGGCTTCCCCGAGATGTTATAGATTGCAGCACTGTTGCTTCCTTTAAACTTCGCCTAGACAAATATCTTGCATCTAACCCGCGACTAACTGCGTTTGTAAAATAATAACTTTATTTTATTCCCCCCTCAAATTCATCAAGGATTATTGCGTATATATATTACTAAAACGTTACTCTCTTTTTCCCAGATATGCGAAAGATCACTTATAACTGTGTTATTGGAAGGAACATAATAATTATGTTATTAATCCATCTATCCCCTAGTAACTTCCTAATCCTGCCACTGACATTAGTTCCAGGGCAGTAGTTCCCTTTCCAATGTTCCCTTAACCACTCTAAACCACTGTTTGGACACCTGATCCTCAGTGTTTTGGAGGACAAGCAGCCTAGAACGGTCACTAGAACTGTTGTTGCTTGATTTCCTTCCTTCCTTCCTATATTAACATTAAGTATTATCATGTATGTTAAATGTATTGTAATTATTTTGTAAACATGTTAATTTATAATTAAGTCTAACACATTTTGTATATTTCACATGTCTGACTATATCCTCTCATATTCTCCAGCTTTGTCTTGCTTTGCAAGAAAGGCTGGAGAATGTGGAGAGAGAGGTGCAGTCTCTCAAAGACGAGAATTTGGCCTTAAAGCTGACTTTGGCTGACAAGAAAAGTGAGGATAGTGCAACTTCTGTTAGGGATCGTGATGCTCCCTGGACAGTTGTTCCAACAAATGCAACAACCTGCAAATTTCTACGGCGGCCAGTTGCCCTCAGCAACAAGTTCATCACCTTGGATGACGAATGTGATGGTGAGGTTGCGAGTGCTTCCTTCGGCGAGGAAACCAGGAGAAAGGTAAGTAAGTTGCCTCCAAACACAGGGAATGCTGTGACTGCTGCCCCCCCAGGAGTACCTTCAACTGCTGCCCCAGGAGTTCCTGCCGCTGCCGCAGCTGCTACCAAGTCATCGACAAGGAGAGGCAAGTCCTTCTCAATTGTTGGGAACTCCATGGTCAGACACTTAGCTAGGTCCACCTGTACTGATATTAGGAAGCTTGTCTGTCTGCCTGGTGCCGGGGTTGGGAAGGTGTTAGAGGAAATTGATTACATCATGAAAGATATTGGAAATAGCCCCATTATCTGTATCAGTACAGGGAGCAATGATGTTGGTAAAGGTAGGACGGAAGTACTGCTTCGGCAGTACAAGGAGGTGTTAGATAAAGTTAGGAGGAAGGGAGGCATACCTGTAGTACACAGTATCTTGCCACGGAGAGGGGTCAGCAAGGAATGGTCATCTAGGGCAATTGGTATCAATTGTCGGCTGGAAAAATACTGTAATGCAAATGCAATACCATTCCTTGATAACTGGACCCGTTTCTATGGTAAAAATAAGTTGTACGCACAGGACGGGGTTCATCTTTCTCGGCTAGGGGTGGCAAATTTAGCTAGGTCAATAGATAGGATTGTCGCGGGGTTTTGCTGAAAATAAAGCCTGAGAATATGAGTAAGAATAATTGTCTAGATAGGGTAAATTGCCGTACTGGTACATCAGATAGGAATAGAAAATATCAGTCACAGGATTTTAATTGTACTGCTAGTAGAAATATTAAAGGTGTAACAGAAGATGGGACTTCAGTTAGAAATAAAGGTAAATCCGATACCAGTAAAATAAATTCATTGCGATTATATTATACAAACTGTAGGAGTTTATGTAACAAAATGGATGAACTTAGAGCACTTGTTAGCAACGAAAATATAGACATTATAGCACTGACTGCAACATGGATTAATACAGAAACAAGAATTTTTTTAGCAGAATTCCATATACCAGGATATAGTTTGTTTAAACGCAACCGAACAAGTAGGAGGGGCGGCGGAATAGCAGTGTTTGTCAGGAGATCTTTAAAAAGCTGTATTAAATCAGGTATTAGACTAAATACTGATAACGAAAGTGTTTGGGTTGAGGTTAGCGAAGGTAGTGAGACCATAATTATTGGAGTTATTTATAGACCACCAAATATGAGTAGAAACGAAGGTACAGCTTTATGGCAGGAAGTGAAAATAGCATCAAGGTTTTTAGCAATGTGTGTATTATGGGGGATTTTAATTTTCCGAATATTGATTGGAAGCATCAAATCGGCGACTCAGATTCAAAAGAGTTTATTGAGGCGGTACAGGATAGTTTTTTATTTCAATTCATAGACTCGCCTACTAGAGGTAATAATATCCTCGATTTAGTTCTCAGTAATAATGAACAAATTATAAATAATGTAGAGATAGGAAACCAACTAGGAAATAGTGATCATAAATCAAAATATTTTAACATACAATGGACAGGAAAGGCTAAAGAGAATACGACACTTATCCCAGATTTCAGAAAAGCCAATTATGGTGGATTAAGAAGAGCCTTAAGAGTCGATTCCATGGTTAAACTATTAAGTGGACCCAGGTGCGCTAATGAACATACTCTCTCTCAGATACCTGTCTTAACTCAGGATAATTTGACAGCTACATATAATCATTTTATTTCTTCACTCCACAATGCGCAAAATAAATATATCCCCAAAAGAAAATTTAGATCAACACAGAACCCACCCAAATGGATGAATAATAGACTATTAGACCTTCTAGGGAAAAAAAGAGGAATATATCGAAAAATTAAGAAAGGCGAAATTCACCTACTTGCTTACTATCAGAATCTATCAAGAGAGGTTAACAAATGTATAAGGACAGACAAAAGAAATTATGAAATCAGGATAGCCAATGACTCAAAAAATAACCCTAAGGCTTTTTACCAGCTATATAAATCTAAAGTTAGAGACAGAATAGGCCCCCTTAAAACTTCGATAGGAGAAATGACAGAAAATTATTTAGAAATGTGCAGTACATTAAATAGTCAGTTTCTATCCGTTTTCACTAATGAAAATTTGGCACAGATTCCAGAAGTCCGTAAGGTATATAGCGATAGTATAGAAAATAGGTTAAGTACGGTTACTATAAGTAGAAATGATGTGCTTAAGGAAATTGACAGACTGAAACCTCAGAAATCGCCTGGTCCCGATGAGGTATATGCCAGAGTATTAAAAGAATGTAGAGATGAGTTAAGTTACCCATTAACATTTCTTTTTAACACTTCATTAGAAACAGGTATAGTTCCAGAAGCTTGGAAGCTTGCAAATGAAGTTCCGATTTTCAAAAAAGGTGATAAATCAATAGCATCCAATTACCGTCCCATTAGTCTCACTTCAATCATAGGAAAGCTACTAGAGTCAATTATTGCTAGGAAAATGAGAAACCACTTAGAAACATTTAACTTAATCAATTCTTCTCAGCATGGATTCACTCCGGGACGTTCTTGCCTTACTAATTTGCTTAGTTTTTTCTCAGAGGTATATGAAGCAGTAGATAATGACAAGGCATACGATATTATATATTTAGATTTCAGTAAAGCGTTCGACAGAGTCCCTTATGAGAGATTGATGAGAAAGGTTGAGGCACATGGAATAGGTGGGGTGTTGTTGGGATGGATTAGGTCATGGCTAATTGGTAGGAAACAGAGAGTCAGCATAAATGGTACCAAGTCAGAGTGGGGAGCAGTCAAAAGTGGTGTCCCCCAGGGATCGGTATTAGGTCCCCTGTTGTTTCTTATATACATAAATGACCTAGATTTAGGTATAACTAGTAGGATAAGTAAATTCGCAGACGATACTAAAATGGGGAGATCAATTGATTCAGATAGCGATATAGAGTGCCTCCAAAGGGATCTAGATACCTTACATGAATGGTCAGTAAATTGGCAGATGAAGTTTAACATTGACAAATGCAAGGTATTAAAGATAGGGAAGATGCAAACAAATGTTAAATATAAACTAGCTAATTTAGAATTAGAAAATTCAGACTGCGAGAAAGATCTAGGTGTGTTTGTTAGCAATGATTTGAAGCCTAGAAAACAGTGTATAGGCGTTCGTAATAAGGCAAACAGGATTCTCGGGTTCATCTCTAGGAGTGTGAGTAACAGAACTGCTGATGTTATCTTAAAACTTTACTTGTCATTAGTGAGACCCCATATGGATTATGCTGTCCAATTTTGGTGTCCTTATTACAGAATGGACATAGATTCATTGGAGAGAGTTCAGCGTAGAATGACAAAAATGATCCATAATATTAGAAATCTTCCGTATGAAGAAAGGTTGAAGAAATTAGGTTTACATTCGTTAGAGAGACGCAGAGGTAGAGGGGATATGATAGAGGTGTTCAAGTGGGTTAGTGGGATTAACAAAGGGGACATGACAAATGTACTAAAGCTCAGTGATAGCGAAAGAACTCGTACCAATGGTTTCAAATTAGATAAATTTCGTTTCAGAAAAGATATAGGCAAATATTGGTTTGGTAACAGAGTTGTAGATGGGTGGAATGGACTACCAAGTGCTATAGTGGGATCTAAAACTGTAGGGAGCTTTAAGATAAAATTGGATAAGCATATGGACGAGAAGGGTTGGGTGTGAAGGGGGATCAGCCAGGTTGGGCCAATCAGCGCTCTGCAGACCCCCATAATCCTGCGTTAATCTCTAACCGTTTTGGTAAGATGATCCTCAGGGTATTAGAGTGTTGAGCCTATAATTGGGCTTTGTAATTGATTTGGGGTAGTGTGAGACAGGGATCTGCCTTGCTTAGGCCAATCGGCTTTCTGCAGACTCCCATTTTCTTATGTTCTTATAAATCTGTACGATAAAAACGTCACTAATAAAGGACAATTCCTTTCTGGCATTGTTTTATATATACAGTCATAGACTACAGTAGATCTGGACTGGACACGAAAATGGAACTTTGCAGTAAGGGACCCGAAATCGGAAAACGACCCCCCAAGTTCGAACCTCGAAACCGCGAAAATGTGATATTTTCGCGGTTTCTAGCTCATCATGGGGTGAGGAAAGACAGCGTCACCACACCAATACGGGTGGTGTATGACTGCTCTGCCCACCAAGGTCAACAACCCAGTCTAAATGACTGCCTGCTGACAGGTCCGTCCATGGTGTCGGATCTGTCCCAACATTTATTGCGGTTTAGGCTGGTGCAATATGCATTTACTAGTGACATTGAGAAAGCATTCTTGATGGTCAAACTAAAAGAGGAAGATAGAGATGTTACCCGCTTTCTTTGGTTCGAAGACATTAGCGACTCTGAAAGTCCGGTTGTAATCTACCGTTTTCGGGTCGTACTCTTTGGTGCTACATGCTCACAGTTTTTGTTAAATGCCACGATCAAGAAACATCTATCAGATACTCATGAGGACACAAGTAAACTATATCGCGGGTTGTATATAGACAATTTGCAGGGTTCTAGCGATAGTCAGGATGATTTGTTACATACCTACTGGCAAGAACGTAGATTCTTTACAGAAGCTCATTTATTTCTCCGCGAGTGGGTTACTAATAGTGAAGATCTTCAGAGTCTAATTCAGATGGATGGTACGGCATCTCATAACCAGGAAAAGACCAGAAATTTGGGGATGATCTGGTAACCAAAACAAGATATTCTAACCTTTCAAACCAAGTCTTTTGTTCAGCAGACAGGAACGCACTCGAAGAGAAGTGTGTTGAGCAAAGTTTCGCAATTTTTTGATCCTTTGGGTCTAGCATTACCCGTTACCATAAGAGCTAGGATTCTGATGCAAGAAGTTTGGAGACGCAAAGTAGGATGGGATGATAGTTTGCCCGAGGATTTAAGTGATCAAGGGACATTATTGTTGAAAGAGTATGACATCCTATGTACTAAACAGCTACCTCGTAAGGTGGCGATGCTAGTGCCATGGCATACGGGGTAGCCATATATGTCGTTACTTCATTTGGGGCGCATTTAGTTACAGCCCGGGCAAAGGTAGCCCCGGTCAAAAAGGTAACTATCCCTAAAATGGAATTGACTGCCATGCTGCTATTAGCACGTCTGGTGCAACATGTACGCGCAGCATACGAGAGCGAGTTGAATATTGAAGTCGTTCATGTATGGTGCGATAGTCAAGTCGCACTCAACTGGGTACATAGCAAGAAGTCTCTGCCAGTTTATGTGCAGAATAGGGTAGATGAGATTAGGGCCCTATTGCCAGGTGTTGCATATCACTATGTCAATACAAAAGACAACCCTAGTGATCTCATAAGTAGGGGTATAATGGCTAGCCAGTTAATAAAGTCCGTGTTGTGGTGGCATGGTCCAAATTGGCTGCTCCATGAAAATGAATGGACGATATGGCAAGCTGTTGGTGAGGGACTTCTACCACTGGAAACAGTGGCAGTTACAGCCCAACCAAATGAGCACCGGGTCCAGTAATAGAGTGGGCAAGATTCGGTGACTATAATAAATTAGTCAGAGTTGTAGCTTGGGTGTTGAGATTTATATCCAATATCAAGGTTAAAGTAACGGGCCAACTCTGCAATAAGGGTCACAACATTAATGCTCGTGAATATACAGCAGCCGAAGTAACTTTGATCAAGTGGGTTCAAGCAGAAACCTTTTCCAATGAATTAGAATCTTTACATAGCTCTAATAAGTTAATAATGCCTAACTTAGTGCGTCAATTGAGGTTGCACCTAGATAATGACCTCATCAGGTGTGAGGGTCGCCTGAAGTGGTCGGGTGTAACGGACGGCACAAACCGTCCTATACTTATGCCATCACGTTACTGATCTATTGGTCATACGTGCACATAAGGAAGTAAAACACTACGGGGTCTCTCACATCATTTCAAATTTGCATCTCACATGGTGGATACTCAGAGTTCGACAAGTAGCTCGACGTGTAGTGAGGAAGTGTGTGATATGCCAGAGACTAAAGGGTAAACCTTATGCGACTGGAGCAGCTCCGCCGTTACCTGAATGCCGTGTAAAACACATCGAGCCTTTCCAAGCTGTAGGGTTAGATTACACAGGTGCATTGAAGATGAGAGAGCAAGATGAGGTCTATATATTATTGTTTACCTGTGCAACGTCTCGAGCGGTACACTTAGAATTATGTGACAATATGTCTAGCGAGGAATTTATGCTGGCGTTTAGACGGTTTTGTGCACGTCGTTCATTCCCTCAACTAGTACTTAGTGACAATGCTCCTACTTTTATCCAAGCATCTAAATACCTTAAAGATATGAGCAGTGATCCTACAATCATCACTTTTATTGGAGAAAAGATGTGCGAATTGAGGTTCATTCCAGTTAGGGCACCTTGGTTCCCACGGTAGGGCGTAGGACGATTAGATCGTGTATTATAAGATTGTAAGTAAGTTAAGATTATAAAAGGCCTAATATGCTATTAAGCAATATTGACATGGTCTTATGTAGTATATATGAATTTATCGTATATATTGATTTAGTTTATCGTACTGAGCAACATAGATACGGTACGATAATTTGGGCGCCGGGCATAAGCCAAGGCAGCAAGGGGAAGGGCTGGAGGAAACTCAGAGCCTTCACGAACACCAACCAGTTAACATCTAATTTCCGCCTTCAGTTTATCGTGCTTTTGTGCCTCTAAATCACATTAAACCACCAGCAATACATACATCTACACATTCACGACGCTCTCATCGACGCCATGACAGACAGATAAACATATTATTCATGTCCATTCTCATATAACCATTCATTTAATTTCCCTGACCTGTGCTTTCGAGCCTGTCTAAGGTTTCCCCATCGTCCGCCATATTGGGTAAACGTTCTCCTTTGTCTCATTGCCACGTGGAACTATTGGTGAGTTAATTCCTGGAATATTATTAACCCTTATAACCTTACTATATATATGAATAATTGTGTGTGACCTTTGGATATAAATTAGCTTGTTTCAGATTGAATTCAATTTAGATTAGGAGTAATTTAATTTAGATTGATTTTGTTTGAATAATTATAGCTTAGAGATATTTAACTTCCACTGATATTATACCACAGACTGTACAGCACTATACTATGTTCCGAATAATTAGGCCAAAAGTGTTGAGCATTAACCTCCATAATTCAATAACGACTGAAGTAATCGAACTAATATTTCTACCATTTGGGACGAGTCTGCCAGGTAATAAGTGTGAAAATTTACAGGCCATATGCACTTGCCCATTTTGAGTTACAGAGGCTACGTTTACGATTTCTGGCCTACCTGTTTGGAACAGGGTGTAGCAGCAATTGAACCAGTTGGCTTCCTCCATAGTTCCGGTGCTATTTAACAGGTCTACCGATGGTTGTCAATTGTTTTCCGATAGGCATTATTTGGAATATACAATCTTCGCCGGAGGCATTTTTCTATAGGAAAATGGACAAATTTAGCTAGCTGTCTAAATTGTTCTAACACTCCAATATGTATATACTAACATGTTATTTATGTGACAAATTATAGGTTTATCTCTAAACCCTCTCTGTATATATGTGACGTATGACCCACCTGACTACCATGATACCACAGTATGAAGGGTGGAGGTTGTGGACTGTATTGAACCATACAGGTAAGGTTGATGGCTGAACCAGCGTTGATGTACAGGTCTGGTCCACCCAACACTATTGTCTCTGGCTCTGTGGGGAAGAAACCAGATGTTCTGGATAAATAGTGTGTAGAATGAGTGCATTAATTGATTCATAAACTATAATATATAAAGAATGCTCAGGTTATTTATTAAGCGCCATTTCTCTCAAGCCCTCGCTCTGAGATTTAATAGCTCAACCAAACTTTATTAACAGACACTATTACCCATTTCCTTAATTAATGATACCAATTACCAGTATATGCGAAAAACCTTCATACCTGAGCGTGGGATAGGACTCGGGACTCCCTGGGTGGGAGGCCAATAGGTTCCCTACTAGTATACACTATCGAGCTGGTCGTAAAACTTATTCTATAAATGTTGTTATAAAATATACTTAGGATCAACATTATAGAACCATATTACCAATACTTTCATATAGGCTTAGACAGCATATTTTAATAGTGATACAGGCATTGCTGTACAACACTTTCAGTAGCTTCATAACAGAAGCTGCTTGATGTTTACAGGCTCCCCTGATGCCAGTCACATTAACGTTGTGTAAGCAAACAGTGTGACACACATCCCCTCAGGCCACGTTGTACACACATATATCATACACCTATAGATGGATACAGCAGCTCTGTAAGTCAAAGTAGTTTAAACCAGTACCAGCAACACCCCAGATACATCCAGGTAAAGGGTGGATTGATAGATAAACTACACGTACCCACACACTACCACACTGGCAAGATACCAGCAATAGATAGATACAAGACACACACATCAGGGAATCTATAGTCTATTCATTATAAGTAGAACACAAATCTTGACCACTAACCTCTATACATAAAAAGTGACAAGAGTAATCGAGCTGGAAGAGAGGTATCCTGACCAGGAATCGAACCCACTCTCTCCAGATATGTCTGTGAGAGTTGGGTACCATAATTATCCACTCGGTCTGCTCAAGGCCGAGTTGATACGGTGCCCAACTCTCACAAAAATATCTGGATAGAATGGATTCGAATCATGGTCAGGATTCTTGTCTCCCATCCTGTCCAACATTATCATAAATATTCAAGCTATTATTTATACCATTTGGGAAGGGTCAGTCATGGAATTGGTGAGGAAATTTACAGTCCATTTGCTGTAGACCTTTTTGAGTTAATGAGGTGTCATGATTTCTGGCATACCTATAGTGAATGAGCTATAGTCTTGCATCACACGAGACTTAGATATATACTCACGCTTAACCCGTACAGCCCCAGCGACGCGCCTGACGCGTCGGCGATGTATGTAACGCACAGCCCCAGAGACGCGCCTGGCGCGTCACCCTAATTGCGCCGACCGTAACCTCAGGTGTAGCCACTCAAGAGGGCTCAGATTTGTATGGGAACTGTGTACGTATCCCACGCAACCGTGCCGATGGTTGAAAACTCTCAAAGTCCACGTGCGTGCGCGTGAGCGCGCAATAACCTGTTTTTTTGGGGTAATTGCCTTCAATTTTTTACTCTTGTAAAATACGTTTTCGGGGGCTCTGTAGGACCATTCTTTAAGCTTTTTGAGCGGTTTTTCGTGGGTTTTCCTTTATTCCTAACCCATTCGCTATTGTTTCTGGAATAAAACCATTTTTTGAAAACCGGCCGGGTTCTGGTGAACAAACATTACAAAACTAGCCGGGGCTGGACGGGTTAACTCTGTTCCTGTACTCAAGAATCCCCTGTTTTATCGACTGTATTATTCATTCAACGTTCCTGTATATATATATACATTATATATATATATCTAAGCAAAGAAAAACGAACGAACAGCCTCGGATGCGGACGGAACCTACGTTGACGAACCACGACCGACTAAGGACATTCCTTCGGACATTCTGAGAATGGCTACGTGGAATGTTAGTGGCATGAATGATGGCACAAAAGAGAGAGGGGTTCTGGAAGTGTTAGTGAATGCCAGGCTGGATGTAAGTGGAATGACAGAGACCAAAAAGAAAGGTTCAGATGTGAGAGAGTGGGAGTGTGGAATGGGTGTGTGTGCTGGAGTGAGTGAAGTAACAGCGAGAGAAGGTGCATGTTTGTTTGTAAGTAGCAAATGGAAGGAATGTGTAAGAGAGTATGGGTCTGTGGGTTCAAGGATTGTGCTGTGGGTGAGAATGAAAGTAGGAATACAAACGTGGGTGATTGTATGCGTGTATGCCCCGACAGAGGATATACTTGAAAGAAAGAAAGAGGAGTTATGGATGAATGTGGAGGTGTACCTGGAGAAGTTTGACAAGAACGAAAGAATATTTCTGATTGGGGATATGAATGGTAAGGTGGGTGATAGGAAAGTTGAGGGAGTGGTGGGAGGGTAGGGGGTACCATCAGAGGTGAATAGGAATGGTAGTGCACTTGTGGACGTATGTGTGGGGAGGAGGCTGTGGATAGCCAACACCTTCTTCCGACACAGAGTGATCCACAGGTACACGTGGAAACGGATGTTGACGATGAAGGATAAGACAGTGGTGGAACGAAAGTCATTGATTGATTATGTATGTGTGGATGAATGAATGAAGAAATCTGTGATGGATGCTAGGGTGTATAGGGGTATTGGAGGGGGTCTGTCTGATCATTATGTAGTGGTAGCTAAGGTTAGGATACAAAAGAAGTGGGTGAGGAGAGCTGGAGGGAGGCGAGAGGAGGGTGGAGAGGTTGCAGGAGGAGGAAGTCAGGGAGGAGTACAGGAGAGCAGTGGAAAGACGACTAGGTGGGTTAGACCTGGAAGTTATGGAGGAAGTGGAGGAGATGAGCAAGGTGTTTAAGGATGAGATCTGTGCAGCATGTGAGGAGGTGTGTGGAGTGAGGAGAAGAGGGAGGGGAGTGAAAGGTACAGCATGGTGGACAGAAGAGGTAAGAATAGCTGTGGAAGAAAAGAAGAAAGCATATAGAGAGTGGTTGGGTAGTAGAGGGAATTAATATTTCGAGAGACAGAAACGAGCGAGGTACGTGGAGAGTAAGAGGGTGGTGAAGAGAGTAGTGAAGGAAAGTAAGAGAAGAGTAGATGAGGAATTTGGAAGGAATCTGAGTGTAAACTGGAGGGAGAGTAAGAAACTGTTCTGGAAAGAAGTCAAGAAAGTTAGGGAAGGTAGCAAGGGAAACAGTAAGGGTGTGAAAGATAAGAATGGGAGAATGCTAGCCGAGAAGCAAGAGAGAGTCGAAAGATGGAGGGAGTACTTCAATGAGTTGCTAAATGTAAGGAATGATGAGCCAGCAAACATAGCTGGATATGGTATGGGAGGGAGAAGAAGAGAAGTAGTGGAGGAGGAGGTGGGGATCAGGAGGTCAGAAGTGTGGGAAGCCATGAAAAGAGTGAAGTTGGGGAAAGCACCAGGAACAGATGGAGTGTGTGGGGAAATGTTGAGGTATGGTGGTGTGATAGTGATAGAATGGGTACGGAAAATGTGCAAACTAGCATGGGAGAAGGGGAGTGCACCCGATGACTGGAAGACTGGCATAATAGTCACCCTATATAAGGGCAAAGGGGAAAGAGGAGTGTGTGGTAACCACCGAGGAATATGTCATCTAAGCGTAGTAGGGAAGGTATACAGTAGGGTAGTGATTGAGAGAGTGAGAGTGAGAACGGAGAAATGGATAGGCGACGAGCAGGGAGGTTTTAGGAAGGGAAGAGGATGTGTAGATCAGATTTTTACCCTGAATTGTGTTGTGGAGAAATATCTGGAGAAGAAACAAAAGGTGTATGTTGCCTTTATGGACTTGGAGAAGGCCTATGACAGAGTGGATAGAGAAGGTTTGTGGAAAGTACTTAGAATATATGGAGTAGAGGGCAAGTTGCTGAAAGCAGTGAAGAGCATGTATGAGGGTGCAAAGGCAGCAGTACGTGTGGAGAGTGAGCAGAGCGAGTTCTTTGACCTGAATGTTGGTTTGAAACAGGGGTGTGTGATGTCACTGTGGTTGTTTACTGTATATATGTATCCTGTTTATTATTCCTAGGGGGTAGAGGAGAAACGGATATAAATTAAATGTTTAGACCTGGAAAGATGAATTGGCCTAGGCTATAAATATGATACCGGTTGGCGTTGGACTTACGTGTTAAATTGTATATGTAGGCTATCTGTGGTAGTCCCAGTAATATCTATGAAGTACTTCTAGTATTAAAGGAACATAGCTGTGATGCAAAGAGTGTAGATTAGATGATGGACATGTCAGTATGTGAATATCAGTGAAGTTCTGTTGTTATGGGCAGCAACTGGTGGTTTGTTGTGAGCGGGACGAAGTCTCTGTGTGAAGTGTACTGAGATTCCCTTTTATCGTAACAATATTAAATATATTTAAGGGTTCTATATCGTCCCCCGTGATAAAGTAATAAGGGAAAATAAACTAGGATATAATTGGTGCGACCACAGTAATATTTATCCACAAAGATAAATAAAGTAATGCGTATAAACAAAAAGGAACCAGCTGTCGTGAACCCGGGAAATTCAAACTACGGTATATATACCAGCTAGGATTCACGACATACTCCGCCACCAGTTATATACAAAGTATTTACAATTGTCCCGTCCCGATCATGGATCGCCACAACTGGGAGGAACCCAAAGGAGCCCGACGTGACGGCCTCTGAGGGGTATCACCTCGGTCCGCTCCAGTAGCTGGAAGGATATTATCAGAGTTCGGCTTGCTGTCGCCATCCACTACCTCTAAATCTATCTCTAGTGGGTATAGCTTAACCACCGATCTGGTGGTCAAACCGGCTCCTGTTTTTACCTGAACTACCCTACATTCGTGGTCAGGACCACGAAGAAGTTTCATTATCCGACCTATACGCCAAAAAAGTCGGGGGCCGTCATCATGTACTAGAACGACGTCCCCAACTTGCGGCGATGCTATCCCTCTTTTTACCATTAAGTGACGATGTTGCTCCCTGAGTGATATTAAATAATCAGTGCTCCACCTTTTCCACAGGTCATGTGAGAGTTTTGTTACATATTGGAAGCGTTGGTTGACGGAATCGTTGTTATGCCACGTCGTGTCCCTGAGATCTTCATCCGTGACTTCCCGCCTTGGAAAGCTTCTGATCCGCCTCCCATGAACCAGTTGTGAAGGAGTGATGGGTAAAGGGTCTTCAAGATCACTGTAGCTGTAGCCAAGCGGGCGATCATTGACTGTGGCCTCGAGCTCCAGTAATACCGTATTCAGTTCCTCTGTGGTAACCAATGCTCGACCCAGTACCTTCTTCAAGCCAGCCTTTAGGATGCCAATGACCCGTTCCCATATGGCACCGAACCATGGCGCCCTGGCCGGTATAAACCGCCACTCGCACTTGAATTCCGCTAGAGTACCTTTTAACCTTGCATCATCTATCAACTCCCGTAATGTGCTGGCTTCGCTAACAAATGTGGTGGCATTATCAGTCATCATAATCTTAGGGTAAACCCTCCTGCTACTAAATCTACGGAACGCATGCAAAAATGATTTGCAGGAGAGGTTAGACACCGTCTCTACATGGACCGCTCTAGTAACTGCACAGGTGAATAAGACTACATATACTTTACTTACAGTGCCCCCCTTCTCTTTTACTGGCAAAGCACCTGTGTAGTCAACCCCCGTTACCTGGAAAGGACTCACTTCCTGAACCCTAAACTCCGGCAATGGAGGGGCCTGTACAGCACTGTATGATGTACCTTGCAATCTCTTGCAGATGATACATCCCCTTAAGGCTTTCTTTACTACCTGTCTAATCTTGGGGATCCACCATATTTGCCTTATGTAATTTACAACATAACTAACACCACTATGGTTACACACTTTGTGGCAGTAATTACTAAGGAGAGTGGCTATACGATGTTTATTAGGGATAAGGATAGGGTACTTGGCGCTATCATGTAAAGCTGAAAAGTGTAGCCTACCTCTACAGCGTATCATGCCTCCCTCCATATAGAGGCCTAACTGCTTCACTATATTGCTCGGTGTGCCCTGTCCTTTTGACAAATAGTGGTGTTCTTCAGAGTAAGCTTCTCTCTGAGCTACCTTAATCATGGCTGACTCTGCTGCTCTTAATTCCGGCACCGTCAGGTATGCCGGTTTTGCCTGATAGTTTCCTTGTGTCTTCTCTTTAAGAGTCCTAATAAACCTAAGGACCCATGCCATTACATGCCATGACTTCATATATGAGCCATACCGGCCCCAATTCAATATGGCAGTAGGGGCAACCGGTACTGGCAATGACAGGGTTCCTTCTTGACTCATGTTACAACCCACAGTGGTGCCCCCTCCTATTGAGCCCCCTATTGGGCCATGATCAGGCCATAGCATTTGGTGAGGTAGCCATGTGGGCCCTCCCCACCAAAGCGAAGAAGCAACTAAGGACACATATGAAATCCCTCTGGTGACTAGATCACTGGGGTTGTCCTCTGTGGACACATAATGAAAATGAGCGCCGGGGACTAATGACTTTATCTCATCAACTCTATTTTGAACATATATAGGCAAAATCTTTTTACTAGACAACCAGCATAGGGTTATCTGGCTGTCCGACCAGAGGTATACATTCTCTATAATCAGCTCGACCGCGTAGGCCTCACATATATAACATGCGAGACGAGCTGCGAGAAGAACAGCAGTCAACTCCATCTTAGGTATGGTGAGGGACTTAATAGGCGCCACCTTAGCTTTGGCCATTAATAACCTACTCACCTCATCACCAACCGCATAGGCCGCTACACCATAATATTATGCTACTGAGCTAGCGTCACTAAATAGGTGCAGCATAACCCTCTTAGAATTAGTGACCTGATGGGGAAACATGATACCTGTACTATCTATCATATCGTCATAAATACTCTGCCAGTTAGCTCTCATGTCATCTGGAATGGGTACATCCCACCCACACTCTAATCTCCACAAGTCCTGTACGAACCTCCGCGCCCGGATGGTTACCGGTAGCAACACTCCTAGAGGATCGAACACACTCGCGGTTAGACTTAGAGCCTCGCGTTTTGTAACCAATGCAGGGCTTCTTCCGCGGAAATTAACCTGTAACATATCCTTATCAGTTAGCCACGCAACGCCAAGTACCTTAACCCCGTCTTGTTTGGCGGAAGCTATACCCTTCAGGTGCAACAGTTCCCGCAAACTCTAATTATTTGTGACCCACTCACGTAAAGACAGGTTAGCGCTGGAAAATATTCTACGGGCATCCCAACATTGTTGCTGCAAATCACTTACATCATCACCAGTCCCCTGTAAGTTATCAATATACAACCCCCTTTTTAGCTTATTAACTACTTCACTGTTCTCCTGTATCATAGACAGGTGTTTTTGAATGGTAGCATTAAGGAGGAACTGGGAACAGGTGGCCCTGAACAGAACTGCACGGAACCGGTAGACAATGTAAGGACTTGCAACATCCAAGGGATCAACGGGCCACAGAAACTTAGTAGCATCCCTATCCTTCTCACTCAACCCCACCATGAGAAATGCTTTCTCAATATCACTCACCCAGGCAAATTGATGGCATCTAAAGCGTAGAAGCACCTGGGTGAGGTCAGCCACTAGTGTTGGACCTGTATGGAGACAGTCATTCAGACTGAACGCCTTCTCGTCCATCCTAGCCGAATAGTCAAACACTATCCGTACAGGCGTAGTAACACTATCCTTAGTAATACCATGGTGAGCTAAGTAGTGAATGGGATGACCCGCTTGATTCCTGTTTTCTACCCTTTCAATAAACCCCCTTTCTATCTGATTATCCAGAACCTTTGTATACTGTTGACAGTAGTTGGGATCCTTTATAAACTTACGCTGCAAGCCTCTCATTTTGCCCAGGGCTAACTTAAAGTTATCAGGTAATTTATCTATGTTATCTCTCCACGGCAGTTCCACTATATACTGTCCCTGTGCTTCGGAATACTGTACCGTTTCAGAAAATCTATTTAAGACTTTCTCCCCACCCTTACCAGTCTCATTAGGACTTATACCAATATGGTCCAAGTCCCATAGAGCAGTCAGATCCTTTAATTCTGGAGATTTACTGCCAATATCTTCCTGTATCTCCACTAAAGGGTCTACTGCTAACTTAAGAACAGTGACTAATTCTACATGGGTCTCTTCTATATCTGACTGATAAGTGCCACTCAGTGCATAACCATAAATTGTGGGTAACATAACTATACTTCCTTCCCTGACATAGCCTGAATGTACAAAGTGGTAATAAAAGTCCGCCCCAATCAGTAACCCTATCATATCTCCATCAGTGATACCTGGATCGGCTAATTTGTAACCCCGAGCCTTAATAGCATTTACCTCCATCTCTAATCCTCTCCCTGGTTTGTATACTGGTAACTCCTCCACCACAACGGCCCTCAATTTACACACCCTTCTTCTGTGATGATAGCTAAACTCTACTATTTCATACTCAGTACTACCAAGTGAGCCAGTAAATCCCTGGAGCCTTAGCTGTTCCTTACTGACCCTAACGTAATCAAGCTGTGATAAAGCAGAGCGCAAGATGAAGGTATGTTGCGAACATTGGTCCAACAAAGCTCTTACTTTACTGGTATGACCGTTTCTGTCGGTCAAGGGTATCTGAATGGTAGCCAACAACACTGCATTACGGCCCGAAACCACAGCCATGGTCACTGTTGGTTCAGGGGCTGCTGGTTGTCCAGTTTGTTCAAGGCGTGGCGTCGGAAACAAATAATTAAAATGTTTCTGTTGGCAGAATCGGCATGGCCTAATTTTAGGGTTAGTACACCCCTGGCTGCCATGTTCTGACGACAGGCACCCGATGCACAATTTCAACTCCCTTGCTCTATTGGCCTTGGCAGGACTGTTCTTGTATTTTGCACACTTTGCCCAAAAATGTCCTGTCTTTAAACACAACTTACATCCATAATTCTGCTTGGTATCGGGTTTCTGATACACTGCATATGCTGCTGTGGCGGTCGCCCCAAACTGTTCTAGTGGATTATGTCTACTTTCTAGATTGCACACTTCAGTCTTAAACACACGAACATATTCATCCACATCCAGCCAGTTGTCTTTTAATTCACGCTTAATCACTTCAGAGAGTGCACTAGGAAGTATATTATGCAACAGTACTGCACACATTTCACTTACTGTTACATCCATAGAGCGTAATGACTCTAACACACACTCAAATGACGTGGACAAATCTTTCAGAGCACTGACCTCCTGGCTAGGATGCGGGAGATTACACAGTTTCGCTATGTGAGCTGCTTTGATGCGATCCTTTTGACCATAACTGTTTTTCAGTATAGTGACCGCTGGTTCATAACTTGCAGCGACCAAACTAAATCCACTAACAATTTGTAGAGCCTAAGTTGTCCCTTTAGATACGTAAATTTCTGAATGTCAGTTAAGTCTGTTTGGGAGTGAACACTACAATCAAAGAGCTCCCAGAAACCCACCCACTGTGTTGGATCCCCATCAAAAACTGGCAACTTCAGGGAGGGTAGCTTAATACCCTTCTGTTTCCTACTTGCTGCACTATCATGAGATCTACCAGTAGTGGTTGTCTGTAGAGCACTATCTAACTCAGCTAACTGACTGTTTACTTGATTAACATACTGCATATCTTTCACCATCTCCTCCTCTAACTGATCATCTGAATATAAGCTATACAACTCTACGTTATATGACTCGATATCAGCTAGGGCCTTTTCTACAGTGATTTTCACACCCCTTACATCATACAGTGTAGCAGCATGTTCAATAAAATCAGACAGATTAGAGGTAAGCTTAGTAATCCCTCCCTTCTTGGCGGCCCTGAACCGCCGCAATGACTTTATTTCTCATCCATTCTTAAAATGTTACGGTAACTAAAGCTTAAGGAACAACAATACTAATCGTCACTGTAGGCTAACCTATTATAATCTATTCTAAGCCTAGGCTAACCTACTGACTTTGATGACGACAGCAACCAAGCAAATTGAAGCATGCAGATTGCGTGCCCCCTGTGAGTTTACAAATGATCAAAGAAAAGGAAATTTTACCCTATGTCATATTACTCTACTTTACAATATTTACTTTACTAGGCTGTATTAAATTTTAACAAATTACAAAGAAAAAGAAAGAAGGATCAAGACTCCTCTGAAGGAGGAACAGCCGCACCCGTCGTCCTAAACTTGAGATCTAGCCTATTGCGTCGACTGCTCCTCCTCGGCCCTGTCCTTCTCCTCAAAGAAGGCACGCGCTCTGTCTAATAGCCTATCTAACACCTTCCGGCTCCCTGGCACATCTAACCCAGGCTGAGGTCTGCCTGACAGTGTCCACCCTTGCCCCTGGTCTATAGAACTGCTTAACAAAAAAAAAGCAGGGCACTGCACTGGACGGTCCAGCGGAAAATCCCGGACATATGCGCCCCTCAACATTTGTCCACTGGATCGCCCAGCTCTACACAAAGTCAGCCAAGTCAGGCCTAATACCCCCCCAATTCTTATCAATATATAACAGATGGCCCAGTATCCTGGTCACACGGCACCAATTATATCCTGTTTATTATTCCTAGGGGGTAGAGGAGAAACGGATATAAATTAAATGTTTAGACCTGGAAAGATGAATTGGCCTAGGCTATAAATATGATACCGGTCGGCGTTGGACTTACGTGTTAAATTGTATATGTAGGCTATCTGTGGTAGTCCCAGTATATCTATGAAGTACTTCTAGTATTAAAGGAACATAGCTGCGATGCAAAGAGTGTAGATTAGATGATGGACATGTCAGTAGGTGAATATCAGTGAAGTTCTGTTGTTATGTGGCAGCAACTGGTGGTTTGTTGTGAGCGGGACGAAGTCTCTGTGTGAAGTGTACTGAGATTCCCTTTTATCGTAACAATATAAAATATATTTAAGGGTTCTATATCGTCCCCCGTGATTAAGTAATAAGGGAAAATAAACTAAGATATAATTGGTGCAACCACAGTAATATTTATCCACAAAGATAAATAAACTAATGCGTATAAACAAAAAGGAACGAGCTGTCGTGAACCCGGGAAATTCACACTACAGTATATATACCAGCTAGGATTCACGACAATATGGATGGAGTCATGAAAGAAATACAATCAAGAGCAGTGGATGTTGGTGTATCGCTGAAAAGGGAGGGAAGTGAGTGGAAGCTACCTATACTGCTGTTTGCGGATGATACAGTTCTGATGAGTGATAATGAATGGGAGTTGCAGGGTCTGGTAAATGAGTTTGGAACAGTGTGCGAAAAACGGAATTTGAAGGTAAATGCGGGGAAGAGCAAGGTTATGGTCTTCGAAAGGGATGAAGTCAGAGTGTGAGGTGAAGCTGAACGGTCAGGCTATGGAGATCGTCAACTCTTTTAAGTGTCTGGGCAGTGTGTTGAGCAAAGATGGGACTATGGATGAAGAAGTGCGGGAGAGGGTACAACAGGGGAAGAGGGTTGTAGGAACGCTAAAAGCAGTAACAAGAAATAGGGTTGTCAGTATGGAAGTGAAGAAGTCCTTGCATGACAGTGTGGTAATCCCGACACTGACTTACGGAAGCGAAGCATGGACGTTGGTTGAGAGACTCAGACCAAGAGTGAGAGCAGTGGAAATTAATTACTTAAGGAGTGCGTGCGGAGTTACATGGAGGGATAGACAGACTAATGAGGAAGTAAGAAGGAGGTGTGGTGTGGAGGTAGATGTGCTGGAAAGTGTGAAAAGGAACAATTTGAGATGGTTCGGCCATATAGAACGTATGGAAAGCGAGAGAATGACTAAGAGGGTGTACGAGAGCGAGGTGGAGGGACAGAGAGGGAGAGGTAGACCGAATGAGAGGTGGAAGGATGGAGTGAGGAAGTACATGAACGAAGGCGGTGCTGGTTGGGGGGAGAGGCGTCGACTGACTGGGGACAGAGGTGTATGGGGGCAGTTCGTTCGTGGCTACCCCTTTGGGGATCATGGCGTCAGGCAATAGATAGATAGATAGATATATATATACCCTTATATTAGTTAAATAAATTCACATAAACAAGAACACGAAATTGTGGATTTGTGATGGATAGAAAGTATGTTGAATTGTATTATATATATTTATAAATATACTAAAGCCCGATTCTAGCTAGTAATTCTGTTAAATATTTATGTCTACAGCCCCAACTTCCTTATCATCTGAAACTTACAAGAGGTAAATTTTACTCGCATTTTAACTTCAATAATATATTTGTCAGTTGCCTTTGACCATCTAATTACAAAGTTTCATTGCAATATATCTCTCTGGATTACTTTATAGGGTGTGTAACGAAAACTCAATTTGCTTCTGTTCAGTCTCTACTATTATGTATGCAAAGTTAAAATTATAATTAACAACCGTTATTATGTCTGAAAATTATTAAATGGCCAAACAAAGGCTACATTATGTTGATTTTCCTGTATTCTTCCTCAAGGAGAGATTATTAGGGGTTCAAGCCTACGGCGGGGATCCCCTATTGTAAACATTCAGATTAAAATTATTCCGTCTCGTTTTTATTCTTCCAAATTATTCTTGCGCACTAGTTTTTACGAATTAACTCAAGAACCGCTTGTCGGATCACGACTAAACTATGTCACAAGGTGCGTTTTATATTGGGAAACTGTTGACATATTAAACATCCAAAATAGCGGCAAGACACGCCTGTGGCGGCCGCATTTCCGAAAATTGTCAGACATAAATACCAGCTCTCCCACTCAAAGGAAATTATAGTGCTTTGGTGTATGGACTCTTCTACCACTGCTCCACAAATGTTATAGAGAAAAGTTTTACATGGCGTTTTGTGGTAGCCACCTAGAAAAAAACTCAAATTCACTTAAATATCCATATCTTGAAATCTACACGGATGAACAAAGACATTTCTGTGTAGTTGGGTGACGCTCATAATTTCAAACGTTTTGGTATCAAATACATAGACATTGGTGGAATAGCTTGGCCGCAAGCTTTGAAAAAACTTCCTATTCAGTAATGAGTTTTAAAATCTTCTTGAAATTCCACACAACAATATCTTTCTTCAGTCTCGGTTCCCCGAATCCCTTAGTTTTGCTAATATAAAGCTTGATCAAATTATTCAGATTTGTTTAGCTCTCTCAAAAAAGTTAGTCCATAATAATTCCAGCAATCTTTAACCAATCTACCTATACATACCTAGCCTACCAAATAATAATGATAATTAAAATATAATTTGTTTGTGAATGACAGAGTATTGATTAAGGATTTCAACAGTTCCTTACTTTGCCAAATGCTTACATAGCGAATTTGATAAGTTAGTTTGACTTTATATTGTCTTTGTCCCAGTTTTGGTTTGCTTGGTTTGCAAGTTTTACATTTTAATATGAATGATATGGACCGACAAAGTTTTGACAACTTTCAGTGTGACTTAACCTCTCCGCGGCGCACAGGGGGTTTTCTACAGGGTAAGACTGTGCGCACCTATGATGATTTTGGGACCTATTGCCAATTTCGATAAAAAGTACATCATCGTGTAGGGAATGTTTGCGTGCATCGGCCCATATATATTTGACCCCCCAAAAAATGTCTGGGGGGGGTAGGGGAACGGTCCGTAGTTGAAAAATGTGGAGCGAATGGCACCGCGCGGCTAGATTGTCATCGAGCGGCGAGATTTCCCTGCCGAATATTTACGCGCGCAGGGGATAGAAGGAGAGGGAGGAGGGGGTGGGTTACCGCGTATTATCACGTATATCTCCTTTTTCGAGCCCTTTTAGGCTATTTAGAGTATGTATACATGTGTAGGGCACCCATATAACAATGAATATGCCTCATAGTGACCAAAAATTGCAATATATAAGGGAATTATAAGAGAATATTTAGGCGGGAATGAAGATGTGTTGGAGGTTTGGCGGCAATTTATGAGCTGAGAGTGTGGTTTACGCCATACATATCACGTATATCTTGTACGTAGAGCACTGTCACGCTATAATACAGACTTGTACGTATGTATACGTGCCATATATCAAAATATATACCGCATATAAACCAAATTCATGCGATATTTACGCACATTATCAATGAGTTTCTATGCGTGAACCAAGGTGTGAGTGAGTTGTGGTGGGAATGAAAGGGGGAGAGGGTGTGTTACGCCATAAATATCACGTCAATCTTGTATTTAGAGCACTCTCATGCTATAATAAAGACGTGTACATATGTAGGCGTCCCATATAACAAGGAATATACCGCATATAGCCCAATTGATGCGATATTTACGCAAATTGTGAATGTGTTTCTAGCAGACGGAAGCCTGAAGGGGGGTGGGTGGGTGGGAGGGAGGCATGCAGGGGTGCAGTGAGTGAGTGAGTCGTGGAGAGATGGAAGTCAGGCAGATCTCTAGATAGATAACCAGCTTAGTGATAATTGTGGAGGCGCCCCAGGCGTATTGATGTTTGGTATTTTGACCCTTATGTCTACCAGATGGCTGGTGTTCGTTGCCATCAACAGGTCTACAATAACATGAGTCAGGAATGGAGAGAGAGAGAGAGAGAGAGAGAAACTGAGACATGCGTATGTCGTACATATAAATGGACTTCAGAATTGCATTTTTATGCAAGCAGACATTGCATTTTAGACACATGTGAAGTACCACAGAAACATGTAGGCCATTGACTGTAAATAAAGTACTATATTTATAGACCACCAGCGACGGTGCTGAGTCAACACAGGCAGATTGCCTGTTGTGATAGAGGGCTAAATATAGACTGGTGTCTCCTTACACCTGCGAAAGGGTAGATTGCCACCAGAGAAACGTTTACTTATTTATTTCGAAGTAATATGCAATCTAAATGTATATTCGAGACCTACTGCAATTATTTGTATGACAGTCATGACTATGTATAATCCAATATACGCGCGTAGGCGAGACATAAGAAAGCTGGTTGAGCAATTTTCGACACCCACACAGTTATTATTCATTTTTATTTACAATATTATACAATACAAATGTATTTGTGAAGAGTATTTTATCCATTATTGTATTTATACCAATTTTGTTCCCAGACAGAGCTGCTGTAGCTGGAGAATCAAGGAGCGGCAAGGGTCACCTCGTGACCGCCTGACCGTGTGAAAATGAGTGGAGTCACACTGAGAGGGGCAATTTTGCTGAGTGTTTGGGCAATTTTTGACAGAATAAAGTTATATAATTACTAATTCTTGACAGAGACAAACTATTATAAACCTTGGCATGATATAATTGATAATCCCATCAATTTACAAACATAAATTGGTGGGATAATTCATTTTTTTTTGTATATTGTCATTTCGATTGTAGACACGAAGTTTTGAGTGATATTTGGTATGAGCTCCTGTGGCATGGTTGGTAAGGTCGCGGACTGGAAAACTCAAAGTGTCGTAGGGTAGTGGGATCGAATCCAGGAGGGGGTTATGGGGAAGGTTTTATATTGTCTAGAAAAAAATTTATAAATTTTTTTTTTTACAAGATCACGCCATTGTATTCAAACAATATGAAATATTCATAGAATATATCATATTGTAAGAATACAATGACATGACCTTGTTTTCTTTTTTTCTTTTTTATTGTTTTATTTTATTATCATAGTAGGTTTGACATGATTTATTGAAACATATTTATTTTTGTACAATTCATTTGAGGTAAGAAAATAATTATATACACATTACTTAGGCTAATAACAAACATATATATTGATATACTAAAAAATAAGGCATATTACATGTAAATCTTTGAAACTTATAAACTAAATAATGAAACATACAATTATATAATGTAAAAGCTATATCACAGGGACATCTTTGGAACTTATACATTATATAATATATATGTTACATTATGAGGTAGCGTGATCAATTAGGTCAGGTCAGGTAAGGTAGGGCGCGAGTCCAGGGCAGGGCAGGGCAGGAGGCGAGTCCAGGGCAGGGCACGGGGCGAGTCCAGGGCAGGGCAGGGCAGGGCAGGGGCCGACACTCAGTAGTTCTTGAAGGTGTGGTAGTCCCTGAAGCAGTCACCCAGGCAGAGTGCAACTTTGCACTCGGCGCACATTGAGGTGACTCTTTTGGTCACATGGGGTTTCCTCACACTGGAGCTGCAGACGGTGCACTGCACCTGCCTGTGACGAGTGCCAATCAGCTCGGTGTTGGTTGTGTAGTGTCTTTCGACACCCAGCTGGATGCGGTCAGGAACGTGATCCCCACGCCATGCCGTACGTCTGTGAGTGGTGGTGCCATACTTCTCCAGGAGTTGGTAGGAGACGTTGTACACGAACTCCCGGAATTTCAGCTTCTGGTTTGGGGCCATATCCTTCTTCACCAACCACAAGTTGTAGGCGTTCAGCATCGTTATGTCAACTAGGTGGAGGAAGAGCTTGTGATACCACTTCACAGTCTTCCTCAGACACTCAACACCTGACAGCTGACAGTCAGACTTGTCCACCAGGCGCATGTTTTTGGTGTAGTCCACTACCATGTCGGGCTTGTAGATTGTCTTCCTGGTTCGGTAGTGGATTTTGCCAGAATCCACCTGGGCACCTGTGTGGACGGTGGAAAGCAGGTGGACGTCTCGCTTATCCTTCCACTTCAGGGCTATCAGTTTCCCACACTTCTCGAGCTGCTTGTATTTCTGCCCCTTTCGTCGCCTTCTTCGCACATGCCTCTCGCGGTGTTCCTGGGCCAGGTCGTCTTCTGAAGGTGTGTCACTGGAGGAGGCATCTGTGAGAGGAATGACATCACCTGTGAACTTTGGCATAAACTTTCTTGTCTTTCTGACAGTCCCACATGACCCCGTTTGGTTGTCATAAAGAAACTGGCAGAGAGCAGGAGAAGTATACCAGTTGTCAGTGTAGATGATGTGGCCTTTGCCCAGGTAAGGTGCCAACATTTTCCTGACGATGGCACCTGACATGCCCATGGGGTCATTGGCAGCGGCTTTCGGTACGTCAATGTCAGTTCCTGTATACACGATCATGTCAAGCACTATTCCAGTTTCACAGTCGCACAACACGAAGAGCTTGATTCCGAACCTATGCCTCTTCAAGGGGATATACTGCTTGAAAACAAGACGTCCTTTGAAGAGCACGAGCGACTCATCAATCACCAAATTGAGGAAGGGGTAAAAGTATTTCCTATACCTCTCCAACAACATGGTGAACACATCCCGAACTTTCCATATCCTGTCAATCCTGTTAGGATTTTCGTTGTCTGCAAAGTGCATAAATCTTAGCAGCAACAAAAATCTGTCACGAGTCATGAACTTATTGAAAGTTGGGGTGGCGATGAGAGGGTCGTGCTTCCAGTAGTGTTGCAACACATGCTTCTTGATCAGAGGCATGAGGAACAACAAGGCAAAGAACGTCAGAAATTCTGCCACAGTCGTATCCACCCAGCCTCGTATTCTCGCTTTTGGAGAAAGGACGTCCAATCTGCCAAACACCCACCTGTAGTAGGCGTTTGTTTGGGCAACGATGTACGTCATTACCTCCATGTCGAAAAAAGCGAGGAAGAAGTCGCTTTCGTTCGCTTGATCATCACATGGCCAGTCGTCAGTTGTTCCTGACGTCCCAGGATTGAACTGGGGCACGTCAGGTACAAAATTGACCCCGTCAGACCAATCGAACGAAGGCATGCCAGGGATCGGAATGTCGTCTGCGTCTGCTTCTGCGTCTGAAATATCGCTTCCATGGTCGCGATACAGCACTTCATCATCATTACCCTCCTCTTCACTCGACAGACGATGCCCTTCCTCGTTTTCGTCACCGACGTCGGACTCACTCCCACTGTCCACTCCCAAATCCCCCCACCCTTGGTCCTGTGCTAGGGCTTCGTCGTCGAAACCCGGGCTGCCAATGTCCTGCGAATCACCATCAAACAGCAGGGCGGCATACTTAGATGGTGTAAGAGTTTTCCGGGTCACTTTGGCACGTGCGGGAGTCTTATGGACAGGGACAGCAGAGGTGGTGGCAGGGGCGGCGGCGGCAGGGGCGGCGGCGGCGGCAGGGGCAGCTGTGGTGCGTGGCCTTGATGGCAAGATGATGGTGGTGCCTGTCGCCCTTCTCTCTGTTCCTTGGGCAGGGGCGGCAGGGGCGGCAGGGGCGGCAGGGCGGCAGGGGCGGCAGGGGCAGCAGGGCCGGCAGGGACACCAGGGCCAGCAGTCGCTTTCCCAGTCGCTTTCCCTCTCCCTTTCCCCTTCCCCTTCCCTGTTCCTTGGGCAGGGGCGGCAGGGGCGGCAGGGGCAGCAGGGGCAGCAGGGGCGGCAGGGGCAGCAGGGGCAGCCGGGCCAGGGGCGGCTGGTGGTGTTGGTGGTGGTAGGGGCACTGTGGCTGGCGTACGGGTTCTTTTCCCTACGCCCGTGCCTTTCATTTTTCCTGCCCCCGCAGGTAATGCAGCCCTAGGGCGGCCTCCTGCGTCGCTGGTACCGGTGGCAGGGGTGGCAGGGGTGGCAGTGGTGGCAGTGGTGGTGGTAGTGGTTGTTGCAGTGGCCTGGGTCGTGGTGGCAGTGTCCCGAAAGACCAATGACCTCTGTGCCATTGCCCTGCTTGCACGTGTTTTACGTGCTTTTGGTGCTGGTGATTCGTCCTCTGAGCTGTAGGGCGTGTCGTACTGGTAGCTAGGGTCTTTGGCAGCCACCCTCTGCCTTCCACGGCGGCTAACACCACCAGAAGGAGGGCTGGTTGTGTCATCAGGGAGCGAGCGTGAGGGACGTGTAGGCTCCATGACTAGTGCGTGGTTACTGGCGCGGTGGTGCTTGCACGAGTGCGGGGCGAGCGTTTGGCGGGGTGGTATCGAGAGTTGACATGTAGTACTATACCCACACCAATTTTCAGCCGCCTGGCTATAAACGCGCGGTTTTGGTACGTGTTCAAAGTCTCTGCTCTTAAGAGTCTACCCGCAGTGCGCCGGGGGAACTCTTAAGAGTCTCCCCGCAGCTCCCGGGTTAATCTTGACCCTGTTAATAAGAACTTTATGCTGACATGGACCATATGTACCCATAACAATTATGATTTAGGCTTTCAGTAATACTCCACCCCACACTTAGCTCACTGCCATACCTTAACACAGGAATGGCGAGAACACTCTTAAGAGGTTTTAGTAGGCAAAGGCGATGAACCTCTTAACACACAGATCCCCAGCGACGACACGTTTGCGTCGGCAATGTTTGTAACGCTAAACCCCAGGGACGCATAAGGTGCGTCCTGGTTAATTACTCCGGTCCTATGGCACCTAGAAGGCTCAGATTTGTATGGGAACTGTGTAAGTATCCCACGCAACAATGCCGATGGTTGAAAACTCTCAAAGTCCAACCACGTGCGTGTGAGCGCACAAAAACCTGTTTTTGCCTACCCATTTCCCCATGTTAATTCCGACTTTCGGGCCCACCGTAGGACCCCTTAATGGCCTAGGGGATCTTTTTTTTTTGTGGGTTTTCCTTCATTTCTAACATGGGTGTTTTCTGGAAAAAACAAAAATTTTACAACCCCCTGGTCCTGGGTGGTACATTTATTATTAACTAGCTGGGGTTCAGTGGGTTAAGATCCAAGGCCTAAAAAAAGCATTTTAAAAGGCCCCAGTAGCACTCACAACAAAGGAATGTGTTAAACCTCTCCTTCCCCCCCTCCCCCCCTTCAATTATCACCTATTTTTCCTCTTATTCCCTTGTTTAACGGTTTATTTATCGCGCCAACATCTTCAATCTGGTTCCAAGGCATGTTCCTGCGCCTACCGAGTGCGTGATGTGAGAGAGAGAGAGAGTGTGAACTGTGTGAGAGAGATCAGTCTGCCTCTAGGCTTCAGAGAGGGAGGGTATACGTTGCGTCCGCCTCACATTTCATGACTGGACGCTCAGCAATAATTCGCCATTTATCCCACCCCCCCCCACCAAATGCTATTCCCATTTGTTTTATTGCTGTTACATGTTAGCCCTTGTCTATCGGGGCCCGACTTAAGGCGGTCAAGAGAACCAAGGACTAAATGGCGGGGCCCGACTTAAGTCCAATGCGATGTTAAGCACATAATTGGCATTGAGAGAGTCCGAGCGGTGGGAGGAGCGTAGGTGGGCTCTGACCATTCGGCATGGCTCCCGTACCACGACTGGTCTCTCCTACACACTCATCCACATCCACTGCCTTCCTAGACAGGGAAATATGTAAGGAAATTACCGTATTTTAGGGTTTTTGTACTCGCGTTGCAACATCGTTGCAAGACAACCCGTGGTCGTGCAAGGATGGTTCAGGTGTCATTGGAAAGCTCAATTATCGCCCTTTCACGGATACATAATTGTATTACGCTCTGGCTCTTGTTTATGCATGAAAAAAGATCATGGAATGAAGCTCGTTTAGGGTAAATCTGCCCACTTGGCAGGTAGTAGATGTTACAAACGGCCCCGTCCGACGGGTGTTAATATCTTCATATTAAACTTAAAATAGGCGCATATCAATAAGTAATAACGATATTTATCGTAAAATGACGATTTTAGGCGAGTATGAAGCCTAATATTGTCGCCTGGCGGTAGGGTGTTCAATACATATAGTTCGCGTGTGTGTGTGTGTGTGTGTGTGTGCTAACACATAGGGTGATGTGATGCGTCAAGTGCAGTGGTTTAGACCATTGCTGCTGGCTAGCCTCCTTGGTGGAAAGAGAAGCTAATTGCGTAAGTCTTCCTCTGCCAGTATATAACCTCTCCATCACCAAGACTTCTACTGTGCCTTCTTGCAGCCACATACAGTAACTGAGTAGTCTTGCGACCTCAGGCTGAACCAGTAGGGGATCTCAGAGCAGCAGTGGGCCCCAGAGGTGCGGCATGCAGGCCCACCGGCATGTGGATATGCCTTGGCGTCTACCAACCACTGCACCCCTCACCCGCTAAATTGTGGGTTAGTCCAGTAAGACAAAGGCTAGGGGAACACACCCTGAGAGAAAAGTAGGTGTGGAGGGCACACCTAGTTGGGCTCCGATAAACTGCAGTACCGGCAGCCCCTGCAATACTGAGCAAGTGCTGATTGTCCTGGGCCTCCCCCTTGCCATCAGCTTCTCCTGATTAGCATCAAGATAGTGCTCCAGGACAAGCACGTCTCCTGGCGCATTCTAAACTCTTCTTTCCCCTGTAACGAAATCTTCTATATCCTTAACATGACAAAAGTCCGGCGGCGATAGGGTGTTGGGTGAAGGAAGCAGGTACAGGATGGTTCGGGAGCTCTTAGCTCGACCCCTACACATCGGCGGAACAGCGAATTATGGTCGCTGGTGGCTGGCACGGTGCAGCAGTCACCTTTGGCAGACCCCTGTGTATTTGAGCAGTCCTATTTAGGATTCACCGCTGCTCACCATTGTAAGGGGAAGGACCTAGAAAAGGTGGTTCAAACATCGCCTACTCCACTTTATCTCGGGTAGGTCACCACTCCTACCGAGTCATCCTAACTGCGATTGCAATCTCAAAAAGAAGCAACTACCACTGAAAGTAGCTACATGGAATGTGAGAACTCTACTTGATGTACCAAACCAATCAGACAGACCCCAGAGAAGAATAGCTCTCGTCACAACAGAACTCAAAAGATACAAGATTGACATCACAATGCTCAGCGAGACACACCGGTTAGAGGAAGGGTCACTCTGTGAACGTGGAGGGTGTAAATTTTTCTGGAAGTGTTGCCCTCAGGGAGGTCAGTATTTACATGGGGTTGGATTTGCCATCAACAATGAAATCATGAAAAAGCTCCCTGTGTCACTAGTTGGAATTAACGAAAGACTGATGACAATCAGTCTCTCACTCACAAACAACAGTTATGCCACCATAATCAGTGCCTATTCACCTACACTAAATGCAACAGAAGATAAAGACAGTTTCTACCTTGCTTTGGAAGAATTCCCAAGAATGACAAAATACTACTTTTGGGAGATTTTAACGCAAGATTTGGAAAGGACAGCAACTTATGGAACTACGTAATCGGAAAGTACGGTGTTGGCAAACTGAACGCCAATGAACTCAGGTTGCTGACACTCTGCGCTGCACATGACCTCCCCATCACCAACACCATCTTCTAACAAAAAGACAAATATAATACATCCTGGATGCACCCACAGTCAAAACATTGGCATTGATCGATTATTCAATAATAAGAAGAATAGATCTCCAAGATGTCCTGCATACACGAGTAATGAGGGGTGCAGATTGCTGGACAGACCACTGGCTGATAAAGTCCACTCTCAAACTACCAATTCATCCACATGTACGGCGCCAAAACCCAAGCAAGAAAAACATAAACACAGCCAGAATTAAGAGAGAGAAATACCAAATTAAGCTCCACACTGCCATAGCAGAAACACTAACTGAGAAGAAGCCTCTAAATTATATGACAACTGCTTTAGATGATATATGGGAGGCTTTCAATAAGGCTGTCTACGATGCAGCAGAAAAGTCTCTTGGAACCCGAATTAATAAGCACAATTATTGGTTTGATGAAAGCATGGACAATATATATCCTTTACTAGATGACATGCATAAAGCCCACAATGTATCACTTAGCAACCCAAACTCCCAAGCTGAGAACACGCTGGCAAAATGTGCGGAAAGAGGTAAGGAGAACTATAAGATTTGTTATAGAATGAATGGTGGACAATGAAGGGACAAGAAATTCAAACATATGCTGATTCCCATGACATGCAAAACGTCAGTGATGCTGTGAAACAAATCTATGATCCTTAAAATTGTGCATTCATACCATTGAGAACAGCTGATGGGACTACATTATTGAGAGACCAAAGACAAATAGTGCAAAGATGAAGTGAACATTAAAGTGCCTTACTTAACCTGACAAGCGCGATATAGACGTAGGTGCTAGGGTAGTTATTTGTGCATTTCTAGCCCTGGATTCTGACAGAATTCGTTATATTTACAATATAAACCATTATTTGTTTTCGGTATGCTTTTATTTTACATATATGATGTATATATGAACCTTCAAGAGTGCTAAAATAAGTGGGAAAAGCATTTGGGTGGTGAAAAACGAAGATATTGGCCACCCGGTCATAATCTCAGGCGAGAGAGAGAGACAGGCAGCCCTCCCCTCTCGCTGTCTGGGAGTCAACTGAGACGAGCGAGGCGGTGTGTGCCGGTGTCTGGGTGTTGCATAACGATCTTTTATGCAACCCACTTGTGCTACATTATCGCGGGAGAGAAAAATAACCGATAAATGATGATAATAAGAGGAAAAATAGGTGATAATTGAGGAGGGGAGGGAGGGGGGAATAAGGTGGGGAAGGAGGGGAGGGGGTGGGTGAGATTTACATGGATGAGTACTGGAGGGGAATTATCTCACCTAGAGACAAATTCCTTTGTTTTGATAGGCCCTTTTTTTTTATGGAAGGCTTTTTTTATGGTCCTGCTTTCGTGAGGCCTATCGCGTTCCCTATAGGAAGCCTTCCGTGAGGCCTATCGCGCTTGCCGGGTTAACCAAGCAACCCCCATAGACCACACAGTGTTGCAAGAATTTGAAGAGCGAACAACAGTACATGAACTCGACCTCCCACCAATTTTCAGCGAATTACTTAACACCTTACGAGCGGCCTATGCGGTTTATTTATGTGTACCGCACAGCGGGGTGTTTTTAGCCAAAATAGGGCTGTTTACGTGATCATTTTCATGCCTAAATAAGACCCAGAACGTAAAACAAGTACCTATCCCTGAAAGGGCATAAACAGAGCTTTCGAATGACACCATAACGATCCTTGTATGATGGATAGTTTTCTTGCAATAACCGTGCAACGCGAGTGCAAAAAGCAGGTAATTCGGTACTTTCAGTACATAATTGAGTATGTAGCGAGTGAGAGAGGGAGGAGGGAGCTGAGATTTGTGTCAGTAGGTTCGCCGCGGTGGTCTGGAGCAGTCATACGCTCGCTAGTCTCCTGCCACCACTTGTCTCTCTCTCTCAGCCACATTACGTGCTGAAATTGCCACTCGAGTTATGTCGAGCGCCGCCACATAGTCCAGCTTTATTTAACTCGACTTATGTTGCTCGCCGCTAATTAAGGGTTAAGGCAGTTAAAGCACTCAAAGACAACAAGTCCCCTGGCCCCGATGGCATGCCAGCAGAGATCCAAAAACATGGTGGTTACTTACTTCTACGCGACCTCTATCATTTCATCCTTGAGGTATGGGACAGTGAGCTGGTGCCCAACACTGGAAAGATGCGAACATTATAACAATATACAAGAACAAGGGCGACAGATCTTTATGCGGCAACAGCAGGGGTATCTCTCTACTAAAGGTTGCTGGGAAAGTCCTCGCCAAAGCATTGATTCAGAGATTAAATACCAACATTACTGAAGTGTTATTGCCAGAATCACAGTGTGGCTTCCGCAAAAATCGCAGACCAGTGGACATGATATTCACAGCCTGTCAACTACATGAAAAATCAATAGAGCAAAACAAAGATCTGTCCATGGGTTTCATTGATCTTACGAAAGCCTTCGATACTGTGAATAGAGAATCCCTGTGGGAGGTGATATGTATCTCTGACTGCCCACCAAAGTTTGCAAGCATAATAAAACAGCTCCATGAAGGCATGAGTCACTATGGGGGGACAGGAGTCAAAACCATTTGAAGTTGGCTCTGGGGTCAGGCAAGGCTGTGTTATGGCACCAGTATATATTACTTAACAATGTACTTGGCATGTGTCACAACACTCGTTCATCGAGCCCTCCAAGAAAAAAGTGGGACCAACATAACTTATAGATTGGATGGCAGCCTATTCAACATCAGATGATTCCAGGCAAGAACTAAAATATCACTAGACCATGTTCTAGACTTCCAATATGCAGATGATTGTGCAGATGGCTGCCCTAACAGCCTTTGCAGAAGTCTACACCAGATTAGGCCTGTCGATCAACATCAGGAAGATAGAAATAATCTCTCAATGGTCAGCTGACATGCCACCTGAACCGCGAATATTCAGAATAGGTGAAGAGCTAACACCTGTTACATCTTTCAAGTACCTCGGCAGCTATCTCTCAGGTAACAACAGCCTAGACAAGGAGATAAAACACCGCCTCAAACAAGCAGCAGCATCCTTTGAGCGCCTCTGCCCAAGTCTTAAAAAACAAAGGCCTTATAATATCAACAAAAATTACTGTTTACAACTCAGTGTGCATACCCAGCCTACTTTATGCCTGTGAAACGTGGACAACATACCGACAAAACATAAAAGCTCTGGAGGCATTTCACATCAGGTGAATCCAAAAAATCCTAGGCATTACATGGCAAGACAGAATCCCACATATCACAATATTGGAGAGAACTAAAAGTGCCAGTATAGAGGCAATCATTGCTAAACAACAACTTCACTGGGTGCGTCACGTTATCTGTATGTCAGAGGAAAGACTTCCATATAGAGTGTTGTACATCCAACTTCACGAAGGCAGCGGGTGGACCCAAGTTGCGATATAAAGACCATCTGAAGAAGACACTCAAAAGGTGCAGAATAGAGCCCACAATCCTTGCACAATTTGCATTCAACAGGCAACAGGAAAGACTGGAGACGACACATCCATTAGGATGTGAACGTCTTTGAAGAGGACAGTAAAAACCGCCAACGTGAGAAGCATGCTCGTAGGCACGCAAGACGGGAACACCCACCACCACCACCTACCCAAAACTTTCAATGCGTTGACTGTGGCAGGCGATGCTCATCGAGGATTGGCTTCTGCAGTCACCAGAGAACCCATAGAAGATGGAGAGAACGTCATCATCGGACAACGATGGATTACCATAAGCAAGTTAAAGCTTTCACAAAATGGATAGTATTAAACTACTTAAGACACAGTGGCCTAATTTTCCCCCGTGATCTTGGCTATAAAGAGCTGGGCTAATAAACCTTGGCAATACCGGTACTGCAAACTCGCCCAACAGCGTAAGCCCAGTTCACACGGTCTGTCATTTATGGGCCTGGGTTCGGGCCTGTGACGTCACATACAGAAAGTTGAAACAAAAGTCTTTGTCGCATACCAGGGTGCGGTACGAACTCTGGAGTGCGGCACGCACTTTTCTGGACGCAAGGTAAACAACTACTAGACAATAGTCAGCATGGATTGAGAAAAGATCTTTCTTAGTGCTGCTTTCCTATTTTTGAACAAAGATGAACCACCAAAGGTCCACCACCGTACTTCTGTGCAATAAACTAGGCAAATAGATCAAACCAAGCTATCACGTGCAGTTGCCCACATAAGTTCTGATCCTCTCCGTGATCCTATTCATGGAAATATAATATGCATGATTGAATTACAAGTGTAGTTTATTAAGCAGTGGCTAACTCATCTGATTAGTAAACTGATCGATAATGAAAAGAAACTATACAAATTTTACTTTCATGCATCCGATCACGACTAGAAACAGAACTTATGTGGGCAACGGTACCTGGACATAATTATATACACTGTAGAAGGGAATAGATTTTTATTGAAGAAGCACGTTGTTGTTGTTGTGTATCTTTAGATATAGGTTAGGGTTTTATTGTATCTATCTGAAGGCGCGCAAAGGAGAACGACATGTTTGCTTTGGTCACTTTGGTGCCGCAGTGGGACATGGGACGACGGCCAGGTACACGATCAATAGGAAAATGTATTTACTATTTACTGCCTTAATATTTGTGTTGCCATTAAAATTATACACATAGAGTATATTGTTTAAGTGATATTAAATAAATATAATGAAAATTGACATAAAAATATTTCATACATTTCACTTCAACGTTCTCATTGCTGTACTCATTGTATGGACCGCAAAAACATGATTCGTAATAATCCCTACCTTGTACTAATAGCGCTATTAATAATCAATTATACGCTATCCAGAGGCTCTATAGACATGACAGAGTTAAATAGACTTAAGTAGAGGCTACTGTAAAGGCCAGATCATCGTGAAAATGTCTGTCATTATGAGGAGGTTCACAGCCACGTCTCTTCTATAATATATACCGTAGTACTATATAATGGATTGTAGGCCTAAAGGAAAAGCTTAGTTGCGTAGCTTTATTATAGTTACTTCCAGACAAACTTACTGAGCTTAAGAAGAATCAAATAAATAAAGGCCAATTTCAATGAAGCTGACTGACTATAATTAAGTTGAATAATATCGTCTGGATATCGATAACATTGAAGTGAGACATTAAACATTATCTAATTATTCACAATATGGTTATGATTGAGATTACTATAAAGCTCAGAGCATTAGTTGTTTGTGCGAATCAAATCCAGCCATCAGTTATATTTTTAACCTCATAGTAAGTATCATATGACAGCACGAGTATTCTACCATAAATGGCAGAATATACAGTATATTGTATTCTGTCATCGGTGGCCTACCATTGCTGCCAGGCTAAAGATCAATACGGAAACTTATTTACTACCTTGATATTTTTGTTTTCAATTAATTATACATATAAAATAAGTTATTTAAGCGATATTAACTATAATATGTGCCGCACTAGTTGTGTGGACCGCACAAAATGAAAAGGAAACTATCTTTTTGTGGGCCGCACTTCTGATCATGGTGGCTGTCTGTCTTGGGTGGAGGTTCCTTGGTTCACAGCCAGTATGGCTGTGTGTGATGTCACTTTGACGTCATACATTTGTGTACAGGCCCAATAACGGCACGGAAAACCGGGCTTAAATCAGTCGCGTGGTCTGACTGGCCTACTATTCTGAGGTCACGCAGGATCCTTCTAGCCTTCTAGAGGGATATAGAGACGGCCGTGGATCATCTCTCCCTCAGAAGGAGAGAGAGAGAGGAGAAATAACTTCTGTAATAATATGAAATAGCTAGTATTAGACAAGAACAACATCCTAATCATCTTTACAGGAACAACAAAAAGGACACACTAGTGACAGGGTTACCAAAAGAAAACACATAATACCGCTAGATCCGTTCTTAAGTCGCTAGAAATGTCTCTAGATAGTAAATAATGGTAGAACATCGCTAGATAATGCTACAATCTCTTGAATAAGGCTGTAAAATGTATGAAATCTCTAGAATATCGCTAGGAATTATGTCACTAGATATAGAAAACTGCATCTAGATTTAAGTAATTACCTCTAGGACTAGAGGTAAAATAGCTAATTTGCCAATACTGACTGGTGATTTTACACCAGCTGATAGTGTAGAGGTCCCGCTATATATCTATCAACAATTACCATGTTTACAGTAGAGATATAATAATTATATGGTCGATATTCAGTATTTTGGAGATTTTATAGCAATGTCCAAGTAATATTATAGCGATGTTAGCCATTGTTCTAGCAGAGCTTGTGTGGTAAACTATCAATGGAAGTTAAATATTACTAATCTATAATGAATCAAATAAATAAATCTAAATGAAAACTACTCCATATCTAAATTGAATTCAATCTGAAACAAGCTAATTTATATCCAAAGGTCTCACATAATAAATTTATATATAGGGTAAGGTTATAAGGGTTAATATTAGCCAGGAATTAACTCACCAATAGTTCCACGTGGCAATGAGGCAAGGGAGAACGTTTTTCCCAATATGGCGGTGGACAATGGGGAACGAGACTTCGGTCCCGAGACTCGAGTCAAGTTAAAGAAAGAATAAATGATTACATGGGAATGGACATGATTATTATGCTTATCTGTCAGTCAGTCATGGTGTCGATGAGAGCGTCGTGATGGTGTAGCTGAGTGTATTGCTGTATGTGTATTGTGATTAGAGGCACAAAAGCTCGATCAACTGAGGGCGGAAAATTAGATGTTAACTGGTTGGTGTTCGTGAAAGCTCTGGTCTTCCTCGAAGGCACACCTTGCTGCCTTGGCAAAACGCCAGGAGCCCAAATTATCGTACCGCATCTAGGTTGCTCTATACGATAAATTATATTAATATACACGATAAATTCATATATACTACATAAGACCATGGCAATATTGCTTAATAGCATATTAGGCCTTTTATAACTTAACTTATTTACAATCTTATAATATACGATCTACTCGTCCTACGTCGTGCTGTAGGAGCGATCGTGACGTCACAGAGACATAAGAGATCACAAAAGAGTCATATTCTATCGTATTTATACGATACACTCCCCCCCCAAAAAAAAGACCTGAACGCCAGGTCTGACGCCACAAGTCAACGGCGCCAGCAGCAGCGCGTCTGGGACGCGTCCCGGTCCGAGAATGATCACTATCAGTAAGAGGCGAGTCGTTCCTTTGAGAATCCTCGGACCCAGCAATAACTGGTGAAGCATCAGATTGCAATGCGGAATCGAGCTCCAAAGCGTACAAACGTGCGATAGGACGAACAATAGTTCCAGTGGCTGTCTTCAATAGCGCCACCCGCTCGACAGAGTCTGCCCCCTTGTATACCTCCAACACGCGACCCAATTTCCAGTATAAACGAGGACTATCTTCTTTAATTAAAACAACTTCACCAACTGTAGGTGCCGTTGGTCTACCAGAGGGAGTAACAATCCTTTCCCTCAATGCTAGCAGATATTCACTAATCCATCGTTTCCTAAAATCCTCTATTATCCTGGATATATACTGGTATCTCTTAGACACCGCTACCTCAGAGTACAACGAGGGATCCTCTAACTCTACTATAGACTGAAAATCAGATGGAAACGCAGTCAATGGTTTTCCATATAGCAAGTGAGCTGGCGTTAATGGTAGTGGTTCTTGCAGGTCGGTGAATACATATGTAAGCGGGCGATCATTCACGACTGCCTCTATCTTTGTGAGGACTGTCGTCAACTCACTCTTCTTTAATAGAGCACGTCCTACAACCGCTCTGAGTCCTGACTTTACTATGCCGACACATCGTTCCCACATTCCACCAAACCAAGGTGCCTTAACTGGAATGAACCTCCATTCGCACTTCTTCTCTCCCACAAAAGTGATGATAGTACGATCACTACTCATATCCTTTAGATAATTTGATGCTTGGACATAAGTGGGAGCATTGTCGCTAAGAATGAGTTGAGGGAATGAACGACGGGCACAAAACCGTCTGAACGCCAGCATAAATTCTTCGCTAGACATATTATCACATAGTTCTAGGTGTACCGCTCGAGATGTTGCACAGGTAAACAATAATATATAAACCTTTTCATGCTCCCTCGTCTTCAATGCCCCTGTGTAATCTAATCCTACCGCTTGGAAAGGTTCTACGTGCTTTACACAACATTCAGGTAGAGGTGGAGCTGGTCCAGTTGCATATGGTTTACCCTTTAGTCTCTGGCATATTACACACTTTCTTACTACGCGTCGAGCTACTTGTCGAACTCTGGGTATCCACCATGTGAGACGTAAATTTGATATAATATGACATACCCCGTAGTGTTTTACTTCCCTATGTGCACGTATGATCAATAGATCAGTAACGTGATGTCTTGTTGGCATAAGTATAGGGTGGTTTGTGCCGTCTGGTACACCCAACCACTTCAGGCGACCCTCACACCTGATGAGGCCATTGTCTAGGTGCAACTTTAGTTGACGCACTATATTAGGTATTAATGTCTTATTCGAGCTTTTCAAGAATTATAATTCATTGGAAAAGGTTTCTACTTGAACCCATTTGATCAAAGTTACTTCAGCTGCTTTAAATTCACGAGCATCAATGTTGTGACCCCTGTTGCAGAGTTGGCCCGTTACTTTAAGCTTGAGATTGGATACATATCGCAACACCCAAGCTACAACTCTGACTAGTTTATTATAGTCACCGAATCTTGCACACTTTATGATAGGACCGGGTCGGTGGCTCATTTGGTTGGGTTGTAACTGCCACTGTTTCCAGTGGCAGAAGTCCCTCACCAACAGCATGCCATATCGTCCATTCACTTTCATGGAGAAGCCACTTTGGACCATGCCACCACAATTCGGACTTCATTAACTGGCTAGCCGTTATACCCCTAGTTATGAGATCACTAGGGTTTTATTTTGTATTTACATAATAATAAGCAACGTCTGGCAAAAGGGCTCTAATCTCATCTACCCTATTCCGCACATAAACTGGCAGAGACTTCTTGCTATGTATCCCGTTGATTGCGACCTGACTATCGCACCATACGTGAACGATTTCAATATTTAATTCGTTCTCGTATGCTGCGCGTACATGTTGCACCAGACGTGCTAATAGCAGCATGGCAGTCAATTCCATTTTAGGGATAGTTACCTTTTTAACTGGGGCTACCTTGGCCCGGGCTGTAACTAAATGTGCCCCAAATGAAGTAACAACATATATGGCTACCCCGTATGCCGTGGCGCTAGCATCACAAAACGTGTGTAACGTAACGTCACTGAACGCCGCCACTTTACGAGGTATAGTTTTAGTACATAGGATGGCATATTCATTCAACAACAATGTCCCTTGGTCATTCAGGTCCTCGGGCAAACTGTCATCCCATCCTATTTTACGTCTCCACACTTCCTGCATTAGAATCCTAGCTCTTATGGTAACAGGTAATGCTAGACCCAAAGGATCAAAAAATTGCGCAACTTTGCTCAACAGACTTCTTTTTGTGTGCGTTCCTGTCTGCTGAGCAAAAGACCTTGTTTGAAAAGTTAGTATGTCATGTTTAGGTTGCCACATCATCCCCAAATTTCTGGACTTTTCCTGGTTAAGAGATGCCATACCGTCCACCTGTAACAAACTCTGAAGATCTTCACTATTAGTAACCCACTCGCGGAGAAATAGATGTGCATCCGCAAACAATCTGCGTGCTTGCCAGTATGCATATAACAAATCATCCTGACTATCGCTAGAACCCTGCAAATTGTCAATATATAATCCGCGAGATAGTTTACTTGTGTCCTCATGAGTGTCAGCTAGATGTTTTCTGATTGTGGCATTTAACAAAAACTGTGAGCACGTGACCCCAAAGAGTACAACCTGAAAACGGTATATTATGATTGGACTTTCAGAGTCGCTAATGTCACTAAACCAAAGAAAGCGGGTAACATCTCTATATTCCTCCTTTAGCTTGACCATCAAGATTGCTTTCTCGATGTCACTGGTATAGGCGTACTTTCCCAGCCTAAACCGCAATAGATGTTGGGACAGGTCCGACACCATGGACGGACCTGTCAACAGGCAGTCATTTAGACTGGGTTGTTGACCTTGGTGGGCAGAACAGTCATACACCACCCGTATTGGTGTGGTGACGCTGTCTTTCCTTACCCCATGATGGGCCAGATAGTGAACCCTGCCCTTCTTAAACGGTTCCTTGACATTGACTCTCTCAATAAAGCCCCTATCTTCATAACTTCGAAATACATCGTTATACGCCTGGCGCGTGCTCGGTTCGTTAGACAATTTACGCTGTAATGCGAGCAAGCGACCTAATGCCAAACCATAGTTGGTAGGCAGGCTTATCTCACTGTTCTTCCAGGGTAAACTAACTTTATATTGCTTGTCTGAGGCACAATAGCACACAGACTTGTCAAACCTTTGTAGCGCAACTTCCGAGTCATAATTAGTCTCCATAGGATTAATGTCTATGTGATCCAATCTCCACAGTCGCTCCAGGTCGAACTCGGCAGCCATCTTAGGGTCACTAGGTTGGGAATCCTCCCTTCCCAACTCCTCTGCCGCGGTTACATTGACTCTATATATCGAGACCGTGTCGACCAGGACCTTTGACTGTGTAGTATGCACCTTTCCGCTCATGCAATATCCAAATTTAGTGGGGATTAAAATTACACCACACATCTTTTTAAATCCAGGGTATACTACTTCATAATAATGATCCACACCAAGTAGAACATGCACCTCACTCTGATTTCCCATGGGATCTGACAAGTTAACCCCTTTGCTACGTAATGCGTGTTCCACCTTCTTCACTCCTACAGATACATATTCTGGTAGGGTGTCTACTACGATACAAGTCATAAAGTACCGGTTTTTATGGTAGAAATATGAAATCTCCGCTATCTCGTAGTCTTGCTTATCAGTAACCCCTGTGAAGCCCTGTAATCGAAGAGTCTCAGCCCCTACGATTCGGTGCTTCAGTCCCACTAGTACGGACCTCTTTATAAAGGAACGTTGAGACCCTTGATCTAGAAGTACCCGACAAACTTTGTTGCTGTCATTACCTTCCATGGGAATCTGTATTGTGGGCAATATAATGGTGTCTTGCATGCTACCCTAGTGTCACAGTTGTAGTATCCTCTGTTTTGACGTCTTTGACTTTATCTGCAGTAGGACACAACTTATCAAAGTGATGTCCTTTGCAGTGGCGACAGGGCCTTAAGTATGTAGCAGTACATTGTCCCTGCTTACCATGTTCCCCACTTAGGCAACCCACACATAGCTTCAATCTTTTCGCCTGTGCTAGTTTGGTCTCATTTGTTGGGTATTTTACGCAGAAACTCCATTTATGTTTGTTGTTACATAGCTTACATAGAATCTGCGCAGGTTTCTTATACGCACCCTCTTTCTTTTCTTTAGTCCCCACTGTCATGCTTACTGTTCCCCTCTTCTCCACATTCTCACTCCCTCCCGACTCATACATTCTCCCTTTGTTCAACTGTAGATTATTGATCTCCTTACTGAACTGAGTTTTGAACTCCCCCAGCTCAAATGATCTTACCTTATCAAGTATTGCCATAGGAAGCTTCTGACGCAAGATAATGACTATCATTTCCTGCGTGGTAAGCCCTAGAGTGTCTAGCGATCGAGTATGGCACTCCATATTTGCCCTGAAGTTTGTCAACTCATCAACCTTATACTGTGGTTCTGCGAGCCCCAACAAGTCAACGACATGGGCCATCTTCAACTGCTCTCTATCCCCGTATGTGGACTCTAATAAGTGTACCGCTTCAAGATAACTACCACCCACTACTGAAAAACCCTCTATTAAATGTAAGGCCTCTCTTTCCATTTGTCCCTTCAGATAGTGAAACTTGCGGACATTATCCAAAGATGATTCATGAACCGTAGACCGAAATACGTCCCAAAAAGCTAACCACTCAGTTAACTTGCCCCGAAATGTAGGAAGATTGAGCTTTGGGAGGTGTACAGTATATTTTGGGTCAGCCCTTCTATGGGCCTCATTATCGCCTCCCTTCTTACTCGCGACAGCACGCTGTAATAGGTACTTCGCTCTAAAGACAGGTTCGTCATAGAGGGTGCGATTATCACACTCTGTAACTATCTCTTCCTCCTCTATCATATCAGCCACAATCACCTCACTTAGAGCCGTAATACGACCGTGGGTAGCTGGGACGTTTTCTAATCTAGCCTCCAATTCCTCTAGTTCAGTAGTAGTGATGATAGTGTTGACGTCCACGATTAGCCAATTTAATACTCTCCGAAGTCCCGCCCTTTGATTTTTAGGGGCTTTGTTCAGCACCCCACTAGACGGTGTCTCTTTATTGTCTTTATTCATTTTGCATGTGAGCCTGTAGGCTATGTATCTAAATGTTACGTTACAAAGACAACGGCCAAATAATAGTCTATTTAAGAGACGCCAACCGGCGGACTTCTATGTTATGGAGAAAAAATAGTACACTAAATAGCAATACCTAGGCTACTAATGGATCAAATTGAACAAGAAAAAATGTTAGGTCAGGTCATATGTCACAGGAAGTCTGAAACGGAAAAGAAAATTATTGGGGAAAGATGATGGTTGGGATGCAGGACTTAGGCAGGTGCAACGATGTGACCCTGCATTCCGGCTCTAACTATCGCTTGGCTAGCCTTGCCAGTTTATCATAGAGTTGTTCCTGCATCCTGTTATATGTCCCCTCGCTCATTGCCTTAAAAATCCCTTACTGGTAGCTAATTCCCTATGTCTGGGCACCAATGTGGTAAACTATCAATGGAAGTTAAATATTACTAAGCTATAATGAATCAAATTAATCAATCTAAATGAAAACTACTCCATATCTAAATTGAATTCAATCTGAAACAAGCTAATTTATATCCAAAGGTTTCACATAATAAATTTATATATAGGGTAAGGTTATAAGGGTTAATATTAGCCAGGAATTAACTCACCAATAGTTCCACGTGGCAATGAGGCAAGGGAGAACGTTTTACCCAATATGGCGGTGGACAATGGGGAACGAGACTTCGGTCCCGAGACTCGAGTCAAGTTAAAGAAAGAATAAATGACTACATGGGAATGGACATGATTATTATGCTTATCTGTCAGTCAGTCATGGTGTCGATGAGAGCGTCGTGATGGTGTAGCTGAGTGTATTGCTGTATGTGTATTGTGATTAGAGGCACAAAAGCTCGATCAACTGAGGGCGGAAAATTAGATGTTAACTGGTTGGTGTTCGTGAAGGCTCTGGTCTTCCTCGAAGGCACACCTTGCTGCCTTGGCAAAACGCCAGGAGCCCAAATTATCGTACCGCAACTAGGTTGCTCTATACGATAAATTATATTAATATATACGATAAATTCATATATACTACATAAGACCATGGCAATATTGCTTAATAGCATATTAGGCCTTTTAGAACTTAACTTATTTACAATCTTATAATATACGATCTACTCGTCCTACGTCGTGCTGTAGGAGCGATCGTGACGTCACAGAGACATAAGAGATCACAAAAGAGTCATATTCTATCGTATTTATACGATAGCTTGTCATATTTCTAGAAATATTGTACATTAACTAATATCGATCTTAACACCAATAACTCCAAATACGGATTTATCTAGCGTTACTATGTTAGCTTCATTTGAATAGGCTAGTGACTGTCCGATCGATAATGCAGGTATATTAGTATAAAGGTACAATTTTTGGAACCACAACCAAATGGGAGTACTCCATATTGGCCGCAACTAAAATAGCCACACTCCTTAACCCCATCAGCACCATGATGCCTTTTTACCTTTGATTCTGGGTAAAATGTTATGCTTTTATGCAGTTTAAGAAGGACTTATGTAACCAAGAAGGTTTTTGGGGATCGTATACAATTTACCTATTTGAGTCGTAGATGTATAGTATAAACTAAAGATAATCGTCTAATCATGCAGTGGTTCTCAACCAGGGGGGCGTTTGACAATGCTAGGGGGGACGTGGGGTAACTAATGTTCAAAATAGGGCTAGGCCATTCAAATGCATACAGGGTAATCGCAAAGATATATATATAGATAAGAAACTTTGATAGGAAAAATTCACAACCGTCATTCCGAGCAACCACATGTAGTGTTGACATAAAACCATTAATTAGTTTTAATCCTTGCATGCAGATTGGTTATTTTTTCGCCCTTTTTACAGTATCTTGCGTCTTAAGCATCCATATGGAATGGATAAAAATAATAGTTTTCTAAGCATCAAAGACGTGTGTGTGGGGTGGGGTGGGGTGGGGGCGGGGGGGGGGGGGGGGTGCATCATGAATACATTCCTGACCAAAGGGGGGCGCAGTACTGAAAAGGTTAAGAACCACTGGGCCTACTCTAATGGTAATCAGAATATGATGAGTATTACATAACAGTGATAACGGGGTTAAGGGCCACAACCATAACAGTCATACTTCTAAAATACCACTACTAAAACAGCCACACAGCCACAACTAAAGAGGTCACAACCAAAAAGGCTACAATTAAAATGGCAACACTCCCATAGTCATAACTAAAATGGCCACAACCAAAACGACAACACTCATAAGCAGCTACACCTAAAACAAACAGCCACACTCATTAATGAACACAACCTAAGTGGCCACATCCTAAAAGGGCCATAAACAAAAATGCTTCAACTTAAACGGCTACACTGTTAAGAAACCACAATATAAACAGCCATACTCCTTAAGGGCCACAACCATAAAGGGCACACTCCTTAATGGCTACAACAAAAATGGTCACACTCCTTAATAAGGACCACAGCCAAAAAGGCCACCCTTCCTAATGGCCTAAACCGACATGGCCAACTCCTTTAGGGCCACAACCAAAGAGGCTACACTCCTTAATGGCTAAAACTAATATGGCCAAATTAATAAATGCCAGAGACCATAATGGTCACACTCCTAATGGTCACAACCGAAATGGCCACACTCTTAAGCATCTACATTCCTTAACAGCCACAACCAAAATGACCACACACCTAAATGGCCACCCACCTTTAAGGTCACAACCAAAATGGCTACACTCCTTATCGGCCACGCTATTAAACAGCCATGTCCAACACCAAAACGGTCACATTCTAAAACGCCTAGAGTCCTTAACCTGAGCGCGGCGAGCCTATGGTATATAAAATGTCCCGCTGGGCGAAGATATTGTTGGTAAATCCCGACGAATTTAGTAATTTTTCGATAAATATAGTTTTTACTTATTCATATGCGCCTATTTTACATTTATATGAAGATATTAACATGTAACAACAATAAAACAAGTGGGAATAGTATTTGCGGGGTGAAAAAGACGAAATATTGCCGACTGTCCAGTCATGAGGTGAGAGGCGTGCGAGCACTACACCCTCCCCTCTCGAGACTGATGTCTCGCTACTGCTCTCTCTCTCTTCCAACACTCTCTATATGCGTCCCAGATGACCTTGAAACCGGGTGGGAGATATTGCCGCAGAAAATAAACCGATAAACAAGGGAATAAGAGAAAAAGTAGGTGATAATTGAATGGGGGGGGGGGGAGATTTTGACACATGTGGAGGAGTGATAAGAGAATGGAGGGGAATTATCTCACTTAATAACACATTACTTTGTTTTGAGTGCCAGTGGGATGTTTTGAAAGGCTTTTTTTAGACCTTAGCTCATATGAGGACGCCCGCCCTCATAGGGTTCAGACTCATGAGGACGCTCGCCATTCTTGGATTAACGGTCACAACCAAAAACACCACTCTTAAAAGGCCATACTCCTTAACGGGCACAACCAAAATGGCTACACTCCTTAATGGCAACACTCTTAAGACTCAAAGGACCGGGCCGTTTGTAACATCAACTACCAGCCAGGCGGGCATATTTACCGAAAACGAGCTTCATTCCATGCTCTTTTTCATGCATAAACAAGAGCCAGAGCGTAATACAATTATGTATCCGTGAACGGGTACTGACGAGCATTTGGAAGGAAGTACAGCTGGCTCAAATCTCTGCGTCACAGGAAGTCTCTGATTGGCTTGTCTCGTGGCACGTTGTAAAGGACAAACCTTGTCTCTTTACCTGACCTAATCCCGTCTCCTGATTGGCGGGTGGAATTACTCCTTGAATTGTTAATATTAGGGGTTCGAGCCCTGTGGGGAACCCCTATTGTAATCATTAAATCTTCTTATTCTTCCAAAGTATTTTTCCATGTCGGTTTATACGCAATAACTCCAGAACCGCTTTTCGGATCGGGACCAAACTTTCATACAAGGTGCGTTTTTGTATTGGGCAACTTTTGATATGCTAAACATCCAAAATGGCGGCCAAACAGGTCCGTGGCAGCCGTTTTCCCGAAAAATGTAAAACTTAAATACCGTCTCTCCCATTCAAAGAACATTATTTGGCCCTCGTATAGCCTATGGACTCCACTACTAATGCTCCACAAATGTTATAGAAAAGGTTTTGCTTTTTCACGTGGGTTTTTTTCCGGCAATCTTGAAAAAAACTCTAAATACACTTAAAAATCCACATCTTTAAAACTACGCCGATGATCAAAGCCATGTTTACGAAGTTGGGTGAGGCTCGCAATTCCGAACGTTTTGATACCAAAAGAATAGAAATTGGTGGAATAGTTTGGCCGCAGCATTGAAAAATGTCTATTCTTAAATTACTTTAAAACCGTATTCGCTACCCACACAACGTTTTCAGTCTTCAGTCTATAGGCATCCACGCATCCCCTAGTTTTGCTTAATAAAATAATGGTTTAATCATTCAGATCCATACATTTTATTTTATTTAACTCTCTCAAAATCCCGACGATTTCCACCAATTATTTAGCCAACCTATCTATACATACCTACCTTACCAAATAATAATTATAATTAAAATTTATATTTGGTGAATAGCAGAGTATTGGCTAAGGTTCTTAACAGTTCCTCCCTTTGCCAAATGCTTATTTTAATAACAATGATATGGACCTTCAAGGTTTTGAAAATGTTTGGTGTAGTGTGACTTACCTTCCCTCCTCCCTCATGCAGCAAGCAACGTTTTCTGGGATTCGAGAGTATTGCATTCTTCCATAATATTATAATATAGTCCGGTTTTTACGCAATAACTCCGGAACCGCTTGTCGGATCGGGACCAAACTTTGACACAAGGTGCATTTTTGTATTGGGCAACTTTTTATATGATATCCAAAATGGTGGCCAGACACGCCCGTGGCAGCCTTTCACACCCAACCCATCTCGTCCTATCTAATTTTATGTTGAACTCGGTAGCCTATTCCACATATCTACAAATCTGTTACTAAACGAATAGAGGCAGATCCATTACACACCCAGTCTCTCTCTCTCGCTCGTTTGTTTGCACACCGGTACACATGAGGCAGATCCCTTACACATGCAACTAAGATGAACATGGGAATCTGCAGAGAGACAATTGGCCCATATAAGGCAGATCCCTTTCACATCCAACCCATTTCGTCCATATGACTATCTGATTTTATCTTGAAATTCTCAATTGTTCTTGATCCCACTATAGCACTAGGTAGCCTATTTCACATATCTACGACCGTTACGAGAGAGGCAGATCCCTTACACAGCCAATCTCTCTCTCTCTCTCTTATTTGCACACTGGTACAAATGAGGCAGATCCCTTACACATGCTACTAAGATGAAAATGGGAGTTTGCAGAGATCCAAGTGGCCCCCACAAGGCAGATCCCTTTCACACCCAACACATCTCGTCCTATCAAATTTTGTTGAAGCTCTATTGTTATTGATCCAACTATAGCACTCGGTAGCCTATTCCACATATCTACAACTCTTTTACCAAGCGGATAGAGGCAGATCCCTTACACAGCCAATCTCTTTCTCTCTCGCTCTTGTTTGTTTGCACACCGGTACACATGCAACCAAGATGAAAATGGGATTCTGCAGAGAGCCAAGTGGCCCACATAAGGCAGATCCCTTTCACACCCAACCCATCTCATAAACATTACCTGTTATTTACACTACTTACATTCACCATGTTATCATATACCTGCAACCAAAACACAATTGTAAGAAATAGGAACATAAGAAAATGGGAGTCTGCAGAGATCCAATTGGCCCACACAAGACAGATCCTTTTCACACCCAACCCATCTCATACAAACTCTCTCTCTCTCTCTCTCATTTATCTCTGTCTTCCTTACATTTATGACATCCTAGTCTCTCTCTCTCTCTCTCTCACAAATGAGAACATAAGAAAACCGGAGTCTGCAGAGAGCTGATTGGCCCACACATGTCAGATCCCTTTCACACCCAACCCCTCCTGCGCTCTCTCTCTCATATTTATCGCTATCTTCCTTACGTTTACGACATCCTATTCTCTCTTGCCATACTCTCTCTCTCTCCCTCACAAATGAGAGCATAAGAAAGCGGGAGTCTGCAGAGAGCCGATTGACCTACACATGGCAGATCCCTTTCACACCCAACCCTTCTCGTTCAATCTAATTTCAAGTTGAAACTCTATTGTTCTTGATCCCATTATAGCACTCGGTAGCCTATTCCACATATCTACAGCTCTGTTACTAAACGAATAGAGGCAGATCCCTTATACAGCCAATCTCTCCCTCTCTCTCTCTCGTTTGTTTGCACAATCTGTTCCTTCTGTAGTTTCTCCATGCCCGATACGTTAAATAATCTTTTGATATCTGTGACACAGCTTTTGTATTCAACACAATACACTGCTTGCAAAACCGCTCGAACCCCGGACAACGTTGCTTGTAACTTTAATTATTATTATTATTATTATTATTATTACTGTCTTCCTTAGACCTCCATCATGCTTACAAAAATACTCCCAAGACCCCCTTTCAAGATAAACTTGTGCATGTTTTCGGTAGAAAACTACCCCGGCCAAAGGCCCGTTCCTCCTTAATTGGTAACAGTTTACTTAAAGTACTGTACATACATACATACATATACAGAGAGAGAGAGAGAGAGAGAGGTGCGCACGCAGCAGACAACACAGGCATACCAGCTCCTTTAAAAACTTCAGATATCTGTTGTTTCGGATATCAAATTGGTCTGGCTTTTTCACATCATTATAAGCCATCGCTACACATCCTCTCAATAAACAATTGATTAATGCTGAAAAGCAAGGAAGCTTTTTAGGCATTTAAAGAAATCACCACCAACCAGTCAGCTGGCTGGCGGGTTTGTTTACCTCCAACCCCACCACCACGCCGCGCGCCAAACCCACTAAGCTGAACCAACTGCTAGTCACCTCATTTTATTTACTCTCTTAAACTCAATGCTGTGTTCATGGTTATCTCTGCCAACTAGAGTCCTCACATGTGGTACAAAGCTGAACCCTGAGGCTATACGCACGAGGGGGCTCCTTAGAAGGGGTGGTGTAAGGAAGCATGTGAGGTGGCTACCCTTCTCTGGTTAGGAAATAGGCTCCCTATGTGGGAATCGCAAAGCTGAGATTTCGACCATCCCATGACCTATCAAGAAGGTATACGCCCTTTAGAGGGTGGGGGATATGTAATCGTATCTCATATTATTATGCTGCGGGAATAGGTAGGTAGGCGACCTATGGACATTGAGCTAAATTGTAATTGTAATTAATCAGCAGGCTACATTGATATAAACTAAATTCATAAAACAAAAAAATAATAATAATAATACTAATAATAATAGTATTAGTAATAATAAATAATAGAATAAAACAAAATAATAGTATTGATAATAATAATAAAGTAGTTGTGCAGTTTTCGCGTTACCAAAAAAAAAAAAAAAAAAAAATGAATACACAACTCTGCGACCTATTATTCTGCAAGTAGTATTGAATCTCTTAGGTAAAATGGGTTTATATAGGCTACAGTATATATACAGTGTATATATATATATATATATATATATATATATATATATATATATATATATATATATATTTTCTTTAATACATACGAGGTTGAAAGAAATGGCAATTTCTGCGTTGCAAATTTTATTATTCAAAGTTTCCAGGTCTCTGAGGAGTTTTCGCTGGGTGGCAGGAAGTAGATGAAGGAGATGAGCAAAATTCATGGTGGTACAGGGTTACATAAATGTAAATGATGATACAGGATATACGACGCGTTTCACTGGACAACCAGCATTATCAAGTAGGGATGACATCTTCGTGCAAATCAAGGACCTCCACGAACTTCAGGAACTCCAGCGTCACTTCATGACCTCCTCCGGACTTAACTTCACCTTTGAAAAATCTAACAATGGACAACTCCCCTTCCTCGACATCCTCGTAGCTCTGAACGACCATGGGTTCAAAACCACCGTCTACATTAAACCAACTAACACAGGACAATGCCTCAACGGCGATAGTGAATTCCCCCGCCGTTATCTTCTATCCTCCACATCCGCCTATGTTAGGAGAGCCCTCACGCACTGCTCTACGAACGTACGTACCACCCCGCCGGCTTTAGCATCGCCAACAGCTCCGCATCGCCACTGAGAAAACTCGATCCTAATTTGAGTATTTCATATCCCAATTCCCTTTATTCATTGCATGAACAGTAGTTAAGTGCTTGTTTAACCTCCACATAGTTCTGTAGTTGCCGTGCATGTTATTTTATTGCTTTTCTGACTGATAAACATTGTTGTTTACATTTGTTATCCTAGCTTGTAGCAGACGACGCACGCGCACCTCTAATCGACCTAGCTTTGTATTTTCTTATTAACTCTAGTAGGTATCGTATTCAGTATCCTACTGTAGCTATATATATCTGTAATTTTAGTTGTTGCTTGCATGATCTTGTAGTAACCTTTGACTGATAACTTTGTTTATCTAAATATAATCCTGCTTGACTAGCCTACAGTGACACCAGCGCCATCTGTTGATACAGTATATTAACCCCTTGTGTGCAGTTACACTTTATTTTATATAATCTCTATTTGGTGAATTGTATATTTAGTTACATATTCTAGTATATATATATATATATATTTGTTTTGCTTTTTTAGGTAGGTTATCACCCCTGGTAGCCTACTTCTGCATATTTCATACTTTTTTGTTTTTGGTTATTTTTGTTTTCGGTTAGTCTAGGCTATCATCCCTGGTGGCCTATTTCTGCGTACGGTACTTCAATTTTTAAATTTTCAGTTAGGCTATCACCGCTGGTGGCCTATTTCTGCGTACCGGTATTTCATAATTTTTGTTTTCGGTTATTTTTGTTTTCGGTTAGTCTAGGCTATCATCCCTAGTGGCCTATTTCTGCGTACTTCAATTTTTAAATTTTCAGTTAGGCTATCACCGCTGGTGGCCTATTTCTGCGTACCGGTATTTCATAATTTTTGTTTTCGGTTATTTTTGTTTTCGGTTAGTCTAGGCTATCATCCCTGGTGGCCTATTTCTGCGTACTTCAATTTTTAAATTTTCAGTTAGGCTATCACCGCTGGTGGCCTATTTCTGCGTACCGGTATTTCATAATTTTTGTTTTCGGTTATTTTTGTTTTCGGTTAGTCTAGGCTATCACCGCTGGTGGCCTATTTCTGCGTACCGGTATTTCATAATTTTTGTTTTCAGTTATTTTTGTTTTCGGTTAGTCTAGGCTATCATCCCTGGTGGCCTATTTCTGCGTACTTCAATTTTTAAATTTTCAGTTAGGCTATCACCGCTGGTGGCCTATTTCTGCTTACCGGTATTTCATAATTTTTGTTTTCGGTTAGGATAGGCTATAACCCCTGGTGGCCTATTTCTGTTTAAATAAACATAAAATTGTTTTCGGTTCGGCTATCACTGCGTATTCAAATTTAATTTAGTTTTGTTTTAATTTTCGGTTAGGCTATCACCGCTGATAACCTATTTGTGTGTATTTCAACATTTTTGTTTTCGGTTAGGCCTATTTAAGTAAGTGAAGCGACCTGAAGGGAGTGAAGCGTTTTTAAAGTGAGTTTAGTGTTTTTAAAGTGAGTTAAGTGTTTTTAAGTGAGTGAAGTGATCTGAAGAAAGTGATCGTCACCATGCCTCGTGCCTGTACGAACTGCGCCGGTAGGTTTGGTGCTTCCATGTTTGCTCCTGTCGATCCACAAGTCTGCCGACTCTGCCAGCAACGAGAGGATTTGACAGCAAAATTGGATGAAGCCCACAACAAGATCAACGCCCTCACCAGGAAGCTGGAATCACTCCAAGAGTTTGTAACACTCAACGTTGGAGTATCACTAACTCCAATTGTTTCAACTCCAGCATCCACCACCGCCCCAACGTCATCTGCCAACAATCCAACACCTGCAGTAGACACTGCAGCAGATGCTTCTGACGAACCTGAGCCGACATCAAACCAGGACAGCCGCCCTGTTCACCTTAGTCTCTCCCCCACTCCTCGTGCAAGAAGCCTGCTAGCACGAACAGTACCAACCCCTCGCCCCCGTTCTAACCACTCCTCTCCCCGACCTGTACGTAGAGTCCCGCCACCACAGGTTTCCGGATTTACACCAGTGAGGAACGGTGCACGGCCAACGCAGAAAAGGTCTCATCTACCAGTCACAATGTCAAACAGATTTGAGATATTGGTAGAGATGGAAGACGAACCAGAGGAGACCAGGCTCGTTGGGGATTCCATCCTACGAGGACAGGTCGAAGAGTTCTGCGACAGAGTCCCAAATCAACGAAAAAGATTTTGCATCCCAGGAGCTGGACTGGACGACATTGTGGAAGCCTTCGAAGATACCACAAAGGATGCAAATGAAAATACTCTTTTTGTCATCCATGCTGGTTCAAATGACGTCATGCGCACCAGATCCGAAGATTTGATGGAGAAATATCGCAAGATGATCCAGCACTACAAAAACAAGTCAAGGAATATCATCATCTCAGGCATTCTCCCCAAGATCGACGCACCTGACAAATTCTACGACAAGGCCTTCAGCACAAATAGCCGACTAAAATATTTGTGTCTGAGGGAAGAAGTTGAATTCATCAACCTCTGGGACAACTTCTACAACCAGCCTACTCTGTTCCGCAAGGATGGCACTCATCTAAACCCTGTGGGTTCAGCACGCATGGGTCGTCTCCTACACGAAGCAGTCCGCAGCCATGGATCAAAAAACGCCATCCGAGAAGAAGCAGCAGTGACATAAATCATCCAACGCCAAGAAAAAACAGAGGCAACCGAGGACCACCAGCGATAAGGACCGAAGACAGCGAGGACTGAGGACAGCCATGAACATAAATGTAGATCCGACAAGAACCAAAAATATTATTAAAGAGCGTTCCGTGAGTTCTAAAATAACAAATTTAAAGGTTTTCTATGCAAACGCTCGTAGCATACGCAATAAATTTTCAGATTTAGAGGAGCTAGTGTTTACAGAAAATTATGATGTGATTGGCATAACAGAATCTTGGCTCAATACAGAAGATAGAGACTTTTTAGCAGAGTATTCACTTCCCGGTTATGTAATGTTTGAGAAAAGCCAATGTTTGAGAAAAGCCAAATAAATCGAAATGGAGGTGGCGTTTTACTTTATATCAAAGAAAGTCTTAACCCCACCCTCTTGTCAAAACCTCAAATTGTGAACGTCGACGCATCTTTTGTGCTAATAAAGAATAATAAAGGTACAAAAATAATACTTGCATTAATATACAGACCTCCAGCTCAATCAGTGCAAACTGACCGAGAAATTTACGAACAAATTGCAGATGTAAGTAACTCACAAGATACCGTAATTTTTGGCGACTTTAATTTACCTGTGACCAAGTGGGGCGATACTCTTACTTCACACTCCGGACATGACTTGTATACGAACTTGCAAGAGAGTTCGCTTTATCAATTTGTTCGAACGCCAACCCGTGGTAATAACGTTCTTGACATTGTACTTGCAACAAAAGAAGAATTAATAGAGAATTTGAATGTTGGTGATGAATTCAGTAACAGCGACCATCGTACGATAACTTTCACTTTAAAGTTTACTAGTAACGAACCAAATAGTAGCATCGAAAAAGTCCCTAATTTCAAGAAAGCAAACTTCCATAAACTTAGAGCTATGTTTAAAGAAACTGACTGGAGCTTTTTAATTCACAATAACGACATAAATACATCTTGGAAGTTATTCGAAGCCACTTACCTAAAAGCAGTGCAAGACTGCATACCATCGAAAATACGGCGTCCAGGCCATAATAATAAGCCCAAATGGTGGAATAAAGATATTTCAAACTGCCTGCTTGCTAAAAAATTTGCTAATGATAGATTAAAAGCCTCACAAAATGACGAAGAACGGCTGAAATTTGTAGAGCTACGACGCAAAGCCAAAAAGTTAATTAAGCAAAGTAAAAAGACCTTAGAGTTACATATTGCGAATCAAAGTAAAACAAACCCGAAAGAATTCTATAGTTATATCAGAAAGAAAAAAGTAGTTACTTCAACTGTTGGACCGTTAGTCGATGAAAATGGAGAATACACCAAAGACGAAGTACAAATGAGTAATGCCCTCAATACATTCTTTGCATCAGTTTTTACAACAGAAGACCTCAGTGATATCCCTATACCATCGCCGATTCAGATTGATAATTCAGATGTTCTAAGCAATATCACCGTTACAGAGAGAGAAGTATTGAATTGTTTAGATAAACTCAAGGTAAATAAAACGCCTGGACCTGATAAAATCTCGCCTAGAGTTCTAAAGGAAGCTAAGGATGAGCTCTCCAAACCACTGACATTACTATTCAATAAATCCTTGCAGTCTGGAACTATGCCCGATCAGTGGAAGCTAGCCAACGTAACACCGATATTCAAAAAAGGCAGCAAATCCCTACCCAGTAACTATCGTCCAATTAGCTTAACCTCAGTTGTATGTAAAATGCTAGAAACGGTCATACGAGACAGACTCGTAAATCACTTAGAGGAAAATAACATACTTAAAGATACTCAACACGGCTTTCGTAAAAAACGTTCCTGTTTAACAAACCTCTTAGACTTCTTCCACGATATCCTCAACCTCTACGATGAGAGTAAAGCTGTAGATATTATATACCTTGATTTTCAAAAGGCCTTTGACAAAGTTCCCCACAAACGTTTACTGCTAAAACTAAAAGCGCATGGAATACAAGACGGTGTGTTGAAATGGATAGAAAATTGGCTCAGCGACAGAAAGCAAAGAGTAGTCATAAACGGTAAGGCATCTAAATGGACCAATGTAAGTACCCCAGGGATCGGTACTAGGACCAATTCTCTTTCTAATTTACATCAACGACATAGATGAGGGTCTCACCTGTACAATCTCAAAATTTGCTGACGATACAAAAATTGCAAATAGCGTACTCTCAAAAGAACAAGTTGACGATATGCAACACAATCTAGATAAATTGTCATGTTGGGCCCAAATTTGGCAAATGAGTTTCAATGCGGATAAATGTAAAGTACTATATATCGGATACCTAAATGAGAAAGCAAACTATTCGATGAATGGCACTCAGCTTAAGAATGTAAACAGAGAAACCGATCTGGGAGTAACAATATCGAGTAACCTAAAACCGAGTCAACAATGTTCAGAAGTTGTTAAGAAGGCAAACAAAATAATTGGCTTTATAGGCAGGTCATTTGAGCATAAATCCAAAGAAGTTATCCTAACCCTTTACAATTCCTTAGTCCGCCCTCTTCTGGAATACTGCGTTCAATCCTGGTGCCCTTATTACCAAAAAGATATAAACAAGCTAGAACGAGTTCAACGTAGAGTTACCAAAATGATACCTAGCCTAAAGAACAAACCATACGAAGAGCGTCTTAGAGAATTAAATCTATTTCCTTTAACCCAGCGCAGATTAAGAGGTGACTTAATTCAAGTGTTCAAAATCATCAAAGGCATCGACAATATGAACTGTAGTAAGTACTTCACTATCGACCAAGCTAATTACACGCGGGGAAACGGTTGCAAAATTATTGGTAAATCTTTTAACTCACACGAATCTAAGAATTTCTTCTTCAATCGAGTTGTCAACTTGTGGAATGGGCTTCCCCGAAACGTTATAGACTGCATCACCGTTGATTCATTTAAACTCCGCCTAGACAAATATCTCGCATCAAACCCGCGACTGACTGCGTTTGTAAATGAATAACTTTATATTATCCCCCCCTCAGTTACTAACCCATCTGTCCCCTACTAACTTCCTAATCCTGCCACGGACATTAGGTCCAGGGCAGTAATTCGCTTTCCAATGTTCCCTTACCCACTCTAAACCACTGTTTGGACACTTGATCCTCAGTGTTTTGGAGGACAAGCAACCTAGAAGGGTCACTAGATCTGTTGTTGCTTGATTTCCTTTGTACTCCTTTGTACTCTACCTGGGCCAACACCCACCAGGAACTAGAAAGACTATCCCAAGTTTTAGTAAATAACGGATACTCCAACTCCGACATCTCCAGCACCATCAACCACCATCTTGAAAAATAGTACACCCAAAGCCCTCCCAACGAAATTAAGATCTTCTACCGCAATTACATGTCCTCTGAACACAAAAATGACGAGGCCGTCTTAAAAGAAATAATCTCCAAGCATGTCCACCCAACCAACCCGGAAAACAAAATCAAATTAATAATTTACTACAAATCCCCCAAGACCTCCAACCTCGTTCTCCGCAACAAACCTGCCTCCACCAAGATAAAGAGCCCAATGACCGACGATCACGTCATTTACCAACATACCTGTAATTATGAGGACTGTGGACCTCATTCCTATATTGGTATGACGCAGACTCGTCTTTCACGTCGGCTAACTCTTCACCTTCAGGCTGGGGCCATCAAAGACCACTATCTCACCCCTAACCACCCTCACCTCACACGCAACGAGTTAGAGAAACACACCACCATACTCGATAAAGAAAGTGACCCAAGGAGATTACCTATACTCGAAGCTTTATATATCCAAGCCTTACATCCCAACATCAACAACCAAACTCTGGACCTTCAGATCCTTCCTTCTGCCAAAAGGCACTTTCCTACAGGACCTAACACCCCCCCTCGCCCCCCGGTGCCCTTGATGCAGCCCCCCGCGCTACCTCCTTCAACTTCGCCTTCCGCAGGCGCCACACAACTTAGGCCACGCCCCTCGACACGCAGCCAATCAGCTTCGACCCCACCAACCAACCACCATCCCGCATCCAGTGCGCATGCGTGAAGCGGTTCCCCCCTTTCTCTTTTCCAGAATCCCCCTCCACCAATAGTAGATTTTTGCCCCTTGTTTTTCGCCTCCTCTGATCCTCCACCCTCTATATATACCCTTCCTGTTTACCTTTTATATCATTCCATCCTTACTTGATAATGCTGGTTGTCCAGTGAAAAGCGTCTTATATCCTGTATCATCATTTACATTTATGTAACCCTGTACCACCATGAATTTTGCTCATCTCCTTCATCTACTTCCTGCCACCCAGCGAAAACTCATCAGAGACCTGGAAACTTTGAATAATAACATTTCCAACGCAGAAATTGCCATTTCTTTCAACCTCGTATGTATTAGAGACAATTTATTACCTGGCTTTACTAACATATATATATATATATATATATATATATATATATATTTATCGCAAATACACATAAACTACTAAATGTTTTTTATACTCACAGCCGGACTTGAACCACCGACAATCAGAACAAGTGTCGATACTTTAATCCACTATACCACGGCGTGATGAGAGGATACTTGTGTGCAGTGGATTAAAGCATGGACACTCTTCCTGACTGTTGGTGGTTCATGTCCGCCTGGGAGTATATACTGTATATATATTTATGGTCACATGAATCTTAAACATTGGAATATTTATCTATAATAAAGCCACCGAAACACTATTTTGTAGCATTTTGAATATGGTGTAATTCAAATTTTAAATATATATAAGAAAGAAATAGTGACTATAATCTGTGACTTTCACCATTCACCTTAACCTTTGAATAACAAAAACACAAAATTTGGACAATCGTTGCATTGACCAACCGAATTTGCCAGCAAAATTTGGTGACGATACGTAACCCGTTCACTACAGTTTTGTTGGTTTCATTTCATACTGGATATTAAGACAATTTCATTTAGTTTATGAAGGGCTCCATAAAATTAGCAGGCTTTAAACTATCTTAACCCTTTTTACTACCACAGATCCTTCATAAGCTCCACAAAATCGTCTAGTTATAGCTAAAATTCAATAAAAAAGACATCACCGGTATATAAAGGGTTAAACAGTCTAGGAAGAGTTTAAAGAAAATGTTTAACACTTCTTTTGTTCTTTGAATTTGACATTTAACATTAAGTATTATAATATATATAATTATATGATTGAAATATATGTTATTTACGAAAAATGCAACTAACAGTCGTCAGCTTATCAAAAATTTAGTATTTTTTTATAATGAAGGTTAACTAATAACCACGGCCACGGCCTTGACCTTGGCCTTGACCTTGGCCTGACCTTGGCCTTTACCTTGGCCTGTGACATTGACCTTTATGTAGAATTATATTTGTGTTTGCTTTGATGTGACCCTAGGCAATGAAATAAGTGTGCCAAATATTATTAAAGATCATCAGTTAGTTTCAGAGGTATAAAAGGAATAGTTGACCTTGACCTTTGACCTTCATGATGTCTGAAAATTTAACATTTTAATTTTCCCTTAAAGCACAACTGTCTCAACGAATGTTGTGACGTTTACATGAATAGTCAAGAAATGAGCATATTGACCTTATATTTGACGTTGACCTGTGATCTCGACCTATCAAATGGAATTATTTTTATTCTTGTATGACCTTGCTCTAGGCATTCCGAATATGCATGATATGGCTGATGAGAATCTTACATTAAATAAGAAATACTAGTCAAAATAATATTTCGACCTTTAACCTTGACCTTAGAATTTCTTATCAAGGATTTAGTTAGCTTACCAGCAACGTTCGTATTAACTAGCATTATGAATATGGTGTAATTCATATAAAAGCTTATTGATTACAAATAGTGATCATATACTGTGACCTTGACCTTTGACCTTTGACTAAAAATAAAATTTATTTGGATGGCCGTCGCATTGACCAACTGAACTTCCCTGTATAAAAATTTGATGACAATACATTAAACAGTCAAGGAGAAGTTTAGGGAAAATGCCAAATACTCTTGTTTTGCTATGTGAAATTTAATTTATAGGATATATACAGTAAGTAATAAGCCATAACACAGCCAGATTTATAAAATTTTAGTAATCTTTTTTAATAAATAATAAAAGTTGACCTTTGACATTGACATGTGACCTTGATCTTTATGAAAGAGTAATTTGTTTTTTTGCATTGACATTGCCCATGGAAATCAAATAAGCATGCCTAATTTCATTAAAACCCATCAGTTGGTGTCATATATATTAATAGCATAGTTGACCTTGACCTTTGACCTTTATCTTGACCTTTATATTTCTCAACCTATATTATTTTCCGTTTCACTTAAAGTGCACCAAATTTGGCGAAGTATGCATAAAAAGTAAAGAAAATAACATAACGACTTTTTATTTGACCTTGACCTATGACCTTGACCTTTCATATGGAATTGAATGGTTATTGTATGACCTTGGCCTAGGTATTCCGAATATACATGGTAAGCCTAGTAAGAATCTAACAGTTAGTATAAGAAATACTAGTAAAAAAACTATTTTGAACTTTGACCTTGAACTTTGACCTTACCCTTTATAATATTGATCTCAAATTTGTGCAATATGATACCAAGGTTACCAGTAACTTGTATAGTGAAAATGAAGACATTTGAATAACAAATAAAAATAAATAATATAAGTTGACATTTCACCTTGGCCTGTGACCTTGACCTTTATGTAAGAGTACACATTTGTTTGCATTGACATTGCCCATGAAAATCAAATAAGCATGCCTAGTTTCATTAATACCCATCAGTTAGTTTCATATATATTAATAGAATAGTTGACCTTGACCTTTGACCTTTATCTTGACTTTATGATGTCTCAAAATGTATTATTTTCCTTTCCATTTAAAGTGTAACTATCATACCAATTTTTTTTTATGTTTGCATGCGAAGTAAAGAAAATGGCATATTGACCTTTGAGTTTACGTTGACCTATCATATGGAATTGTATAGTTTCATGTATGACTTTGGCCTAGGTATTCCGAATATACATGGTAAGCCTAGTGAGAATCAAACAGTTAGCATAAGAACTACTAGTAAAATACAGATTTTGACCTTTGACCTTTGACCTTACCTTTTAGAATAGTTATCTAAAACTTGGGCACTGTGATATCAAGGTTGCCAATAACTTGCATAGTGAAAATGAAGAAATTTGAGTAAAAACAAAATATATAGTAAAAGTTGGCCTTTGACATTGACCTGGGACCTTGACCTTTATGCAAGAGTAAATGTTCTTGTTCATTGACATTGCCCAGGAAATCAAATAAGCATGCCTAATTTCATTAAAACCCATCAGTTAGTTTCATATATAAAAATAGAATAGTTGACCTTGACCTTTGACCTTTATCTAGACCTGTATATGTGTGTCAAACTTTATTATTTTCATTTTCATTTAACCCTTAATTAGCGGCGAGCAACATAAGTCGAGTTAAATAAAGCTGGACTATGTGGCGGCGCTCGACATAGGTCGAGTGGCAATTTCAGCACAATGTTGCTGAGAGAGAGAGACAAGTGGTGGCAGGAGAGTAGCGAGCGTATGACTGCTCCAGACCACCGCGGCGAACATACTGACATGAATCCCAGCTCCCTCCTCCCTCTCTCACTCGCTATATAAGGAATTGTATCGGGAAAGTGGCTAATTACATGCTTTTTGCACTCGCGTTGCACGGTTATTGCAAGAAAACTAGCCATCATAAAAGGATCGTTATGGTGTCATTCGAAAGCTCTGTTTATGCCCTTTCAGGGATAGATACTTGTTTTACGTTCTGGGTCTTATTTAGGCATGAAAATGATCACGTAAACAGCCCTATTTTGGCTAAAAACACCCCGCTGGGCGGTACATATAAATAAACCGCATAGGCCGCTCTTAAGGTGTTAAAGTGCAACTATCTCACCAAATTGTGTGAAGTTTGCATGAAAAGTAAAGAAAATACCATTATTGACTTTATATTTGACCTTGATCTGTGACCTTGACCTTCCATATGGAATTGTATAGTTTCTTGTATGACCTTGGCCTAGGTATTCCGAATATTCATGGAAGGCGTAGTGAAAATCTAACAGTTAGTATCAGAAATACTAGTAAAAATCTTATTTTAACCTTTGACCTTGACCTTTGACCTTACCCTTTATAATATGTATCTGTAATTTGGTCAATAAGATATCAAATTTGCCAGTAACTTTTATAGTGAAAATGAAGAAATTTGAGTAAAAACTAAAACATATGAAATATTGACCTTATTTTTAACCTTGACCTTTGACCTTAACGTTTAATTTAAATGGAATATATCTTTTTGAATGACCATCGCATTGATCAAATGGATATACCTGTGAGATCTGGTGAAAATCCATCAAACGGTCTAGGAGGAGTTTCCGGACAGACAGACGGACGACGACGACGGACGATGACGACAGACGACGACGACAGACAGGCTGGCTGGTGGTGCACAGTATACGGGCGGGATCTGTTTGCGCGATACCACTCTGCTTTGCTGAGTTGATAATAGTTCAAATATACATAATATGAATATTAAATAAACTATAAGTCAATGATCACATTCATAACCAATTAGTCAATTAGTCATTAGAGGTGTAAGCCATGGCAGCTCGTGTTCGCACTCACCCGTTGACCCCACTCCAGGGGAGCCTCCTATAAAAACCTTCATGCACGTGCCTAAGGCATATTGAGGCAAGTTAATATAACACATCACTGCAATTAAAGTATTATTTATCACAATTGCCAGTAGAGCACTTAAGCTCACAGAACGATTATGAGCATCAACCAACACCAACGTATTGCCCGACCCACAAGTCTTCCTGGATACTGCCCTCAGCGGTGGTGCTGCGTATGTGGAAAAAAAGCAGCCAAAGTGAGCACATTTGTCAAATGTCAGCAAGATAGTTGCAGCAATCATTGCCATAATAACTGCCTAGGTGACAGGGAAAACTTCATGTGTGATGAAACAGGCACACTGAGAACCCAAAATAATATTACCGACCCTGTAGTCTATCTTCCAACGACTACTGAAACAGCAGAGGATTCAACAAACCCTGTGGATGTCTCCCAAGATGAAGACACTGATCATTTGAAGGCATTAAGTAAAGAAGACCTAATATCAGCTGTGCTTCAATTACAGTCTGAACTTGCAACTGCCCGAAACATCATTAGATCACACAAAAATCAACAGGAACTTCTGCTAAGTAAAAGACCATTATTCGTAGAGGCACTCAACCTGATTGACCTAATTGCTGCAACGGATGTATATAATAATGAAACTGCTGTGTCATCAAAGAAGACCAGTGCCTCCCCAGCTAAGATAGACAAAGATTGGGAGCATATATGTTCCAAGAGTGATAAATGGAACAACTGGTGGGAGTCAGACAAACCAAGGAAGCTAACGAACCCATCCAATCAAGTGCCATCTCAGACTCCCTCCCCCTCAAACACTGAAGAGCAAAATAACAGAAATACTACAAATAACAACAACAACAAGAGCAGCGACGGAAACAGCAGCAGCAACAACAACAACAACATATCAAGAGGCAATATTAATAACAGAAACAGGAACAATAACAACAATAGTAACAGATATAGTAGCTATAAGAACGAGAATAACCATAGCAGCAGAAATAACAGCAGTAGGAACAACAATAACACCACCACTAGCAGGAGCTACAACCAGAGCAACAATAGCAACTACTACAACAGCAGCAGTGAAAATAACCAACGGATACAGAGAGGACCAGATCCTAACCAGTACTGTGACTGGTGTCAATGCAGTGGTCACAATGATAACAATTGTAGGTCAAGGACCTGTGATTACTGTGGAAGACGTGGCCATGGCTATGATCAATGCCGGACCTGGTTAGCTGATCAGAAGAAAACCACCTGCAATTTTTGTCACCGTGCAGGACACACAGAGGAGATCTGTATCACTAGAGCTTCAGAACAAAGACAAGAACAGTTAATAAGGAGACTATTGGCAGGACAGGCACATGCAAATAGTCAGTTACTAAACTCAAATAATAACCTGCCTCCAAGTCCACCACAGCCAGTCTACCAACACCCAAGCACCTGGCACCAAAATAATCCTGTGTGGCAAACACCCAACATTCAGCATAATGACTACCACCAGCAGTTCATCCCCACAAGATAGACATCACCAACTGAACATTTTGTCTGCTAACATTCGTGGTTTCCTCACAAATGTAGGGGAGTTAACACATACTTTTCATCATGAAACATAATATAGACATTGTTGTGACTGTTGAGACTTTCCTGGACAATAGTGTACACACAACATTCGGAAAGATTCCAGGATACAGCCACTAGATAAGAAGAGATCGTCAAGGGATGCAGGGAGGAGGAATTGCTGTTTGCCATAAGGAAAACATGCAAGTACAAACACTATCAGTACAACTTCCAACTGTGATGGAAATCATGTTTTTTCGAATCACTTTGGAGAATGGTAGTGGTCTATTACTGTGTGCTGTCTACCACCCCCAATGGCAAGGAAGAGATCCAATAAAAAAAATCATAGATAATTTGGATACTATTATGGAAGAGCATAATTATCAATATATTATGATCTTAGGAGATTTAAACCAACATCTAGTTCAAAGATCTTTCAATGAACTACTAGCTGTTCATGGCCTCTTAAACCATGTGGACTTCCCTACACATATTGTAGGGGGCTCTCTTGATCCTGTACTTACGGATCTAGGTGAAGGCACTGTACGATGTAGACCATTAGGCAGTGTAGGATCATCAGACCACTTTGCAGTTCTGTCTCAAGTGCACCTCACAGCTGCTTTTGAAGAAGGATGTGAAAGGAAAATATGGCTCTGGCAACATGCGGACTGGGTGTCAATGAGGGAAAAAATACGCCAAGCAGACTGGGAGATGATGATGACTGGAGATCCAAACGTAGATGCAGACACTCTGACCTCTAATATTTCACAGTTACAACAGGAATTTGTACCACATCGTACTTATAGCACAAAACCTGAAGATCAGCCATGGTTTGGGTACAGGTGTCGTCTCGCTGCTGATGCCAAGTATAGAGCCTGGAGAAAATTAAAGCATCGCTCTACACAAAGAAACAAGTACCTACATAAGAAGGCCTGTAAGAAAATGAAAGCTACCATCAAATGGGCTATGACAAAATGGGAACAATATACAAAAATGAAACTACGTGGCAACCAAATTGGCACAAAACAATGGTGGTCACTAATTAAAGAACGACACGGTCTTGTATCTAATGAAAGAATTCCAGCCCTAAAAAAGGAAGATGGTACCTTCACTACCAGCAACAAAGAAAAAGCTGAATTAATAGCTAATATGTTTAGCAAAAAGATGACTGTGCCTGAACCAAACAGACCTACCCCAGTCATACCACAACCAAATAATGTTCTGCTACAAGAAATAGATATAAGAGAGGAGGATGTGCTGAAACATCTTAAGGCACAAAACACAAATAAAGCGACTGGACCTGATGAGATTAGTCCACACACCTTGACAAACTGTGCCTCAGAACTAGCTAAGCCTCTGACCAAGCTTTACCAGTCCTGCCTACTCACAAAAACATGGCCAACACTCTGGAAACAAGCAAGAATAGTTCCAGTACATAAGAAGAACTCTAAATGGGATCCAAAAAACTACCGCCCTATATCCTTACTGTCTGTTGTGAGTAAAATATTTGAGAAAATTATTGCTGAACAACTTTCAATCTTCTTGGATGAACATCACCTAATAAGCAACAAGCAATATGGCTTCAGACAAGGCCGTTCCACATCTGACCTACTCCTTTCACTTTCACAAGCATGGAACAATGCTCTAGATGCTGCTAACCCCACTCTGGTCATAGCACTAGATATCGCTGGTGCATTCGATTGTGTATGGCACCAAGGATTAATGACCAAACTTAAGGCACTTGGCATAGCCAGGAACATGCTTCAGCTATTTGGAGACTACCTGATTGGAAGAAATTTGACCGTGATAATAAATGGTCAGATATCTACCAGTCATCCCATTGGAGCCTCAGTCCCTCAGGGATCTGTTTTAGGACCCTTGCTCTGGAATATTTTCATTAATGATCTCATCCAGGGACTTCCATCATCACATGCTTATGCATGCACTCTGTCATACACTTTTAATAGACATGAACCACAAGAAATGATCAACACCTAAAATATATAACTGTATGGAGTCATAGGTGGCAGGTAAAGATCGCTTCCGAAAAGACCCAAACAATGGTAATAACACGCTCACCAAATGATGCTATTTTACTCAATGGAAAACTAAAACTTGGAACGGAGGACCTAATGATCAACAACAACCTCAGCATCCTTGGAGTACAGTTTGACAGCAAGCTCACCTTTGAAAACCACATTAAGGAGTTAGCTCATAAAGTGTCACTTAAAGTAACAACTCTCCGGCGCATCAAACATCTTCTAGATGCTGAAGGTTTGAAAACGCGTTACAAAGCCCAGGTTCGAATACACCTTGAGTATGCTCCATTAATGGATGTCAAGCCCACGAAGCCACCTCTCTATACTTGATAAAGTTCAGAGGAGATCCGAAAGACTCATTACCTCAGTTTGTCAAAGGGAAGAGAGAGTAATGGAATTAGACACCCTGGAACATCGTCGTCAGGTGGCGTCACTAACCGTACTTCATAAAGCACAAGTACAACAAACTCCTCATTTAGTAGAACTAAGGCTTCCATGGAGACAGTCTAGCCGAAGCACGAGGTCGGTGCTACCCAATAGCTGTCTGCTGGAAGTCCCTAGATCTCACACCAGTACACACCAACATATAATCAGGACAAATGTATCCTAGTTGGAATAGGTTGAGCTTTAAGATAGACATCAACAGAAATGTTGTCTTTAGCTCAGAAAAATGCACTAAAATAAATAGCGCACCTCATAATATAATAAGCAATGTTTAATAAAAAAAAAAAAAAAAAAAAAAAGGAGAGAGAGAGAGAGAGAGAGAGAGAGAGAGAGAGAGATAATAGATAGTGGGTGAAGATACAATGAGGCTGAAATGGACCATATAGGATGAATGTGACTCAGACTTTTAGTCGCCTCTTACAGCACGCATGGGCATATTCTTTTATATGGGGCAATATTTCCTACAAGAGACAAGTGATTTAAGATAGCCAGGCAGGTAGGGCAATCTGTAACATCTACATCCTTCTTTTTTAATCTACCATCATTCAAATTCATATTACTTATGTAGGAGTGATAAGAGGTTCTTCTATAACTCACCAACATGGAGCTAAACATGAGGAAGAAGGGGGTCTATAACTCACCAACAACAGACAGCCAAACAGGATGGACCATGGGAGGTGTGGTGGCTACTTGACACTCGTACTGACAGGCGTCCCTCTCTTGCACATAAAATATTTTGAGCAGCCAGTCCTGGGAGCCAGTCTGGTGCACAGCTTTGAAGCGCTGGTCGCTGGTGTATGTAAAGCGACCAACCGTCAGCAGGTGGAGGTCGCGGCTCCTCATCCATGACACCTGGGGAAGGAGACAGGGTTAAGTGCTAAGCCGGTGTCACAAGAGCACTTTTGCGGCAGAAGTATTGAAGCCATAATATCCGAGTCAAAAAGTACAAACAATCAAATCTACTATCTGACAATTTTCTCTGTCATTATAATTGTATCTTGTAATATAGAACAACTAAAGTGCATAGTCAAATGTAATATAAGAATAAAGAGCAAAATCAGTCAAAATAAGAGTATAACTTGTAACGGATTTAAGGCTACGATACATGTAGCCAATTAGCTTACCCGTGTGACACCGGCTTTAGGTAAGGATTAATAGATTGTAGAAGACACGTTGCTATAAATGAAGGTGGGCTTTAACATTATCTGATCCAACATCTGGGGGTGTAATAAGTTATTTTGTTTAATTATTATTGAGGATTTTCTTGCTATTACCATATTTGATAAATGTTTTTCGTTTGTCCCCTGGGCTAACAAAACGCCTTCGCAGACTTCCTACAAACTAAATAATGCCAATAGTAGTAGTAGGAGGATGCTGTAGGCATCAGCCGAACAGGGCGGTACTCCCTGGGAGTGCTACAGGTGGCTGATAATGACAGCTGAAACTCCTGTCTCAGTACCTGGCCTCCCTAGCTGATCCATTCTGTGCCAAATCATGTTCGGGCTCTGTCTCGTGTCGGCCACACCCAGCAATGGGGTATGTGCCTGAGTACATACATGTATACATACATACATACATACAAACACAGTACATACTACACCACCTTAATTAATGAAAACAAAAAACATTATGACTCCAAAACTCCCAGCCTTGGAGACCATAGGCGGGTGGGGGGGGGGGGGGGGGACCAAAAACCATTGGATTGATCCCTGGTTTGGTCTCCTCTAAGTGCCTTGGACCTCTTCCTGCTACTCTATCAATTTCTGTAACATTTGCGGTCTTTCCTCTAACTTCCTCTCTGTGGAACACCATCTCTCTTCAACCAAACCTGACTCACTTTTCCTCACCGAAAACCAGTTGTCTAAGGCAACAGACAGCAAACCCTTCTCTGTATCCTACTACTAACTCTATACTCAATTCCCGTGGCGGATTAAGGGGGGGGGGGGCTTTAGGGGCGGTAGCCCTGGGCCCATGCCTCAGGAGGGGCCCATGAATATTGAGATTTTTTTTAACCTCAGGGCAAGTTATTATTTAGTTGCCCCTTGAAAGTGGTTTTCTACTATATCATCAAAATCTGAGAATGGTCAGCAAACGTTTTGACATTAGTACATTAATTACCCTCTTAGTCATTTGTCAATGTTATTATGTTAATGCCTATACAATATTTATGCAGTTTTACGTTAATACCAAAACGAACACAATCTTTATTCAGTTAAATCTTTATTTTCTCATCAACTTTAAGCTAAATATTTTTAGTCACGTCGCCACCGTCAACGTTGGTAAACACAGATCAGCTAACAGGCTAGTGCTTCATGCTCCTCGCTAGGGTTTATTAGTGACGCTCAGTTGCTACCTTCCCTCCAACACATCAACAACAACAACAACGTGCTTCGTGCAAGAAGTTCTCCTGCCTTCATGACATTAATTAAGGTAGGTTGAGACTTGAGACAATATATGTTTATGAAATATTCAAATATAGGATATATCTGTGATGCATTAAAGCCTATCGTGATCAAAAGTAGGCTAAACATCAGACAAATTGACAATAAATGTTACAAATATAAGCAGATCGGAAATATAAATTAAGATTATTGAGTGTAGTGTAAGAAGTCTGGCAAAAATGAAGAAAATATTGACAAACATGTACATTTTATATTCATATTGATTCTTATAATAATCTTGGGATCATGTAGCATATTTAGGGAATAGGCCTAGCCTAGCTTAGGCTGCTGCTGCTTGGCAGCCTGCTGCCTGACGCCCTGACCATTTTATAATTCAGATCGTTTGAGTTAGACTTGAGGCAGGCTAGGCAACAGCGTCAGCCTGGACAACTCTATAAAGAGCAGGTTTAGTTTAGTATCTACAATTTAAACATTTAGCCTGATTATTTTGAATCAAAGAAAAGAAGGATATATGTTCAGTTTGTGTTTTTGTTGATTGATTATATTGATATGTTGTATATGTTGTGTAAATACCTTCAGGTTTAAATAAAATAACTCACTAATAGCCTTTAAAATGACTCTGAAATAGTGTATTCTTTAAAACAAATCTTGGGGGGGATTACAGCGCCCCCCCGAACCCCCCAGCTGATTAGGCTCGCTGCGCTCGCTGCCCCCCCCCCCAAACCCATTTTCCCTTGGGTAAGGGGGGCCCAGTCCATCTCTCAGTCCTGGGCCCAATACACCCTTAATCCGCCACTGCTCAATTCAAAGCCAAAAGTTAATGTTTTGTGTACGTACGCAACAATCTTTCTTGCTCTTGTGTTCCTAAATCCGGTATCACATGATAACCTTTATAGTCAACATTCGATGATAAACATTTTTTCTGGACTGGTATCCGAAATTAGACTGATGATTGATTAATTTAGGTGACAGAAATACTTTACATGTTAACCTAATAAGCTGCCAGACCAGTATTGAGGATAAATGTTAAGGGAAAAAGCGCTTGTGTGATACCGCTTTAACCCTTGTCTAGCGGGGGGTTTTGGGCTTATTTGGGCATATTCAGGCCCTCCTGAATGATAAATCAAGTATCTGCATGAACAGAAATGTATTCAGCAAAAAACTAGGCACTAAAAGATTCAAAATGAGACCAGAACGAGCTATGTAGCTCTCGTGGTTCTCATACAGTGATACCAGTAACATGGGAGTTTAGCGTATAGCGGAATATTTTTCCCAGCTATGCTCACTACTGGCTACACTGCCGGCCTCTCGAGAACACAGGGAACATGAGTTAATGGGCGGCGGTAAGCCCTGGGAGTCGGCTGTCTGGCCCGCTGCGCTCCCGGCAATTTGCACTCTATTTTAACCCTTTAAAAGCCTTAATAATGCTCCTAACTTGCTGCAAATTGGAGGCGGACTTAAATCCGCCGCCGCTCTTTAAGGGTTAACTTAGACTCTTCTGAATTCTCAAGTCTTTGGCTTTTTCTATCTTGTCACTCTCTCTTTCTCTAAATATATCTTCTTTTCTTCTTTCCTATATTCAAACTACTCCCTCTTAGGCAGAGGCAGCAAACCGTACATTCAACGGTGAAGCCCGTGAGGTCTCATTACAGTCTAGGGAGTGAGACATGTGAAGCACTTTGAGATGCAACCAACCTCCGCTATCTTGCCTTCGCAAGATGCACAGGGCCCGGTTGCCCACACACGGCTCGAAGCAACCCCATCTCAAGGAGCTGCCTCACCCCAGTGTTTCACTGTCTCATCCCCTAGACTTGGACCCTCACTCTCAGAACGCCACTTATTGAGCAATGAAAGTGGGAATATTCATACAGTGCTATTTTTTATCCCTTTTTATTTCTATATTCCAACTTACTCCCTCTCGGGCATAGGCTGAGAGCATAGAGTACAAATGACCTAGAGGCGAAAGCGTGACGTCACAAATCTGAAAATAGCGATCCGCGCGTTCGAGAGATGGCAGCACGGTCGCAAAGGACAATGGGAGGGTCCCCACAAAGACATTATATTGACTATCCTTGGTCCCCATTAATTCGTAATAATCCCTACCTTGTACTAATAACGCTATTAATAATCAATTGAACGTTATCCAGAGACTCAGCAGACATGACATAGTTAAATAGACATAAATAGAGGCTACTGTAAAGGCCAGTCATCGTGTAATTGTCGTCATTATGAGGAGGAACACAAGCAAAACTCCTCCAACACCCGCCATTGTTGATGTGAGATTCGGGAGTTGCCAACGTCAATGGTGGGACAAAATATCCCTAGATGTCATAAGTATAAATGTCCAGTTGTAGTGCTACTTTACAAATTAACATCTACATAACATGTAACATAATATATATTCAAAATTACATTTTAATGTTGTTGTGTTGCTTGAAGGTATACAGCTTGCATCATATATGAGTATGTTTTATAGTGTATATGTATACTTAATGTTTTCATCTTGCTTATATATATCTAATTTATATTAAATAATTTACAAGTGTTTTTACCAACATTAAATAACTCTTAAATACGTTCTCTCTTTAATCTATTGCTCCCTCGTTTTGCGGATATTCCCTTAACTTTGGTATCACTGCAGCAAGCCAGCTGGCAGGCGCGCGCGGCGCACAGACTATCTATAATAGGGACAAGCCACTGAGGTGCTTTGGTTGTTGTACCGTACAACAGTGCTGCCACCAAATCCCTAGGACGCGCGGAAAAATAACCGTGTGACGTCACGCTTTTGCCTCTAGGTCATATGTACTCTATGGCTGAGAGCCTGTACATTCAACCGTTCAACACGGTGATGCCCGTGAGGTCTCGTTCCAGTCTTGGGAGTGAGACATGTGAAGCTGCAACCAGCCTTTGCCATCTTGCCTTCGCATATACAGTATATGGAACTGCTTTGTCTTTGTGTTTCACTGTCTCATCCCCAAGACTCGGATCCTCACTCTCAGAATGCCACCTATTGAGTAATTAACTCACTAGGCATTGCTCCCCTGTAGCATATTTTAAATTTGGGAATATTCATACAATGCTATCTAATCAGGGAACAATGAGGGTATTTATTTGGCATTTTGGACTTTGTGGTAATGAACTGATACTAGGTACAACACAAATTCCATCCAAATAATATCTTCCCTTTGATACATCGGGATTCGAACCCGGGACCATTGGATTACCAGTCCAGTGGCAAGACCACTCCACCACACCTCCCCTAATCATGAAACTATGAGGGTATTTTTTTGGTATTTCGGTGGGCTTTGTGGTAATGCACTGATACTAGGTACAGCAACAATTCCATCCCAATAATATCTTTCCATTGATACATCGGGATTAGAACCCGGGACCATTGGATTACGAGTCCAGTGGCATGACCACTCTACCACATCTCCCCTAGGTAATCTGTGCTGTTTCCTTGACTATCTTACTTCTAAAGTGGAACACTCTCCCTTCTCTGATATCTCCATCTTAGGAGATTTCAATGATCACCACCACTAAAGGCTCTCCTCTCCTTTCACTAACCAACCTGGCGAACAAGCCTACATCTTTTCTAACCTTTACCTAGAGCAGTTAGTTCGGTACCCCACCCATATCCCGGACTGCCATAGAGAACGGCCCAACATCCTTGACATATTTTGTAACCTCTATTCCTTCTGCTTAGACTGTAAATCTTCTCCCTCTGTTGGGCTCCTCCAATCATTACTTAATACCAGTTACCTGTCCTGTCTCTCCATTACGGCCTTCTGATACCCCGAGCCAGTATCACTTGTGGCATTTTGGCGCTGCTGACTGAGAGGCTCTTCGGTAGTACTGCTTTGATTTTCCATGGAATGATTTTGCTACAGTGGCCAGGGACCCTCAGAGAGTGCCAAGTGCATTACTGAGGTAATCCTTTTGGGAATGGAAGCATAATTTATCTCCCATTATCTTTCTCTCAGACTAACTCACAAAAATCTTGGTTTACACACGCTTGTTCCACTACTGTCCGCAATAAGGGGGAAGCATTGAAAGGGTAACGTCACCTTCAAACTGATATTTCTCATAATTTATATGTTTCAGCTCGGAATCAAGCCAAATCCGTTCTTCGACTTGCCAAACACTCTTTCATCAATAAGAAATGCTCTGAACTTTCCAACTATAATTCTTCCCAAGCTTTTTGGCACTAACCAATAACCTCTCCAACAATTTCACTTCCTCATCCTTCCCTCCTCTTTTCCACTCTGATGGTACCAGTCACCTCTTCTTCTGACAAAAATGAAATCTTAGCTCAATTTTTCACTAACAAAATCACCTTGGATGATTCCGGCGCTACTCCTCCCTCTCCACCACCCTTCTCACTTACTTATGCCAAATAACAATAATAATAATAATCGACTGATAACTTGTTGAACTAATGGGGTTGAGAAAGATATGTAGGATTGCTACTATACAAGACAACAGACAAGACAGGAGAAGCAGTCAACAAGAGAGATGGGAAAGTATACAAGTTTCCCATCCTCTAAAGGAGAACAGAGCAGAGGAGTGCCCCCTGACATCAGGTCATTCCCGTGCTCTAAGAAACAGGAATTTAGGTCAGTCTCCCAGACTAAGGACGGGAGAACTGGACCAATCACCAGCAAGCTTTCAAACCACCTCGACCTATCACCAGCCTTCATTCGACCAGCAGCCAGACTTACAATACAACGAACACATGTTTATGCAAATTAAACATCAGAGACCGGAATGCTATGGAAACAAGTGGGGATACTAGAATCTCCCTTGTAATACCGTTCCGGATAACTATAAGTAATCCGGGGAATATAGAAATTCACAGAGATAATTAGTTAAATAAGAATAACCCCTAATTCTTATGCAATCACTAAAGTTGCAATTATCTCTGATCTAGACCTCGTAACCCCAAAGAGGATATTAAATAAAATAATTAAAATAGATATGTACAATACCCACCATGTATTTTTAGACTAAGTTTTACCTTCGGAAATCACATCACAACCATTCACTATTTACTTATAAAATTGAGTTGATATAAGTTAAACATACAAAATAACTTGAACATAGCCTCACTGAAATCTAGAGAAAGTAAGCACTTCTATGGCAATAATACCATCACGGCTGAAAAGCACATGGTACATAATTAAGATAGAAGCTGCCTACCCCTCCCCCCTCGAGACTACAGCCGGATCTGCTGTTGTCATCTGCTGCCAGGACCTTGGATTTCTGCCGTACCTGCTGTTCCCCTCTGCTGCCAGGACCTTGGATTCCTGTTCGTGAGAGACAGTTCCCATCGACGTCCAGCCAGACGAATCTACGATCCACGTCGGCCAGACTTGTACCTAACAATTACCCTCCCAAAACCTACCCTAAGTGTCTCTAAGTGTCTTACGTTGTGATTATTGATGTGAAGGTAATGTAAAATATGCGAGTATTCTAGAGCTAATTCTTATATAGATCTGTGCCCAAGATCGATATTTATTGCATTATATATTAATCCTTAAGAACCATATTAATTATTGAGTAGATCTGTGTCCAGGATCTAAGTTTAACTTGTGTCTTCAATCATATAAATCATAATACGCATACTTTACATACTCATGTTAAAACTAATATCTAGCCGAATACTCTCAGATTTTACTTGTATATGTACATTCTATTGTGTATGTATCAGTCGAAGTTGAAGTATATATCGTGTAGTTATTCCCTGTTCAAATCCAACAGTTACCTAGAACCTACGCTCAATTTCATATTTATTTAAAATCAGACTCTCGTTGCTTTATAGAGTTATTATTAATTAGAGATCTTAATTTGAATCTAAATTACTTCAAATTCCCAAGTTACGCCTAGTAATCCTGTGCGTCAACTTATCCATTTACGAATAACTTATTTTCTTATTCTGTTATGAAATAGATAATTTTGATCCATCTCGTCTAGGAATTCTAGCTTTGTATAGATCTTTTATCTAAGTATTTCACCATCGAATACAACGCTAATTCGTTCTGTATTCCTTATAGGAATCTGTTAACTTGTTCAGAACTCCTTCATACCTTATCAGGTATCTATATCCAAGTGCAACTTCGTTGTGTACGCCGGGTGGATGGGACTCGTTAGCCTTGGTCGGCAACTCATCTAGGGGAGACAACCTTATACAAATCCGGGTGGATGGGACTCGTCAGCCTTGGTTGGCAACCTGTCTAGGGGAGTAAACCTGATACAAATCCGTACTGCTTACCTAAGAGTAAGGCAGGTTAGTGGATGGATTAGCCGAACACCACTGTAGAAAAATAGTGCTAACAAGATACACAGAGGGCCTCGGAGTCGGACGGATCCTAAATTGAGTGGTCAATCCTGTAAGTCCTTCACTAAACTGGCTCGGGTTGTCCCTCTCACAGGGAATAGGTCCGCTTGGGGGCATTCTGTGTATGGCCACCCTCGTAAGGGGAGTAAGGCGTCCGGCAATAGATAGATAGAACTTCGTTGTGTATGCCTATTTTTACTATTAGTATTATTATAACTATTTTGTACACGCTATTTTATTCTGCGTTTCTATACCCCCTGTAGTCAAAATATTAATTGATTCAGGTTAGGTTGTATTCCACATTTAATTCCGATTCAGTAGATCTATATCATTAAATCTGAATTCCTCGACCCGTGAGATTATTATTGCATATACCAGTTAAGTATTTAGGTATTCATAATATAATTTTCTCGCAATAAACTAGACTTGTAAAAAATTGTAAAAACAATTCAACTCCCTTCTCCTTCTTAAATTAAATCATTCCCCCCATTTTCAAGATAAATATCACATTAACCGCAATAACTATTTTCCATACCTCAGTCTAGCGAATGACCTGTGTGACCTACCCAGTCATATTTATCTGTGCGCGGTAGTCTTTGCACTGCCTGGGTGCCTCTCACCCCACGTTACTGAGCGATCGCTTAAGAAATCTTCGTGCATTCTCCATATTGCTTAGGCCAGAATTATTCATGCGTGTTTAGAGATTTCATCAAACCTTTAATAAATTTATTAAGAATACTTCACGGTAGATACTCAACTCCCATATATATTATTATCAAGGGTTTACTCTATGTGTATGTGTGTCTATATATAATTGCATATTACCTTAATAATACTATCCTTTAATTCATGTTCATTGTTATGTTATTCAGAGGCCTTTGCGTGTTTTAAATGTATTTAATGATCTACTTACTATTACTTATAATGGTCAACTTAAGTTTAACTCACGTTTAAGGTACAGATATATTCGTGAATTCCATATCAACCGTATTATGACTAAGTCTGTCCGATTCTCTTGCTATTCATCAATAATAGTAAAGTGAACTTTGTGATCTCATTTTATGTTCTTTAATAAATCAGAGTATAGAATTATCCATGTGTGTTTATTACCACCTGATTGAGTATATAATTGTGAATAAGAACGTGTTCGATGTGTCCCTGTTGAGTGTATTTTGATTCTAAAAGTCCATAGTTGGATTTGAGTAAAGACCATAACAAAGCTAAGTTGTATTACAACCCGGCATAACACTTATATAGCACCCGTATCTCCTCCTTCGAGGATTCACAAGCGCTTGACCTTCTTTAATCAACCAGAGAGCATTACCCATTCCTCTTGCTCATGGGGATACGGTAACCGCCGGCTATATCCCAGAAAAACTTTTCAATCTGAGCGGGAATTGAACGCGAGACTGCAAGATGGGAAGCAGGCACGCTATCAACTGTGCCAGCCAGACGGCTGGCTCTCTTCTAAGGATGTAGTTCTGCCCTCTCTGGGCATAATACTAAGAAGGCATATGGATCGGATGGTGTTCCTCCTGTTATACTCAAAATCAGTTCTTCCGTGCTGACTCCCTACCTAAGCAAACTCTTTCGTCTCTGTCTTTCCTCTAACGTCTTTCCTTCTTACTGGATGTTTGCTCTCATTCAACCTGTCCCAAAGAAGGGTGACCGCTCTCAACCCTCCAACTATTGTCCAATTGCTCTAATTTCTTGCATCTCTAAAATTCTTGAATCTACTCTTAAATAATAATTTCCTAAGAATATATTTTCCCATAATCTACTTTCAGATCACCAGTATGTTTTCCTTAAGGGGGAGGTAGTCGCTTTTCTGGACCCCCTTCTCCCTCATGTTTAACATAATAGTTTTGAGAATTTAAGAAGTTTGTTCTGGTAGTTTAAAGATTTTTAGACCTTTCGCCTCATTTCTTTGTCAAGATTAACCCTTTCCCTGCGGGAGACGTTCCCGAATGCCATGGCAATTTACAGCAATGTACAGGGTTTTAAAGCCTCTTAAAGCCTGTAAAATCAAGTGCAAGGGAGCGGGAGCACGACAGGCTACACGTCCTTCTCCCAGCCAGGCGGCCGTGGCACTGAGGGCTCTGAGTCAGAGCTCAGCGCAACATTAGTGATAATTGCTCATTTTAGCGAATGTCTATGGTAGCGCTGCGGGTGAACCCTGCGAGCTACATAGCTCGTTTTTGTGTCATTTTGAAGCCATTTTCTTTTAGTTTTTGGCTGAATACATTTAATTTCATGCAGACAATATCCTAATCAATCAATAGTGCCTGAATAAGCCCTAATATGGCGGAAATAGGCGGAAATATGCCCGCAGCGTACGTGTTAAGACCTTTCGTGCCATTTAAGTGTCTATCTTTTCCTGGCGAGCGACAGCAAGCCTGCAATTTTAGAAGAACCGGCCTTTGGCCGGAACGTTTTTCTACCAAAGAATGTACAAATTTATCTTGAAAGGGGGTCTGGGGGTGTACTTTTATGATTGACGGAGGTCTAACGAGGGAGCTCAAAAATAAATCAATTAATTAAAATGTAGACCAAAAACAAGCACTACCCCCTTAAGGGTCGCTCTACTGATGATCTCCTTGCTTATCTTACTAACTCTTGGTCATCCTCCCTTTCGGAACTTCGGTGATACTTTTTCTATTGGGCTAGACATATTGAAAGCCTTCGATAGAGTCTGGCAAAAATCTCTAATTTCCAAGCTACCCTCTATCGGCACTTTTGTCTCTAATTTCCTTTTTGACCGTTCCATAGCTGTAGTTGTGGACGGCCATTGCTCACTTCCTCAACCTATCAACTCCGGTGTTCCTCAGGGTTCTATCTTGTATCCAGTTCTCTTTCTAATATTCATTAATGATATCCTCAACTGTGCCTCTAGTCCTATCCACTCATATGCTGAAGACTCTACTTTACATTATTCAACTAAAGTTTTTCACAATAATCCACTAGGCAATCACTCCAAAAACTCATGTAACGCGGCAATATCATGCCTTTCGTTATTGTATCAATTATTTCTGATTGGGGCAGAAAAATACCTCCCAGACATAATTTATCTTTCTATCTACCTGTCGCAATCTTCCAAATTAATATCAATTACTCGTTGATAATAAGCAAATCAATCCTTCATCTTTTCTCAATATTCTTGTCTATCTTTGTCATCTGACCTTCTTGGAATTATCATATTACCACTCTTGTTAAAACAGCTTCCCAGAAGTTAGGTGTGCTCAACCGTCTCTGTGGGTTCTTCAACCCCCGCACAGCTTCTTGCTCTGTATAGAGGCACAGTGCTCCCATGTATTGAGTATTGTTAGCTTGTGTGGTGAGGTTCCACCCTTACTACACTTCTTGAAAGAGTAGAGTCAAAAGCATTTCCCTTCATCAAAGCACTTCCTCTTACTAGTCCCCTACAATCTCTTTCTACACACTGCAATGTTGCATCTCTTTTACTCTTCAATCCCTAGGAGTATTTTCAGAGCTCTCTCATTGCATGTCCCTTCCATTGTGGTGAGTGCAAGGTACCCGCCTTTCAAAACAGCCCACTCCTATGCTGTCCAGTTCTCCAACCCAAGAATTAACCAATTTTACCCGTCTTTCATTTACTGAACAATTGAACTACATACATACATACATACACAAAATTAAAGACCGAGTGCTCCACTCGAAGTGCGGTTCCGGTTTCACGTCCTAATTGCGGCATTCCAGACCACCCTGTTAAGAACTGCCTCACTTGTCAGGTTCTTTGATTTGAGATCAGACCACAAGGTCCGATCCCATGTCTTTTTATGTCCACCCCTTGGTGCAGCTCCCTCCACATTCATGGCCTTGCATCTGTTCACACAGCTTACTTCATCCATCCTCTCCACATGTACAAGCCATCCAAGCCTGCTAGTACGCATCTCATTGCTGATGCTCTTGTATACCTAACCTCCTCCTTAGCGCTTCACTTGATATCCTATGTTGCAGTTTGGCACCACACATCCATCTGAACATTTTCATCTCATATGCACACATTCAGTTGATATCATTCACTTTGACAGGCCACGTTTCTAAAGCATACATCCTTGCACTTCTAACGCATGAAGAATACACCTTTCCCTTCATGGCGAGTAGTGGCAACATTTCTCTAAACTTTCCCCAGCCACATCTTTTTCTGCCGATAGTGGTAGCCTCAGCCCCACCACCGGCAGAGATGGTATCACCCAAGCAGCATAACTTGTCCACCATCACCAGTGCCTCATGGACAAAGTAAGACTCTCAAGCTGGTCATTGAACACAAGCTCACCTTTGCATACTATGCATACAAATTTCTCAATTTAGGCCTTCTTCCTCGGTAGAGGTCCCTTTATTCTAGTGCAGCACTTCTTCCTGTGATGTACCCAGCAGCGGCATACGCTACACTGTATTGAGTTCGCGCCCTCCCATTTTCTGCATACTGCGCATGGGTAATGCACCACTTTTTTCTTCCTTTCCTAGCCCTACTCTACTGTGTAAAACCTTGGTTTTATTTCTATTAACACTTAGCCTAATCCTTTACTTGCCATGCCCTCTCTCCATCTTCTGAACTTGGCCTCGGCATCCCGCACACTATCTGCGATAAGTACTAGGTCATGTGCGTATAGCAGTTCCCAGGGGAGCCCAGCCATGAAATCACCAGATAGTGCCTCCATAACCATAGCAAAGAGGAGAGGGTTTAACACAGAACACTGGTGGACTCCTATGCGGACTCTAAACTCCTCACTCAGTACACATTTCACCCTCACTGCCGTTGGCGAGTCCTCGTACATCTTCATTATCACATGCACCAGCCATTCCTCTACGCCAAGTTTTCTCATAGCCCACTGCACAACTTCTCTGGGCACCCTATCAAAGGCCTTCTCCAGGTCTAATAACACAAGATACAGATCCTTTTCTATAAGTAGATATCTTTCCTGCAGCTGCCTGACTATGAAGATAGCGTCGATTGTGTAACATCCTGACATGAAACGGAACTGCATATCGTCGATAAAAATACTTTCCCTTATTATACCTTCAAAGACTCTCTCACAGGCCTTCATGACTTGGTCAAAAAATTTCAGGCCCCTATATTTTTCCTTATCCAACCAGTCCCCTTTGACCTTATATATGTTTATTATTACACTTGTATGCCATTCATCAAGGATTATTTCCTCTCCAATTATAGAGTTAATTAGCTCTGTGATCAAACTTACTCCTATATCACCTGAGGATTTTATCATCTCAGCTACAATGCCAGAGCATTATGCAGATTTTCCGTCAATCATTGTATTTATTGCACTGCTGACAACAGCTGGGGCTATGAAAAAGGGGATAGGGGGGGGGGGGGGGCGAGTATTGGCTTTTTCGTTACTCTGGAACACTCTCCCTTAAGCCATCATTCCTTCATCCTATGACTTAGACTGCTTTAAACTTTGTGTGTTTAGTTATTTTGACCCTAACGTCCCTTGAATTTATCTCTCTGTTACTCATTTGGCTTTGAGGGAGACACTCTCAACAGTCAGCCTGCCATTTGTCTTCTTCATACACACAAAATAACAGACCCCCTTCAAGCTAAATTTGTAATTTTTTCTATAGAAAATGAGCCGGCTGAAGGCAAATTCATTGTAAGTTTTTTCTTACAAAGAATTTGCCTGACCGGCTCTCTTTTCTATCGACAAATTTACACATTTAGCTTGAAGGGGGTCTGGCTTGCTAATGCTCACCAAGAAAAAGGGTATATTTGTACATTTGTCGATAGAAAAATGTTCCAGGCGAAGACTGATTTCTTTTAAGTTACACGTTCGCTACCGCTCGCTCAGAAAATATCGACATGCGAATGGTGTGAAGCATGTTTTTGATCCGTAAACTAATGTGGTGAAACTTTTGAACTAATGAAGCGAAGCAGGAGAGGTTCAAAATTGCCCCCTCGTTCCAAATAGGGTTAAGGGGAGGCAGACCGTTTGTTTGGTCTATTAATCCATTTATTCTTATATTTTTTTAGTTTCCTCCCTAGACCTCCATCAAGCTTAGAAAAACACCCCCTTCAAGATAAATTTGTATATTTTTCGGTAGAAAAATGTGCCGGCCGAAGGCCGGTTCCTCTTAAAATTGCAGGCTCGCTATCGCTCGCCAGGAAATATTCGACACCTAAATGGCACGAAAGGTCTAAAAATTGACAACGAAATGAAGCGAAAGGTGTTAAAATTGCCAAACTAATGGGCCGAACGTCTTATAATCTCAAAACTAGTGGGGCTAAACATGAGGGAGAAGGGATTTACCAACAGTCAAAACTTCACACTCAGACGTTTAGAAAAGTCTGGAGATCTGAGTAATATAGTCCAGACTTGATCTAACATTTCCATGCTATATTACTCAGACTTTCAAAAAAGCCTGGAAGTCAGTAATATAGTCTGGATTAGATTTCACATTTCCGGACTGTATTATTCAGACTTCCGGAAAAGTTCGGATGTCTGAGAATTTGGTATGGATAAGATCCCACATATCTGGACTATATTAATCAGACTTCCAGATTTTTTCAGAAGTCTGAGTTAGGAGTCCGAATTGAAATGGTCGTCCAGAAGTGTTGGTATCTTGATGGGCTCAAGATGGGCGAGGTTCTACTGTAGGCCTATACATAAATTCTTGCACTATGTTGCAAACATAACTTATCATTACACTGGTAGGGTATACATACATACATACATGCATGCATGCATACATACAGTACATGTTTAAACACCGTTTCATCTACAGAGTTTGGTTACAGTCTTACGTTATAAATGGCGACATTTCATGCAACCCTATTTTGGGCTGCCTCCGTCGTCAAATTCTTCATTTGAGATCGGACCGAAGTACCTGATACAATGTCTTTCTAGATCTACCTCTATGCACAGTTCCCTCAACGTTCACAGTCCGGCATTTTTTCACCCAATTCCGATAATCCATACTCTCCACATGTCAAACCACCCAAGTTTGCTCGCGCGCATCGTTTCACTGATGCTCCTAATTCTCCAACATCTTAGTTCCTCATGCGTGTCAACATTCAAGCTACAAATGGCTTCATATCAAACTACAACTTTTCAATCATGCATTATTTACACAATACATAATTATGAAGGAAAATGCTTATGTATGGCCGGCATCACAAGAGCAATTTTATCACGTACATACAGTATATCGGAGGCTTGAATCCGTTAGAAGTTATTATATTACATTGATTAATTTTTCCTGTTGATTCTTATATCAAATAGGACTGTACACGATAGGAGCTCTAATTTACAAACAAACAACCATAATGAAAGAGAACATTGTCAGGTAGTAGAGTCGATTTTAGCTACTTTTTGCCTCGGATAGGCTGGTTCCGATACATTTTCCGCTAAATTGTTCGTGTGACGTCGGCTTAATAAAATATTATAATCAAGTGCCAGACTGCAATAGGCAGCAACCACCACGCACTGACCGGCTTGCCAACAATGTAGAGGACCCTACAGTTGAGGACCGCCGTGGATCCGACTCTGGCCGTCACATTACCAGAGTTTTCAGCGTCTATGTAAGGCCCACTGAGAGGCACGTAGCCCCAAGACCCTTCTGCTGCAGCGTCATCCAGGGCCTGCAGGATCTCAGCTTCAGTACCTCCGTCAACTAGGAAGGAAAGAAAAACATAGTTACCTACAGTATATAGAAGTTTTTCTGTTGTAAAATATTTTATTCATATGAATAAAATAGATATAATAATAAACAAAAAACGAAAAATATTTAATAATGCCGGAAATAATAATAATATTAGTAATAAAATATTAATAAAAAGGGAAGTAAAAACAAGATAATAGGTATTATATTATGAATTAAAGAAGAGTAAGAGGGAAGGCGTAGAGTAGAATCCACAGAGAGAAGAGTTAAAGGTGTTTTGTGGACCCCATTCTCCCTCATGTTTAGCCATATTTGTTTCCCTACATAATAAATAAATATATATATATATATATATATATATATAGAGAGAGAGAGAGAGGGGGAGAGAGAAGATGAAAAGATATATGGGATATACGAAAAACATAATTTTCTTGTATAACAAACATCTAGAAAGAGAAGAAAATTCAAATATATATATATATATATATATATATATATATATATATATATATATATATATAACTATATACAGTATATATATTTTTTTTTTCTATGTGAATTAGGGAGACAAAAGGCATAACTGCCTGCAGCGAGTGGCCCCCCCCCCCCAGATTTCAAAAAGTGACAGGGCCGAAATCAAGGGACGCTCGAGCTAAAATGCCTGGACACACTGAGTTTGAAGCAATTTAAGTCATAGGAAGAGTGAAAGACTGATTCTGGGAGAGAGTTCCAGAGCTCAGCAGTTGAATAGAAGAAAGTCTGAGAATAGCGATTCACTCTTGGGATGGAGAGTTGCACAGAGTAGGGGTGGGATTGTGTTGCAAGGCAACGTAGAGGTGGTATACACTGGGAAAGCTCCGAGGAACACAATTATTGTAGTAGCGATAGAATAGCGAGAGAGATGGAACATTGCTATTATATATATATATATTACCATAAGTCTATAATGTTGGCATAGTCTGTGTGGGTAGTGGGTGGGGAAAAGGTCACGACACAATACAGTACGGTACATTATATTAACGGTCTGGAACCACGGTGGCTGAATCTACCTCAATCTATAGATTTTTCTCTGCCTCTCTCGTGTCTATATACATATATATATATATATATATATATATATATATATATTGTTACGAATCTCGACCTCAGTTGTTTAGAGACGGTATATGAAAATCATTACTAATGGAAATGCACCTTGTCTCCCTACCAAACAACACCACGATGCAACAGGTAAGAGCACTTTGAACGCTTCCAGGCTCTTCTCAGGGCTTAAGGTGCACACTGCCCTGCTCCTATTCTGAATAATAAGCAGAACAGAAATAATCATGTAACTTACTAGCTACGAGAACTCGAAACCAACACTGGGATTAGCAATGCTGGGTTGGATAATCAAAACAGTTAAATACATATAGGCTACCAGCAGACATAAAAAAAAAAAAAAAGTGCAGGTGTACTTCGAGCATAACAGGCTATGCGCACCCTCGACAATACTAAACCGTGCGCAAACCAGCCAACGGTAATCCACTCTCTACCCAAGAGAGTTGCACATAATAATATGGCATATAATAATGTTCTAACAATACAAGGCAGTGTCCTAATATGACTAGTAACCTCGGGGTGATATTAGTGGAAGCAAGTTGCCCTGACCACCTCTAATATCACACAAGTATATCCTGCTTCAAACTCACTGGGGAATCCACCCCCAGTGAGTTACTGCCCAAACAATGCACTCTTAGAGTCCACCTCCCACACTCACTTAACTATGGGGGGGGGGGGGGGTCCAGACTGAAGCTGGATTCCTAATTAATATTAAACACTCCGTTGCCTCAGTTCGAAACCCGAGATAGGGAACAAACAATGGCTGGGGCAGAACCGTCAAGGCTGCTGCCGGGTCATAAGCACAAACACTGGGAAAATATGTAGGGGTAATGGATGTGTGTGTGTGTGGACTGTCTATGGGATTAACAGTGCTTATTATTAAGGACCCCGGCAAACCTCCCAGCTCTTCCCCATCACGGATCTCGAAGTAAGCCACCGGAGGTACAGAACATATGATGAAAATGGAAAGATAATATAATGCTGATCAGAGGAAAAGAATAATTAAAGAATGAACGAATGTCTAGGATTCTCTGTTAATTACGTTACGTTACTATTATGCAAGCAAGGAAAATAAACAGGGGGCCGACTGGGGTGCCACAAGAGAGAGCTACCACCACCTATACTGTCTGGCCGCCCACGAGAGAATGATGAGGCCTGGCCCTGGCGAAGCTGGCGGGAGCCAGGCTCAAACTAAGGGGGGGTTGCAAGATATTACCACACGATATGATAACACTAAGAAACTTCACAAGAATAACTTATACTAAAGTATTCCTGTGTTAACATATTGACTAAAACAGAGTGGCAGATAAAATAAAGTACATCTTTATATTGCAACACAACTAAACTTGCAATGGTCACACAATTAATTAAACTTGAACTACCTCCACCTCCCCCAGCGAGAGAGCAACATTCCGTCCTCCCTTGAGCAGCCACGCCTAGCAGCAAAATACAGCGCTGCCACCAACTAACAACTGGTTAGACAAAACTAGTAACACTCTATTGGCTCATTCTACACAAATGTTTATTGAGACAAAAATGCTTACAGGCACGGCAAAACTAGTCATGCCCAATTGGAAGGGTATCGGAGGTACAATACCAGGTATTTCTAATAGACTTGGCACAGCTGCTTTCAGAAGTCAGTAGCCACTACCGTCTAGATACTCCTAAAAGACCCTGGTCATTGTGACAATATATATTGAGATGATGGGGTTGAAAGGTAGGGGCAACGCAAATCCTGCAGAGGTCCTGAATATGCAGGAAAGGGAACAGCATACCATAGTCAAATTAGCGATGGGTAGAGGTATTGCACTGGTGATGCATTTGCATAAATTCATCTTCGCTATACATCTCCAGCTGCTGTTGATTCCCTGCCTTAGGTACATGTCCCAGGGCCTGCCATTGGCCGGGTAGGTATCCCTGTGATTGGTCAGGGCTTGAACCCCTGGTGGGTCAAGTATGTATGGACCTTTTATGGGTAGAATGTCCTAGCCGAAATCAAGAGAATCACCTCTACAGTACCTCACATGAGGTATGACAGTAACAAAAAAGAAGATAGAGGAACGGAAATATGGCCTGCAGAATAGAGAAAGCCAAGAAATGTGAATATCAGGAAAACATTTATCATGTAGCCATACAGACTTGTGTATAAAGAATAAAGTGTTAAGATGTAGGAAATAACCTTATACATGCATTATTAGGATAGATATCATTTTAGAATTATGATTGCCTTCACAATAAAGAAAAGAATGAAATCCCCATGTCCTTACTATAATAAAATAGACCAAATCGACTTCAAATTATAACCCAAATATTGCCTGACTGAAACTGAGGGGGGGTATGCAATTACGGTTCCTCCCCTCCACTAATTCTAGCAGTTGTTAGTGGGTAGCGAATAGGATTGCAGACTTTCTATAGGACAAGCCTGTCCCTGTAGTAAAGTCCAGCAAGGGTGGCAAACTAGAGGTGTAGAGGAGCCAGGATTTAACTTCTCTATTGTTCGTGAGAGAGGCAGCTCCCTTTGACGTCCAGCCAGAGGAAGATCTAAGAGTCGTACATCGTCCTGATTCTCCCTCATGGAAATTACTTCTCCTCTACCCCGTACCCTAAGTGTCTCTGTGTGTTCTAAGTGTTGGGAATTATTGTGAAGGTAATATAGATTATGCGAGTATTCAATCTAACTTGTTCTTAGATATCTATTTCTAGGATTTCCCTTGTTAATTTACTACACGTGTGTGATTTATCTAACTTTGACCTGTATAGTGATTGTATATAAGTACGGTATTCTATCCATGTAATTCGTGTTCAAGCTTCAATTTAATCATTTTTACATACAGTATGTTATATAATCAATATTTCACGTGTTTCTTAGTGAATGCTCTCAGATTTTATTCTTGTGTGTTATTATTCATTGCGTGTCCAAGTCGAAGAGAAGTGTATAACGAAGGCTATATTCCTTCTAATTAAACCTAAACTTGATTCCTAAATCCAGGACCATATCCATCCTATTTTAACCAGAGAGTTCTTATAGTATAAATTCGCCCCCATTGAAAGTAAAGAACCCGTCCGTTGAGTTAGAATTTATCTACTTTCAAGATACCTATTTTATATCCGTTCTTGTGAATAATCTAACCATATACGTTGCCCGGGTTATGTAATTCTTTCACCACCGATTCAGGAATTCAGATTTACATTCCTTTATTCATCACGCCTATATGTTTGGCTATTGATATATTACTACTTCGTTTTTGTAATTTAATTATTGTAACTAATATTACAGTTATATTGAAGTTCTATTAAGTTCTGCATTACATTCAGTAGTTTGTTAATTCATTCAAACTCCTTCTGATGCCATCACTTTTGGCTATATATTAAATACTACTTTGTTTTGTATTCCAATCATTATAAGCTCTTATTGTAGCTATAATAAAGTGCTACCTCGTTCTGCGTTATAATCAGTAGTTTGTTAATTAATTCAAACTTACTTGTCCTAGCATTTGTACCACGAGAATTAATTCACTCAGTTTATGGTGAATCTGATTTCATTACTCCGTGGAAGTTTAACTCATTTATGATCGAATTAATTTTTCGTGCTTCGCGTGAGTAAATATTCACAAAACCCTTTAGATAATTTTCATAATTAAATTATCTTTCCCCTAACCTTAAAGCGAAGTTAACCTTTCATACCTGTGAATTAACATTGCACTAAAATAAAAGTGTATTTAACCTGACCTCAGTCCGTCTGACCTAGACTCCCCCGAGCGGTACCTTTGATTGTCCAACTGAGCGCGGTATTGTTTGTACCTGACGCCGCACAGCCTCATGCGCAGCTGAGCTGTGGACCTCAGTTACTGTACTCTAATATTTAATATACCTTGCGTTAGACACTTTACTCACATATTATATTGTCATTGATTTTCATTATTTATGTGTGTCTTGTATTTGTCTGTGTATTTCCCATTCATTATACTTTGTAAGTGACAACCATATTTTCACTAAAGATTAAATCTGTTTAACTCTTTTCCAGTCACTGTGTTTGATTAGAATGCTACTCTGTAGTAGTGGTTTTAATCCATGATCTCTGGTACCTATGTGACTGAATAAATATGAGTGTAATCTTCAAGTTATGTTTATTGTATTTTTGGGAGCGGGATTGAGACAATTAAAAGTAATATTCATGAAACGAGATATGTTCCTGTCGAGCATCATCCAATTATAGATATCCGAAAGTTTAAAGCAGTTTAAGTCATAAGATGAAGGAAAGATAGATTGAGGGAGAGAGTTTCTGAGTTGACTTTTGAGTAGAAGAAACACAGAAAATTAGCCAATTCTTGGGTTGGAGAGCTGAACAAAATAAGGTGTCCCGAAATAGACATTAAACTTCAGGATTTGGCTATGAAAAATAATCTGACCATAAAATGTTCTATATACAAAATTCAAAATTTTAGTCGTTACAGAGATATTGCATGTTGAAAATGGTATTTTCTTAAGTATTTCTTGATAATACTGGCCTACCTGTCCCAGAGCCTACCACAGTCTCCTATTAACTGCAATATGTTTACAATATAATTCTGTATATTGCAAACACATTTTATACACTATGTAAAATCTTCAATACCTCTTAAATGGTTGAGATTTTGAATAATTGTTATAGAATATGTTATGCTTAGAATCATCTGTATAATCATAGGATTAACCTGGTAATTGTTCAGAGCCTAGCATTGTGGCGTGGATACATCAGTTTCCGGACGAAAAGGCTTCGTTTTGTCTAAAAATTCTTTGTCATGTGCCGGACCTAACACATCCAAAAACAAAATGTTTGAACCCAGGTAAACAGACTGACATGACACCTGACATAAATATGGGCTTGTCTTGGGCTATGGTGGTGACGATGATGGGAAAATTCTTGCATCGTGGCACCGTACTATTCTATTCACGGACAATTGGTACACCAGCCCACTCCATGCCCACTTCCAGACTAAAAAACAAACAGGTTTGTGTGGCACCGTTAAAGAGACTGAAGACACAGATGCCCAAAACTGGGGTAGTGCCGAAGAAAGAGGAGAAAATCTAATCTGCCAACAACATCCTCATCACCCATTGGCAGACAAGCGAGAGATATTCCTCCTCTCCACCATCAGTTGTCCACTTGTCTATCTCACTGAAAGCATTGACTGGGCCGACAACAAGAGGAGATGGTGGAAACCTGAGCCTGTGCCCGAATACAACCTGAATATGAGGCAGGTCGACCAGTTAGATCCCATGATCTTGTCCACTGACTTCACCAGGAAGAACATGAAATTATATAAGAAATTGAGGAAAGAGATGCTGAATTTGTTTGGGTGGAGAGGGATGAACAGCACCGGAATCATCCAAGGTGGAGTGTTTATCGAACGTTTGGGCGAAGAGGTCATCTTTGTCAAAGGAAGATGCAGCAGTAGTGCCATCAGAATGAAAACATGGATGAAAAGAAGAGGAAGTGAAATGGTTGGATAGGTTTTTGGCTAGATGTTAGATAGCTTGGGAAAAGTTAGAGTTGGAAAATTCAGAACATATATTATTGATGAAAGTTTTGGCGAGTCAAAAAATAGATGTGGCTTGATTCCGGGCAGTAACATAAGTACGCGATTCTTGAGTTTGAAGGCGACGGTACAGCTTGAATGATTCCTACTTATTTTAGAAAACCGTAGAACAAGCGTAAGGAAACTAAGATTTTTTTGAGTTAGTTTGAGAGAAAGAAAACGGAATGTATGCTTCCATGACAAAGAGTATTACCTCAGTAATGGGCTCGGCACTCTCTGAGGCTACGGAAGCAAAAATAATTCCAAGAAAATTCAAAGAGGTACTACCGCCATTGGTTGGGAAAATCAGAAGGCCGTACTGGAGAGATAAGAGTTGCAACAGTAATATGGTTATGGTTCGTGGTGCCCAACGGAGGGAGAAGATTTACAGTGTAAGCAGAAGTATTAAAGGTCAGAAATAAGTCAAGAATGTTGGGCCAATCTCCATGGTGGTCCAGAACAAGGGTATGGTGCTGGACTAATTATTCTAGGTTATTTAGCATAGACAGGATGTAGGCTTGTTCACCAGGTTAGTCAATGAAATGAGAGGAGAGACATTGGCGGTGGTGAACATTGAAATAACCCATGATGGAGATTTCAGGGAAGGCAGAGATGAATAGAATGTGTTCCACTGTAGTAGTAAGATATTGAAAGAATTTTGAATGGTAAGTAAAATTAGGGAAGAGATAAGCAGCACATATAAAATTAGTGAGAGAGTGATATTGCCCACATGTGTGGGGAGGTTCCAAACATGCCACACCTCTTGAAAGGGTAGACTAAACAGTATTTCACCTCATCAACTCACTTCTTCTCACAAATTCCCAACAATCTCTCTCTTCACGCCACATGTTGCGTCTCTCTCACTCTTCTACCGTTATTACAATAATCAGTGTTACTCAGAGTGTTCTTAGTACATACCTAATCCCTTACATAGAGTGGAGGGCTCTCACCATTCAACACACTTCCACCCCTATTCTGTCCAACTGTCCAACCCAAGAATGAACCAATTTTCCTAGTCTGTCTTGTACTCAACAAGCAAGCTTTGAAACTCTCTCCCTCAATATGTCATTCCCTCATCCTTTGATTTAAACTCTCTCCCTCAATATGTCATTCCCTCATCCTTTGATTTAAACTCTCTCCCTCAATATGTTATTCCTTCATCCTTTGATTTAAACTCTCTCCCTCAATATGTCATTCCCTCATCCTTTGATTTAAACTGCTCCAAGCTCCATGTTTCTTGGCATTTTGACTCTAATGTACCGTAACGTACCTTGAATTTGGCGTTCTGTCACTAGTTCAACTTTGGGGCAAACACTTGTTACAGACAGCTTTGACCTTTGTCTCATTCATGCACATAGAAAACAATTATAGCCAGGTAGTTTGCAAGGAGAAGAAGAGGATGCAGAAAAGCAAGAGGGGGAAGAAGAATAAGAAGAGAAAGAGGAGTAGGACGAAGAGAGGGAGAAGGAAGAGGAAAATATATATTTAGGATCCAAAGAGACAGAGCCCCGAGCATGGTCGTTAGTGACTACCTTGTAGTATTGTACCCAGGTAATTTGCAAGGAGAATAGTTACTTAGATACACACACTGCACAGGCCTTGCAGCTCTTATTAGGCAGTCTGGACTTAATTCCAACATTTGCTAATAAGTGGAAGGTAAGGCTAGCAAAGCAGAAGGCTCTGTCTCCACTCACCACTCCCTCTGATCAGATGTCGCCATGAAACGTAGCTGGGAAAAAAGACCCCAATAGAATGAGAACATTTCTACCTGAAAACTTATAGTACAGATCGAATTAAGAAAACAATGGTTACTGCCGTACTAAAACTTTACCTACTTTTTTTGTTTTAAACATATGTTACTCCAACATCCAAGAAATGATTGTCTAGATTCCTTTTGAAAGCGTCGATTATAATACATTGCACCAGTTTCCCCAGCAATTTGTTCCTCTCGTTGACTACACTGTATGTCAAAAAATGCTTTGTGACATCGAGTTTGGTCCTCCTGGTTATTAATTTCATTTCATTTCCTTGAGTCGATGAAATGTTATTGATTGTGAATAGTGTGACTCGGTATCAATTTTGTCAAAGCCCTTAAAATCTTAAAGGGAATATGGGGAGGAAGAGGAATATGAAGAAAATACAAAGGAAGACAAAGGACTTACAAACTGCAACAGAGCTATTGGTCCTTACGGGACAGTTTGGATACCTACATCATTAAGTTATTAACTACTAGGTAAAGAAAATAATTGTAAAGTAGAAGGATCCTCCCGACCCACTACTGCTTCCAGCTTACGCTGCCGTGGAAACAGTTAGAATTTACCAAGCTGTATGGAAAACTGACATGGAATTTCAGATAGAATTGGACGAAAGGTGACAAATTACTAGTCTACGCTCATTCTACATCTAAGATCTGGAGGGAAAAAACATATAAATAACATATACATCATTTCGGCCATGGGTAAAAAGTATACAGAAAATATTTGTACATTGCAATCTGTGGTATTTCTTCACTACGACGTGGAATTATTCTGAAAGATATATGTGTTAATTGAGGGTTGGTGGCCAAGTATTTATCTAAAAGGTTCTTGAAAGTCTAAACTGTATTACAATTCACAATGGTTGAAGGTACCGGTAGTCAGTTTCAAATGCTCACAACACTGTTGAAGAAAAACTGTATTGCTTCAATAAAATGAAATCGCTTTCCTATAATCTTACAACCATTGTTTCTATAGTGAAGTTGGATAGGTCGATAGTGAAGTAATCACTTACATTTAGGTTGCTGATTTCATTAATAATTTTGAAAACCTCTGTTAGATCACCTCATAATCTGCATTTGGTTAGGTTAAATAAATTTAGTTCATTTAGACGCTCCTCGAATGGTTAATTTCACAATCTAGGTATAATTTTTGTGACTTTGAGTTGCACTTTTTCCAGTTAATTTTTGTTCTTTCTGTAGTATAGTGACCAGAATTGCATGCAATATTTAAGATGGGGACGCACAAGTGAGTTGTATAAAGTAAGTATGATTTTTTTCTGATTCGAATTCAAACGTTCTACCAATGAAACCCACCAACTTATTTGCAATTTTGATTGCCTCTGTACGTTGTTTACTCGGCTTTATATCGCTAGATATAATTCTTTATCCACATTTGAAAGTTGATTCCTATTCATTGAGTAGTCTTTGTGGACGTAGTTACTACCGATGTGTATTACTTTGCAATATTCAATGTTGAACTTCATTTGCCATTGTTTTGCCTAGTTAACCAAAGTCTCAAGATCACTTTGTAATTCTTGCCAATGTATCTGTTGAGGTCACTTTAAAAGTAATTGTTATGCCATCTGCACCTTCGTCAATGTAATGCATGTAAATTATATACAAAATAGGTCCCAACAATAAACCCTGCGGAATGCCACTGATTACATTACACCAGTTCGATTATTTTCCATTAATTATAACTTGTTGTGTACGACCTGAGAGCCAGTCTTCGAGCCATTTTTGTGTGCTTCCTATTATACCATAGGCTTTCACTTTGTAATTAAGCAACTTATGGGGCACTGTATAGAATGTTTCTGAAAGGTGAGATAGATTATATCGACTGCCTCTCCTCATTATATGTTTTGTAAACTTTGTTGAATAAATCAAGTACATTTGTTAAGCATGAACTACTGTATCTAAATCCAAATTGTGAATCGCTTATGATTTTATATTCCTCTAAATAGTTTACTGTTTTGTCTTTTACAATGGTTTACATCAGCTTACAAACTATCAAAGTCAAGCTAATTGGTCGATAATTGCCAGGAGAGGACTTGCTTCCTCTTTTCAATATTGGTTCACGTTAGCTAGTTTTCATTTGTGGGAAACTTCTCCAATACTTAATGATTTGTTGAACAGAGAGAAGAGTGGTTTTAGTATTTTGTTTTTCACTTCTTTTAGAATTCTTTGGGATAATTTGTCAGAGCCTGAAGTTTTGTTTATTTTCATATTGTTGATTGTCTGTAGAATACCGCTTTCCTGAATCGTGTAGTTACTAAGGTCAGTGTTGTTAGTTTGATTCGTAGGGGATGCTTGGTTTCCAGATAAGTCCTCAGTTGTAAAATAGATGCAAAATATGTATTAAGGATGTTCGCCATTTATACATCGTTATCTGTATGTTCACCATCGTCAGCAGCAAGAGGTTAATGAGGTTTTTTTCTGTCTTGTATAACTATAAAATTCTTTCGGATTTGATTTGCTGGTGTTGGCAATTTTGAGTTCTAGAATCTTCTTACTACCCTTGATAGTACTTTTGGTTGCTCGTCACAGTCTTGTCATATTCTAACTTATCGCTAGCATTGTGTTGATTAACATTTGTGGTATGCATGTTTTTTGGATAATAGAAATATTTATTTAATTGTTCCACCACATTAGTTTACGGCTTCGCACTGGATGCCTGTTACACAAGGGGACACATGCTTTAATGGCTTTATTTAGTTTGTTGGAGAATATTTGCCACAATCGATTTACATCATGAGTTTCAGACATGTCACTCCAATCAGTATTAGCAAGACATCTTCTAAGTTTGCTAAAGTCCGCCTTCCGATAATCTGCGACTTTTATTTATCTAATTTTCTTTATTGTTTTAATGTTAATATTAAATAATATGATACGATGATTACTAGAACTAAATTCAGGTCCGATTTTAACGCTATTTACTTGTAGTTAGAATAATATCCATGTTTTTTTTCCCTCGTTGGGTGTTCTATGTGTTGATAAAGGGCACTCTCTTGAAGATTTGCAAGTAGATCGAGTCTCCAGTTAACATATAATGGTTTACCCCATTTCGTGACTGGTAGAAGATGACAGAATCTTCCTCACAACTTATTTCTGCTATTTGATCAAATAGAGTTTTGTAAGTATCATATGATTGTACTGGGGGTTGATATATGAGGAGAATTGTTACTCTACATGCTTGATTATTTACTTTAACGTAACAAGCGTCAATATTGTTAATGATTGGCTTTCATATCACAAGAGGGTAAAGACTGCTTTTAACGTATAGTAGAACTGGGATCTTTCGCAACTTAAAAGAGTATATCCTGGTAATGCATATTTCGCTAAAAAATCCTGATTAGTCGTATTGATTCATGATTCTGAAACGCCAATAATATCAAAGTCTTCTATATATGCAAGTGCTTCTAAATCCTCAAACTTATTTTGCAAGCTGCGCGCATTAACATAACAGACTTCAAAGTTATTTTGGTTGGTTAATGTGTTTGACGATAGGGTAGTTTATGTCACTGCTTCTGCGCCTGCTTGGTTGGCAATTTTTTGATCTGGAGGAAGAAATTGAGTGGCAGAAGAAGGAGGAGGAGGAAAATAAGAGGAGGAGGAGGAATATGAAGAGCAGGAAGAGGAAAAAGAAGTAGCGAAGAAGAAAAAAGATGAAGGAGGAGGAGAAAGAAAAGGAAGAGGAATATGAAGAGAAGGAGGAGGAGTAAGACGCATAGCTATGAGAGGAATAAGAAATGAGGGAAGAAGATAAAACGCAATATTTAGGATCCAGAGAGACAGAGCCCCGAGGATGGTCGTTAGTGACTATCATGTAGTATTTTTAGAATGTAAAGAGGAGGAGGAGGAATAAGGCAGAACAGAAGGTTGGGGAGGAGTAGGAAGAGGAATACAAATATTGATTTGATAGAGGGACAGAGCCCTGAGGCTGGTCGTTAGTGACCACCTTGTAGTAATATAGTCAGATAGTTGGAGATGTGTTTTTTTCTGTCTTTGTTTATTTTATTTTTATTTTTATTGTTTTACCTCTATCTGGTCCGACGTCATGTGGATTATTATGATATTATGTAAAACAAAAACAAAAAAATCAGGATTTTTCAAACTTTTCGACCAATATATTTTAGTTTTTTGTCCTCTAGGCTAAACAAATAGAAAAAAAAGAGCCTTCCCAGCCTTACTTGAACAATAAAACTGGCCAGCCAGACCCCCTTCAAACCGAATTCGTACAATTTTCGGTAGAAAATTGTTCTGGCTGGTGACCTATTTCTCATTAATTACAGGCTCGCTATCTCTAGCCAGGAACAAACATCGACACCAAAATGACACAAAAGGTCTTAAATTGACAAAGAAATGGGGCGATCGTTTTATAATTTCTAAACTATTATCAGCATGTATTATTAGAAGGGCCTGAATGTTCTGCAAGGGAGGAAGGAGTCTTGGGCTTTACACCATCATTGTCGAGTCTAAAGGAGGCAGTACCTGCAACCGGTTTACATAATGACTAAGCTACTTTTTGAGATATTATCGTATTTGCTTCTGCTGGAGATCAGCCTTATTAGTTAATGTCATCTTCTACAAGGATAGAAAGGTAAATCATTATCAGTATGCCTAATAATCTTCTATGCCTTTTTCATACTTTGCTATACCCTTGATGTTTCACAATGTACAAACAAAAAATCATAACTTTACTAAATATAGTTTAATCGTAGCCTGAATATATCCCTAATAAAGCAAAATAATGCTATTATAAATAACTGAGAAATGTCCTGAAAAATACACATACAAACACTCTCTCTCGCTCTCTCTCTCACATATTAACATTCCTTCATCTTAATCCCACCAAGTATATATATATATATATACCTGTATATATATATATATATATATATATATATATATATATATATATATATATATATATATAGCTCTGTTACAATTGTTTGGAAACATTTTAATATCCAATATATCGCGCAATTTCATGAACCCTTTGTTGTTATCAAAGTTTCAGATTTATGGATATATTGTAGGTTGTTTCCAAACTAATATGACCCACAAACCAGGATGGTGTGAATATTGGAGAAGAAAATAGTGTGTGGGGGATGGAGGAGGGAGAATACAAAGGAATACAGTGGACTGACTTACAAACTGCAACAGACATATTGGTCTTTGTGTGGCAGATTGGATGTCTACACTGCTAAGCTACTAACTAGTAGACAGAGAAAACTATAGTAGAACAAATGGCCCTTCCTCACCCACCACTCCCTCCAGCTTACGCTAGCGTGGAAATAGTTGAGAAATATATCACCAGCATGGAAAAATTGACATGAAATTTCGGAAATTATAAGGTGAAAGGAGATTAATTAGTAGGCTATCCTAATCGTACATCTAAGATATTATACAGAATAATTATTAAAAAGTTTCGGCCATGGGTAAAGAAATACGCAGTAATAATATTTACGTTGCAATTTGTGCTATTTCTTCATTGCGAATTACGGTATTATGGATAAACAGTTTTGATTAAGGGTTAGTGGCCAAGTATTTATCTAAAAGGTTATTAAAAGTCTCCACTGTATCATAGGTCACAATGGTTAAAGGTAGTCTGTTCCAAATGTTCACAGCACGGTTGAAGAAAACGTGTTTTGCTTCAATAGAAATAAATCGATTTCCTACAAATTTATACCCATTGTTTCTAGTGAAGTTTGATCGGTCGACAGTGACGTAATCACTTACATTTAGGTTGCTGCATCCATTGAACATTTTGAAAGCCTGTATTAGATCATATATCAATCTGCGCTTGGTTAGGCTAAACAAGTTTAGTTCCTTTAGACGCTCCTCATATGGTCAATACAGTATGAACGGAATCTTGAATGTGTTAGTACTTCTCAAGACTTAAGGTGTGCTCTTGAAGTTCACTTATACTTATGAGTCAGTAGTGAATACAAGTGGGAGTTATTGGTTATAGCTATAGTTGTAATGAACTCTATAGGCTGGGTGTGATAGCCGTGATAAGGAATAAGGAGGCCTAGAGGGGTGGGGGGGGGGGGGGGCTTCGTTAACAGTGATGGCACTCTTTGAACCCTAGAGTTAGCTGTTCCAATCAACCGCCCCAGAGTGTTAAGAGACCAAACATCGTAAGTGTACGCTCATATTCACTTACGGAATCGTCCTTATGATCGGGAGGTCACTACGAAAACACTTAGTAATAAACAATAAAAAGAAAAATATTAGAACCACTAATCTGCTATGCTTCCCATCGTGTGGATGATGATAGCGTTGGTTTGCTCGCAGACGCTGAAGCGCCAAGCGCCATTCTTCCTTCACTGACATATCAAGATAACTTAGAAACATCAGAGACAAATGGGAAGGGGATGGAAGGGAGGGCCGGAATTGTCAACGATTCCGGGGCCACTACTAAATATTAGGTTTTCCTTCTTCCCTCCGGGACTCGACAAACCTTTAATTAATTAGTGGCCCCTCCATCATTGACGATATGCCTGATATCTCAAGTCTGGAGGGGGATATTCGTGACAAATATCAAACCACTAACAAATCAACAATAGGATGAAACTAAACCCAGATATAGAGCTCTAACATTTCTTTATTTGTATGCAAAATACAGAAATAACCTATAAAAGATATACAGGTAGCGTACTTAAAGATATACAGGTAGCGTACTTAAAGATAATACAGGTAGCGTACTTAAAGAAATACCTGTGTGCAATCAATTTCTGAAATCATAGATTAGGATTGTAGAAAAGTTGCATGACATATAAACCTATTGAGTATATGTATAAAAACATAAACCTATTGAGTATATGTATAAAAACATAAACCTATTGAGTATATGTATAAAAACATAAACCTATTGAGTATATGTATAAAAACATAAACCTATTGAGTATATGTATAAAAACATAAACCTATTGAGTATATGTATAAAAACATAAACCTATTGAGTATATGTATAAAAACATAAACCTATTGAGTATATGTATAAAAACAAACCTATTGAGTATATGTATAAAAACATAAACCTATTGAGTATATGTATAAAAACATAAACCTATTGAGTATATGTATAAAAACATAAACCTATTGAGTATATGTATAAAAACATAAACCTATTGAGTATATGTATAAAAACATAAACCTATTGAGTATATGTATAAAAACATAAACCTATTGAGTATATGTATAAAAACATAAACCTATTGAGTTTATGTATAAAAACATAAACCTATTGAGTATATGTATAAAACATAAACCTATTGAGTATATGTATAAAAATATAAACCTATTGAGTATATGTATAAAAACATAAACCTATTGAGTATATGTATAAAAACAAACCTATTGAGTATATGTATAAAAACATAAACCTATTGAGTATAATAATGTATAAAAACATAAACCTATTGAGTATATGTATAAAAACATAAACCTATTGAGTATATGTATAAAAACAAACCTATTGAGTATATGTATAACAACATAAACCTATTGAGTATATGTATAAAAACATAAACCTATTGCGTATATGTATAAAAACATAAACCTATTGAGTATATGTATAAAAACATAAACCTATTGAGTATATGTATAAAAACATAAACCTATTGAGTATATGTATAAAAACATAAACCTATTGAGTATATGTATAAAAACATAAACCTATTGAGTATATGTATAAAAACATAAACCTATTGAGTATATGTATAAAAACAAACCTATTGAGTATATGTATAAAAACAAACCTATTGAGTATATGTATAAAAACAAACCTATTGAGTATATGTATAAAAACATAAACCTATTGAGTATATGTATAAAAACATAAACCTATTGAGTATATGTATAAAAACATAAACCTATTGAGTATATGTATAAAAACATAAACCTATTGAGTATATGTATAAAAACAAACCTATTGAGTATATGTATAAAACATAAACCTATTGAGTATATGTATAAAAACATAAACCTATTGAGTATATGTATACAAACATAAACCTATTGAGTATATGTATAAAAACAGATCACTTAGATGTATACAACATTGTAACTGTTACAAATAAATCTTTGTCTATGAATATATATTCTTATACCATATACAAAAATATTCTCCAACTCATGACTATTGCAAGTTCCTGAGTACCTTATGATAATGTGGATCACATACACATATTTGGTAGTGAATCTATAATATAAAGTCAAAATATATCACTTTGGACTGTACTTTCAGTCCTCAAGTAAACCTTGGAGATCAAGGATATCACAGTGCATTTGCACTCGTAACCATGTCCAGCGGGACTGAGGGTCTTAGCTATCAAATTAACATAATAAAAATCATCAGACCATTAGACCCGTTGTCTCAATGCGACACAGGTCATACTTGGTTTATCTAGAGTAATAGACAGATAACGCGTTAGGAAGGTGTGATTGGACGCCCATAACTGCGTCTGCTGAATATCAGTGACTGAAAAATTCATTAAGAACCAAAGTGAGATGGCCTATTTCCGGATGTCATGCGCACGTCCCACGTTTCCCGGGTTGATTTCCCGGATCACATCAACTAGTAAAGCTGCTAAATGCCGCTTCGTAAGGTGTGTATCTGTTATATTTACCCAGAGAGCTCCCGGTTGGTTAGGTCGGGACACTCCCATATAAGTCATTAAAGATTTCACCGGGCATAATTTATGGTGAAAATCTCCTCATTTGAGCGCCGGAACTTTGAATTCTGTAAAAACGTGCTCACTGTGCTCGTTTTTCGCTATAAAGTTAGGTGACGGCGCAATTTGCACATTGACATTGCGCCGGCCAAACCTGAGACAATTCGGTTCGTTGTTCATCGCCACCAGCTCAGATACCTGGTTTCCTTTAGCCAAGGCCAAAAGGAACACAGCCTTCTTTAAGATCAAATCAAAAGGAGGATTGTGACTATATTTCTGAGAATTTAGTAATGATAAGGCTTTGTCAAGTGACCAAGTAGGCATGAGCTGACGTGGTGGTGGGCGAAGCTTGAAACATGCACGCATGAAATCCTTCTCCGACATTAAACCAGGACAGCCGCCCTGTTCACCTTAGTCTCTCCCCCACTCCTCGTGCAAGAAGCCTGCTAACACGATCATTGCACGGCCAACGCAGAAAAGGTCTCATCTACCAGTCACAATGTCAAACAGATTTGAGATCTTGGTAGAGATGGAAGATGAACCAGAAGAGACCAGGACCCGGATTCACTAACGGGTCGTAGCGTGCGATGTCGTACAGCAACCTACGATCGTTCCTAAGGGAGTGCGGAAGGTGTATTCACGAACGCATCGTTGAGCTCCCTTACGGCTTCCTTTCGGTTATTTTCACTTAGGCTTCTCTTGACCAATCAGGTGCTTGGCCTTTGTAAATAAACAATATGTCACCCACATGACCGAAGCGCCAAGAAAAACCTAATATAATTTAATTTATGAGCTTCTCATTGTTTAGCATGGCTAATTCGATCCACCACAGCCAACAGGAAGAAGAATAGAGTATCTTCTGAATTGATGATAAGAAATTAGCCTAACTAGGCTACAGGGAAGCCTGTTAGTGGCCCAAGTTAAAGGATTTCCGCTGTCCTCCTTGTTTAGATGAAGTTGCAGGCTCGGTTATGTTCGCGTCTAATTTGACTGCATTTAATTACAACATTATCCCACGGCCAGTTGTTATTTACCGCCCTGCTGGAAATATATATGGTGATGACAATAAGTCATGGGGGATGAGGGGGGTAAAGCCCCCCTCAACCTATTGCCCAACAGTTGGCCATGGGATATAATGATAGGTTGAGGGGGGCTTTGTCCCCCTCACCTCCCATGACTTTTTGCCATCATCAAATATATTACCAGCAAGGGACTAATAACAGCTAGGCTAGTTAACAAGGAGGACGGTATGTCTGCAAACACCATCTTTACCTTTTAGGCTTCTACTTTACTATGCTTAGGCTACACCAAGCTAGGCATTGCTAGCCTAACCAAAATACCATACGTAGGCCTAACTTTTCTAGCCTAAATAGCCCTAACTTTTTCAAAATAAACCTAGGTTATAGCCTAGGCTAGGCTAAACAAAAATATTCACACCATATAGGCTATCCTATTAATACATTTGGTAAATTTCTATAATTGCACCTATACGAGCTAAAAAAAAAAATATTGTATTTAACAGGAAGGTACGACGAGGTAAATGATGTGGTATAGGTGGCAATATGCGGAAATAGATTACAAGGGCATTCCGCCCCCTCTGACAAAAGTCTATCAATCTGGATGTGACACGGATTTTACAATGGTTCAGAGACATTAGCCTAACCTAACAACCTTACCTAACCTATCCTAGTATTATGGGTGGGAGCTGCCGCCCCTACACCCCGGCTGGTTGGGTAAAACGGTAGAAATCCAGTTGGGGTGGAGTGAGTAACCGTAGATTTTCGTAAGGGGGTCAGAGGGGGCGGAATGCCCTTATAATCCATTTTCACATATTGCCACCTATACCACATCACTTACCTCGTCGTACCTTCCTGTTAAATACAATAATAATTTGTTTAGCTCGTATAGGTGCAATTATAGAATAATTCCTTATTTTTGTTTTAGGCTAGGCCTAGGGTACGTAATTCTTTTCATAATTGTTTTCCTGTGATAGGCTACTTTCAAATTTGTTGAGGAAATAGGCTACCCTACTCTAACCCAGCTAGGCATTGCTAGCCTAACCAAAATACCATACATAGGCCTAACTTTTCTAGCCTAAATAGCCCTAACTTTTTCAAAATAAACCTAGGTTATAGCCTAGCCTAGGCTAGGCTAAACAAAATTATTTGCAACACCATTTATTTGTTTATTTTTTAGGCTAGGCCTAGGGTAATTCTTTTCATCATTTTGTTCCTGTGATACTTTCAACTTTGTTGAGGAATAGGCTACCCTAATCTAACTCAGAGGTGGTGGGGAGTTGGAATAAAACATTTCCGCAATAAATGAGGGTTTAAAATCTACTAATGGTAGGCTACGTGTTGTCGTGTTGTCGCAGCACATGAATGTGTGCATCAATTAACCTTGACTAGGTCTAGGCTGGCATATGTAGGCTATTCATAGCTTAATTCGGCCTGTCATAAGACATTAAGGATACAAATATATTCATACTTTGTATTAAATGCCTTAATGGTGTTGTAAACACAAGTTAACAATCATATTGCGCTATTATTGCCTCAATAATGACTTAGTGTGTCATAAAGAGCTATACTGCAGACGAATTTGTTATGGTCGCGGGTTGTGTTATCGATGTTTGTGTACCTATATCCGGGTCAAATTCATGTAAGGGTGGTCTGGACCACCCTTTGCGAAAGGGGCTTCCTATGATCAAATATGGCCGCTACGACGCTTCGTGAATACCAGCGTTGAGTCGTAAGGGAACGGTAAGGGAGTTTTCGGATCATACGACCGTTAGTGAATCCACCTCCAGGCTCGTTGGGGATTCCATCCTACGAGGACAGGTCGTAGAGTTCTGTGACATAGTCCCAAATTGACGAAAGAGATTTTGCATCCCAGGAGCTGGACTGGATGACATTGTGGAAGACTTCGAAGATACCACAAAGGATGCAAACGAAAATACCCTTTTTGTCATCCATTCTGGTTGAAATGACGTCATGCGCACCAGATCCGAAGAGCTGATGGAGAAATATAGCAAGATGATCCAGCACTACAAAAACAAGTTAAGGAATATCATCATCTCAAGCATTCTCCTCAAGATCGATGCGCCTGACAAATTCTACGACAAGGCCTTCAGCACAAACAGCCGACTAAAATCTTTGTGTCTGAAGGAAGAAGTTGAATTCATCAACCTCTGGGATAATTTCTATAACCAACCTACTCTGTTCCGCAAGGATGGCACTCATCTATACCCTGTAGGTTCAGCACGCATGGGTCGTCTCCTACACGAAGCAGTCCGCAGCCATGGATGAAAAAATGCCATTCCAGAAGAAGAAGTAGCAGCGACATAAATCATCCAACGCCAAGCATAAAAACAGAGGCAACCGAGGACAGCCATGTACATAAATGTAGATCCGACCAAAACCAAACATTTTATTAAAGAGCGTTCTGCGAGTTCTAAAATCACAAATTAAAGGTTTTCTATGCAAACGCTCGTAGCATACGCAATAAATTTTCAGATTTAAAGGAACTAGTGTTTACAGAAAATTATGACGTGATTGGCATAACAGAATCTTGGCTCAATGTAGAAGACAGAGACTTTTTAGCAGAGTATTCACTTCTCGGTTATGTAAAGTTTGAGAAAAGCCATATAAATAAAAATGGTGGTGGCATTTTAGTTTTTATCAAAGAAAGTCTTAACCAGACCCTCCTGTCAAAACCTCAAATTGTGAACGTTGACACATCCTATGTGCTAATAAAGAATGATAAAGGTACAAAGATAATACTTGCATTAATATACAGACCTCCAGCTCAATCAGTGCAAACTGACCGAGAAATTTACGAACAAATTGCATATGTAAGTAACTCACAAGATACCGTAATTTTTGGCGACTTTAATTTACCTGTGACCAAGTGGGGCGACACTCTTACTTCACACTCCGGACATGACTTGTATGCGAACTTCCAAGAAAGTACGCTCTACCAATTTGTTTGATCGCCGACCCGTGGTAATAACATTCTTGACCTTGTACGTGCAACAAAAGAAGAATTAATAGAGAATTTGAATGTTGGTGATGAATTCAGTAACAGCGACCATTGTACGATAACTTTCAGTTTAAAGGTTACTAGTAACAAACCAAATAGCAGCATCGAGAAAGTCCCTAATTTCAAAAAAGCAAACTTCCGTAAACTTAGAGCTATGTTTAAAGAAACTGACTGGAGCTTTCTAAATAACAATAATGACATAAATACATCTTGGGAATTAGTTTCAACCACTTACCTAAAAGCAGTGCAAGGCTGCATACCATCGAAAATACGGCTTACAGGCCATAATGATAAGCTTAAATGATGGAATAAAGAGATTTCAGACTGTTTGGTTGCTAAAAAGATTGCTAATGATAGATTAAAATCCTCACAAAAAGACGAAGAACGGGTGAAATTTGTAGAACTACGAAAAGTTAATTAAACAAAGTAAAAAGACCCTGGAGTTACATGTTGTGAATCAAAGTAAAGCAAACCCGAAAGAATTCTATAGTTATATCAGAAAGAAAAAACTAGCTACTTCAACTGTTGGACCATTTGTCAATGAAAATGGAGAATACACCAAAGACGAAGTACAAATGAGTAATGCCCTCAATACCTTCTTTGCATAAGTTTTTACAACAGAAGACCTCAGTGATATCCCTAAAGCATTGCCGATTCAAATTGATAATTCTAATGTTCTAAGCAATATCACCATTACAGAGAGAGAAGTATTGAAATGTTTCGATAAACTCCAAGTAAATAAAACGCCTGGACCTGATAGAATCTCACCTAGAGTTCTAAAGGAAGCTAAGGATGAGCTCTCCAAACCACTGACATTGCTATTCAATAAATCCTTGCAGTCTGGAACTATGCCTGATCAGTGGAAGCTAGCAAACGTAGCACCGATATTAAAAAAAGGCAGCAAATCCCTACCCAGTAACTATCGTCCAATTAGCTTAACCTCAGTTGTATGTAAAATGCTAGAAACACTCATAAGAGACAGACTCATAAATCACTTAGAGGAAAATAACATACTTAAAGATACTCAACACGGCTTTCGTAATAAACGTTCCTGCTTAACAAACCTCTTAGACTTCTTCCACAATATCCTCAACCTCTATGATGAGAGTAAAGCTGTAGATATTATATACCTTGATTTTCAAAAGGCCTTTGACAAAGTTCCCCACAAACGTTTACTGCTAAAACTAGAAGCGCATGGAATACGAGACGTGTGTTGAAATGGATAGAAAATTGGCTCAGCGACAGAAAGCAAAGAGTAGTCATAAACGGTAAGGCATCTAAATGGACCAATGTAAGTAGCGGGGTACCCCAGGGATTGGTACTAGGACCAATTCTCTTTCTAATTTACATCAACGACATAGATGAGGGTCTCACCTGTACAATCTCAAAGTTTGCTGACAATACAAAAATTGCAAATAGCATACTCTCAAAAGAACAAGTTGATGATATGCAACACAATCTAGATAAGTTGTCATGTTGGGCCCAAATTTGGCAAACGAGTTTCAATGCAGATAAATGTAAAGTACTACATATCGGATACCAAAATGAGAAAGCAAACTATTCGATGAATGTGCCGGCACTCAGCTTAAGATTGTAGACAGAGAAACCGATCTGGGAGTAACAATATCGAGTAACCTAAAACCGAGTCAATAAAGTTCAGAAGTTGTTAAGAAGGCAAACTAAATAATTGGCTTTATAGGCAGGTCATTTGAGCATAAATCTAAAGAAGTTATCCTAACCCTTTACAATTCCAAAGTCCGCCCTCTTCTGGAATACTGCTTTCAATCCTGGTGCCCTTATTACCAAAAAGATATAGACAAGCTAGAACGAGTTCAACGTAGAGTTACCAAAATGATACCTAGCCTAAAGAACAAACCATACGAGGAGCGTCTTAGAGAATTAAATCTATTTCCTTTAATCCAGCGCAGATTAAGAGGCGACTTAATTAAAGTGTTCAAAATCATCAAAGGCATCGACAATATGAACTGTAGTAAGTACTTTACTATCGACCAATCTAATTACACGCGGGAAAACGGTTGCAAAATTATTGGTAAGTCTTTTAACTCACACGAATCTAAGAATGTCTTCTTCAATCGAGTTGTCAACTTGTGGAATGGGCTTCCATGAGACGCTATAGACTGCAGCACGGTTGATTCCTTTAAACTTCGCCTAGACAAATATCTTGCATCAAACCCGCGACTGACTGCGTTTGTAAATGAATAACTTTATTTTATTCCGCCCTCAAATTCATCAAGGATTATTGCGTATATATATTACTTAGACGTTACTCTCTTTTTCCCAGATATACGAAAGATCCCTTTTAACTGTGTTATGTTACTTACCCATCTGTCCCGTACTAACTTCCTAATCCTGCCACGGAAATTAGTTCCAGTGCAGTAGTTCCCTTCCCAATGTTCCCTTTCCCACTCTAAACCACTGTTCGGACACTTGATCCTCAGTGTTTTGGAGGACAAGCAGCCCAGAAGGATCACTAGACCTTTTGTTGCTTGATTTCCTTTGTACTCCTTTGTACTCCTCCGGTTGCAGTACTGAGAGGCCAGTTAAATAAAAATATGGTCCTCTAATAGCGGTAATGTGATTCTTTAGTGTGACAACTGACAAACCTTTCAGTTCAAATAGATAGTCAAGGTATTTGAAAATTAAACCGATGCTTCAGTCTGGTCAGTTTCCACTATCCAAGTAGTAAATGATTTCCAGTGTGATTGGTACTGACGTCTGGTGGAAAGAGCGTACTGATTAATTAATTTATTAGTTACACTTTCCCCATAGGGGGTCAACCATTTGGCCCTTTGAATTTCCACAATGCAAAAGTCAGCGAGGTCTTTAGGTTGCCAATCGCCTCTAAGTGGAAGTACGAGATCAGGAGCTACACCGGGTTCTCAAACCACATCTTCAACTGGTGTATCACACTTGAGCCGGTGTGACGTTAACCACTCCGTTAGAACCGCATGGCTTGTCCTACAGTGACTCGCTAGGATCGCCAGGGCAGTGGATGGGGCTACAGTTTATGTATTAGAGTGTGCTTTATTTCATATGAAAGCTCGTGTCATGGGCAGTCCAGAAAGGCTCTTTGTTTTCACCCATGTCAAGGCTTTATATATTTAATTGTAAAGTATATGTTTTATCATTAACTAGTAATGATGGGATCTGGGAGAGAGAGAGAGAGTAGAACAGAGTGAGAGGGGGCGCGCAGTGTTTTTGCCCCGCTCGATGACGTCACGGCTGGCTGCCTCGTGGGGGTTGGTTGAGAGAGGTCCTTACCATGCTGCTAGCTCCCTTGCTAGTGGCTAGAGGACTTGTAACCGCTTTTTTCCCACGCGGCTCGAGCTAGTGCGAGTATATATACAGTTCCTCGCCACTCTCTCCCTCAGATCTGGTTTCTAGAACGCATCTATCTCATCCCTTGCTACCTGTCCCCTGCTCTGCACCTGAGAATCTTTTCCTCTGCCTATCTCTCTCATTTTCCATATCTTTCACCACCTTTTATTAATATTATACCCCCTCTGGTTAACTCTGCAAAATCAGCTTCATGCTGGCCAGTTGTATTGTGCGTTAAGGTCTGATATAACCTATGTATGTTTAGTTGTTAAGATAAGTTGATCACGAAGCATTGGTTAGCATCCATATTGTTTAGTACCGCTTCCTATAATAATTAGTGTTTTGCTGGATTAGATAATGCTAGACTAGGGGTCTGATATTATAAGGTATTGTTTCCTATGAGTGCTGGCTGTAGGTAAAAAGCTGCACGACATACCTGAGAACTGGAGTTGATTGAGTAAATTCTAGTCTGTGTGCCATTGAGAGTAGAGCATGCACGAATGAGGGCTTTTTGCCTATACCATTCTGCACTGTTCTAAGCTCGTTGTTTGTCTTTGAGGTACGCCAGGAGAACGCTTAATACTTCGGTATTAAGGTTTCTCAAGAGAGCTACCCTTCCCTATAACGTAATATTTGACGCACAGACTTGAGATTTGCACTAGGCTATGCGGCATGCCATGCGCACCAGTATCTCGTATCATTGACTCTAGCTAGACTTTATCAATCATATTAGACATTAAGTATATTAAACCAAGTACTCTTTTTATGCATACCCATTTATCATTACACAAGCATTTCGCAGCCTAGTTTGATGTATGGAGACACAAACGACTTAGGCTCTTTTTGTTGATAGGAATACTGCATTGTCGTGGCGATTATTATTGTTGTAGTGTTTAGGATATTCTTGGCTCCGACGGCATTATATATTCTGCCTTTTTGTGTGCATAGCCTGCACGAGCATTGTTCCGCTGCCTGCCTTTTTGGGTTCCATTTCCGATACGAGCATCTTTATAGCATCTAACATTTAAAGAAGATTCCTTGTTAGTGTTGAAGGATTTAGTGCACTTTCTTTCATGCAGGAGTGCCTGACATTTATTGATTAAAGTAACGTAAGCTGTAACTTCTCTTACCACCTTACTTTGCATACCATAACCAAGCACCTTCGGTTATAGGTAGTAATAGGCTGTTTTCACATAACATTAAGCCTAGAGTAGACGCACATTTATTGAGAGTTTGATAGCCTATTATTGCATATAGAACTCTGTAGAGTATTTGAGTTCTTTGTTCACTGGGAATATACATCAGAGGTTGGATCTAGCGCTTTCCGTTGTAGCATTTATGCCATTACTAGTTCAATGAATAAGAGCCCTGATATATTTAAACCCCAGTCGTAACAAATGGCGACCTTACCTAGGATTTGGTGAACCTACATTTATTAGCAGGGAATATTTGTTGTTTTGGGGAATATTTTGCGGGGATCAGCAAGAATAATGTTTTTTTGCAACATAGTATAGCCCTTGAGTATTTTCGAGAATGTTTGTGTGTATATTGAGGTATAAGAGTTTGGGGTACTTCTTTTCTGAATATTGAGGTGGGAAATTTTTGTGAGCATCATGTCTTATACCAGATCAGAGGAGAATGGAGACACAGTACGTAATGTCGAAACTGAGGAACAGCAGTATGATGATATGGTTAATCGGGTGAAGTGTGAGGAGGATGCTAGGATATTTTTGCAATGGCCTGTTACTGCTGAGCGGTTGGAGGGTATGAATCGGTACGGTCTTCAATGCCTGGCCACAGCTATCGGTCATGCGGTTACTAGCAGCATGACCAGGGATAACTTGATAACGTGTGTACTGGGCAGGGTGACTGGTGAGCGAGATGGGTTGAGTGCTCAGAGCCCTTCGGCCATGCTTCCCCTACACTCGACTCCCAGCCATCCCAGTAGTTTGCCGACCCCGGGTACACTTCCACAGTTGGGTGGTGACTGGCAGGGTGGGTTGCCCCTGGGGGGAACACCGGTAATTTCAAACATTGTAGCACCTTCACCTCCTCAAAGGTTAACTCCAGAATTATTGCTTCAGCTCGAATTAGCTAAGCTTCAGCAGCAATTAGAATTAGCCAAGATAGAAGAGAGAGCCAAGCTAGCAAAAATCCCAGCTGATTTAGAGTCGACTAGGTACTGTGCCGACATGGACGTAGAGAAGTCGCGAGTAGAGGCAACGGGACAGCGACTTGGGGCTGGTAACCGTGTTCATGAGCAGTCTCTCGCACTTATTGAAACTGGTTCCGGTGTTTGATGAGAGTGGTGTAACAGAATTTTTCACACGCTTTGAGAAGAAGTGCCAGGAACACCAGTGGCCAGAGAATAAATGGGCAGCACTTGTATCCTCTAGATTAATAGGCAAGGGTCTTAAAGCCTACGATGCGTTACCTTTGGAGTTATGTATTGTGTACGAGGATCTCAAGGAGGCTGTCCTGAGGGCTTACGAACTGCAACCAGAAACGTACCGTTTGAAGTTCCGGGGTGTAACTAAGGGAAGAGATAGCACCTTTTTGGAACACGCCCGGGACTTGTCCGATGCTATGGGGAACTGGCTCCGATCTGAGAAGGTCACAACATTTGATGAAATTAAGCAGTTAATGATGTTGGAGCAGTTCTTTAAGAGCACGGGCGGTGATCTAACTTTGAACTTAAAGGAGAAAAACCCAAGAACTCTAGTCGAAGCAGCAGAAATGGCTGATCGACGGCTGTCGTTGATTCGGGGTTGCGGGTCCTCACAGAAGTACGATGTAAGTGCTAAGGACCGTTATCCTCCCCCTCCCCGTAACAATGACACATTTAAACAGAAGAGCCATGAAACTAAAACTGAATCCAAACCTTACACCACACCGTATGTGAAAAGTCAGGGGCCTTTTACATCACAGTATAAGCCGAAACCGAAATTTATGTGTTTTAGTTGCCACCAGGAGGGTCATAAGGCAAATGAGTGCCCTAGTCGACCTCCTCCGGCAGCCGTGTCTTTTGCTCACGGCATTGGAGTGTTCAAGAGGACATCGGAGTTTGTTAGAGGCATTTCTTCCGAGGTAAATACACTGCCAGTGCAGAAGGATCCGGAAGGCTTATTCCCTGTCCGTGATGCCTTTAGTGACCACAGGGGACTCGGTTGTGTGGAGTGGGGGGGTAGAAGACATAAGGTGAGAATTTTGCGTGACACTGGAGCATCGCAAACACTGTTGAGAAATTTCACTGGTAAACCTGTCAATACGGCGCGGTTGGTTGTGGTTCAGGGAGTTAATGCGACAAGGTCATACCCGCTTGTAAGAATGAAGGTGGAAGTTGATGGTGTGACTCGAGACCTGGATGTAGGAATTGTGGAGAAGTTACCTGTTGGGCGCGTCGACCTCCTTCTCGGCAACGACTTTGCGGGACCTACTTCTGAGGCTCCACCCTTGGTCGTTGCCGAGAAGCCGGCCGACGTGAGTAGGGAGGAGCAGGAGTGGGTTGAGAAGTGTCCGGTACAGCCTATGGTGTGTGTTGTCACCGGAGATCTTGCATCCAGGGAGTCACATTCTGGTCAGCAATCTTTAGATCAGCGGAGGAAGGGTACCGAGAAGGGGTTGAAAGTTGATGCGGTTGAGAGTTTAGTGTCAACGGACATTCTCGGGGACTCATTATTAGGACCACATTTCGAGTCTGGAGAAGACCCAGTAACTGTTCCTGAAGAGGCAGAGGATGGGCTTAAAAAGACGAAAGAGTTGAAGGAGGACAGTGATGCACAGTCGGGAGATGTAGCAACAAGGTACCCTGACGCGTACCCTATGAGAAATGGGTCGGCGAAGACGGTGGTCCGAAGCTTGCTAGTGTATTTTTCCCGGTATGGTTGCCCGCAGGGGATTCAGTCAGTCCAGGGACCCAACTTCGCTTCTAGCCTCTTTGTTCAAGCAATGCCGCAGCATGGGATTGTTGGGGTTGTGTCATCTGCGTATCATCCGGAGAGCCAGGGTGTGTTAGAGCGATGGCACTCAGCCTTGAAATCTGTGCTTCGTTGTTGTTGCTTTGAGAGTGGGAAGGATTGGGATCTTGGCCTGCCATGTGTTTTGTTTGCTGTGCAGGAGGTACCTGGGGAGAGTTTGGGATTCAGCCCTAATGAGCTCGTCTTTGGACACCGTGTCAGAGGGCCTCTCCATATGGTTGAAGAAGTATGGAAGGGCGCAGAAAGACCTTGTTCTATGCTCAAGTGTGTCCTCAACAGTGCGCAACAGATGTTGCGCAGTCTGGAGTTGGCTGGCCATAATTTGACTAGCTATCAGGCCCTCAGGAAGGACAGGTACGACCTCAAGGTTGAACTCGGGGAGTTTCACGTGGCTCAGGAGGTGTTGATTCTACTGCCCCTTGTAGGTCACCCCTTATCCGCGAAGTACGCTGGTCCTTATAGGGTGGTGGAGGAGCTATCGGACCTGGTTTACTTGGTAGCCACTCCAGACAGACGGAAGCGCAATCAGTTATGTCATGTTAATCCCATGAAGGAGTATGGGAGGCACCCCCCTGAGCCTCTCACTGTGCCTGTGATGACGTTTAGCAGTCAAGGTGGAGAAGGAGAACGGGACAGTAAAGCTCAGGTGGAGGATAACTGGAAGGATAAGAAGTTCAAATGGGCGCCTGAGTGTGAGAAGGTGTTTAGAGAAGTAAAACACCTGTTGTGCACTCACCCGATCTTCAGGGCCCCCTGACTTTAGCCTACCTTTCCAACTAGCAACGGAGGCTAGTGGTGTGGGGGCTGGTGCCATCCTTGTGGAAAAGGACGATGATGGGCTGGAGCATCCTGTTAGTTTCTGCTCAGAGAAGTAAAATTCGGCCCAGGGGAGCTGCTCTGTTGTCGAGGAGGAGCTGCTGGCGGTTGTGCTTGCGCTGGGGCATTTCGAGGTCTATGTTCCAGCCTATGGTCCGGTCGTTGTAGTTTACCCAGATCATCACCCTCTCAAGTTCTTTGACCAGTTTCACAATCGGAATATGAGGCTGACCAGGTGGTCACGAAGGTTATTGGTATATAACCTGGACATACGCCATATTGCCGGTTGTGACAACGTGGTTGCAGATGAGTCGTATTGAGTCGTAAAGCAGGAGTTGAGCGTTTGGTATAGAAGAAAAAACTAGGCTTGCCCCTATAGTGCAGCTGAAATAAACAAATTAAAAACATAAAAATCAAATAAAAACTCTTTCTTTGATATTTGAATTTTTTCAGTATGTTATAGCAGTAATTCTGAGTTGCACTCCTCTCAGAATGTTGGGCTAGAGAAGCTCGCTCTTGAGGAGCATAACTACATATAATTTAACCTATTGTGTTGGGGAGGGTTATAATTTTGAAAAATGTTTTGTTGAAGAACTGTGCCAGATATTTTACTGCCGCTGGGTGATGGGAAGTGGAGATATAGCATGGGTTCTAACCATCTGATTTTTTGTGAGCCTTGGGGCCTCTGAGAAAAATCTTGGGGGGCCTGGGACGTTAACCACTGCGTTAGAACCGCATGGCTTGTCCTACAGTGACTCGCTAGGATCGCCAGGGCAGTGGATGGGGCTACAGTTTATGTATTAGAGTGTGCTTTATTTCATATGAAAGCTCGTGTCATGGGCAGTCCAGAAAGGCTCTTTGTTTTCACCCATGTCAAGGCTTTATATATTTAATTGTAAAGTATATGTTTTATCATTAACTAGTAATGATGGGATCTGGGAGAGAGAGAGAGAGTAGAACAGAGTGAGAGGGGGGCGCGCAGTGTTTTTGCCCCGCTCGATGACGTCACGGCTGGCTGCCTCGTGGGGGTTGGTTGAGAGAGGTCCTTACCATGCTGCTAGCTCCCTTGCTAGTGGCTAGAGGACTTGTAACCGCTTTTTTCCCACGCGGCTCGAGCTAGTGCGAGTATATATACAGTTCCTCGCCACTCTCTCCCTCAGATCTGGTTTCTAGAACGCATCTATCTCATCCCTTGCTACCTGTCCCCTGCTCTGCACCTGAGAATCTTTTCCTCTGCCTATCTCTCTCATTTTCCATATCTTTCACCACCTTTTATTAATATTATACCCCCTCTGGTTAACTCTGCAAAATCAGCTTCATGCTGGCCAGTTGTATTGTGCGTTAAGGTCTGATATAACCTATGTATGTTTAGTTGTTAAGATAAGTTGATCACGAAGCATTGGTTAGCATCCATATTGTTTAGTACCGCTTCCTATAATAATTAGTGTTTTGCTGGATTAGATAATGCTAGACTAGGGGTCTGATATTATAAGGTATTGTTTCCTATGAGTGCTGGCTGTAGGTAAAAAGCTGCACGACATACCTGAGAACTGGAGTTGATTGAGTAAATTCTAGTCTGTGTGCCATTGAGAGTAGAGCATGCACGAATGAGGGCTTTTTGCCTATACCATTCTGCACTGTTCTAAGCTCGTTGTTTGTCTTTGAGGTACGCCAGGAGAACGCTTAATACTTCGGTATTAAGGTTTCTCAAGAGAGCTACCCTTCCCTATAACGTAATATTTGACGCACAGACTTGAGATTTGCACTAGGCTATGCGGCATGCCATGCGCACCAGTATCTCGTATCATTGACTCTAGCTAGACTTTATCAATCATAGTAGACATTAAGTATATTAAACCAAGTACTCTTTTTATGCATACCCATTTATCATTACACAAGCTTTTCGCAGCCTAGTTTGATGTATGGAGACACAAACGACTTAGGCTCTTTTTGTTGATAGGAATACTGCATTGTCGTGGCGATTATTATTGTTGTAGTGTTTAGGATATTCTTGGCTCCGACGACATTATATATTCTGCCTTTTTGTGTGCATAGCCTGCACGAGCATTGTTCCGCTGCCTGCATTTTTGGGTTCCATTTCCGATAGGAGCATCTTTATAGCATCTAACATTTAAAGAAGATTCCTTGTTAGTGTTGAAGGACTTTAGTGCACTTTCTTTCATGTACATTTCTTTTCATGCCTGACATTTATTGATTAAAGTAACGTAAGCTGTAACTTCTCTTACCACCTTACTTTGCATACCATAACCAAGCACCTTCGGTTATAGGTAGTAATAGGCTGTTTTCACATAACATTAAGCCTAGAGTAGACGCACATTTATTGAGAGTTTGATAGCCTATTATTGCATATAGAACTCTGTAGAGTATTTGTGTTCTTTGTTCACTGGGAATATACATCAGAGGTTGGATCTAGCGCTTTCCGTTGTAGCATTTATGCCATTACTAGTCCAATGAATAAGAGCCCTGATATATTTAAACCCCAGTCGTAACACCGGCCACAGGGGCGCGATCATCGAGACTATGCCCCGATAATTTCGTAGTTTGTGAACTACTTGACACATGAAGCATCTAGTGGTGGAAACAGATAGATGGAATTCCACCTGTTCCAGTCTGTCAGCAATGCGTCTGGTCCTTCCCGGCAAGTGAGGAATAGAGAGAGTCTGTGGTTCTCCTCCGACGCAAACATGTCCACTTGTGGACGGTCAGGATCTTCAATCATCTTCTGAAAGACGGTTTGCTTGAGCGCCCATTCTACTATTTTGCTCTATCTCCGTGACAGAGCATCTGTCCATACGTTGGCCACGCCCGGCAGATAAGATGCGTGAAGATAAATTTTTAGCTTGTCCGCTAACACACATATTTTTTCCGCTAACACAAATATCTTTTCCGACAACTCTAGCAACATTCAAAACCTCGTTGATCCTTGCTTCTGAATGCATGTTACCGCGTTCAGATTGTCCATTCGAAAGGCTATTGATTTCCCCTCCAGAGTGGGACCGTGAGGCTGAAGGAAAAATAAGAGAACTAGTAACTCTTTTGCATTTATGTGAAACTCTTTGTATCGGGACCAAAGACCCTGACCTTGATGTCCGAGGTTTGACTGATAACCCCAACCCAATGTCCCTGAAGCATCGGTATCTACCCATACCGTAGGCGGAGGAGAAACCCACGTCATAATTGAATGCAATGTTTCTGGCCTTGCCCAGACCGCTAGTAAGTTGTGGATTAACTTCGGGATTTGCCATGACGTGTCCGCCGGCAAAAGCGGATAAAGTTTGTTTCCCTCCAAGATTAACCTCTTTACTTTCAACCGGTCCAACTTTTCAGTAAGTTCAATCCACTTAAGAGAGCCGACTGGACACTCCCACACCTTCCTCGTGGTAGTCAGACTGCGAAGAAAATGAAAGTTTCTTGCGGAACCTGTTTAGATTGTCCACACTCTGACTGAGGGTTAGGTGCTTTGTATCCCACATCATCCCTATCCACTGAATTACCCTTGTTGGGACAATATTCGACTTTGCCAAGTTGATCTTGAACCCCAGGGATTTGACATGGTGTAGAATGGTATTGACATGATTGAGGCATTGTATCTCGGATTCTGCTACCACCAGCCAGTCGTCTAGGTACCACATGACCGTGATCCCTTGCCGTAATAGTGGTAACAGTGCTTGTCGGACTAATTTGGTGAAAATTATCGGCGCCAAGTTCAGACCGAAATGCATTCGTTGAAAGACGTAAGTCTGATGCTTGATTATCATTGCGGGGTATTTTTGGAACCTTTTGTTGACTGGGACATGCCAATAGGGCTCCGTCAGGTCTAACAAACACATCCAACCTTGCAGCGGGAGTGTTAACCTGATCTTATTCACAGTGAGCATCCTGAACGATGGGTTGTGAATGTAGCGATTCAGATGAGACAAGTCTACGACTGGCCTCATCTGACCACTGTCCCTCTTTGGCAAGAGAAAAAGTCTGGACGTGTAAACTGGGCAAGTTAGATTGACCTGGACAATGATATGCTTGGTTAACATTTCTTGGACTAGTGACTCCACCTCTAAAGAAACATTGTTGACTTCTAAAGGTTGACATAAACGAAGTCGTCGGAGCCACCGCCAAGTGATGCCCTTCCGTACCATTGTCTGTGCCTAAGTCCGTCGGGGCCAAGCCCGGTGACACATCCTGAATGATCCAGTCATGCAACTGGACTTGTCCGGCAGAACTATGCTTGAATCCAATTCGCCCTTCGTAGGCCCCGGGAGTGAGAGAGTTTTGTGGTTGACTAGTTTTTTTAGTGGGATGTGGTGGTTGTAGACGGCTGGCTGGTAGTAGGTGGCCGTGACTCCTGTCCCGACTTACTTTTGGCCTGACCTTTGTACCACTTACCCGTACCTTTACCCTGTTGTTTACTCTTAGTAGAATTACTGCTTCTCGGCGCGGAAGGGGTTTTAATGGCCGGAAAAAACTCAGTCCCACTTGGGTGACTCTTCTGACTAAATTTTGGCTTGTGAAATGTATTTGACTCCTTTCACGGTGCGGAGGCAGTCTGTCTGGCAGATTCTACGAGGCTAAACACAGTCCTCCAAGTATCATGCCTACAAGATTTGGGGTTAATACTGAGGAAAGGACTAATCAGCGTCCAATCTCCACCGGCAACTTCTTCACCAGATAAACTCTTAAGTCCTGACGAGCACATACCGCCTCCAAGAAGGCGACCCTGATCTCACCAAGTGATTGGATAGAGTTCTGGAGAATAAGCCACCTAGAGAGAGATAGACCCTTTTTAGCTTGTGAATCCATAATTGCCTCAGTCGTCCTGATCATTGACTCTGCGATCTGGCGACTGAGTAGAAACCGAGACAGTAGCTTCAAAACCTTTTGCCGTAATTTATAGTCTTTATCAAGCCGAGTTGGTGTTGGACTAGAAAAAGGCTCTTGAATTTCCCACAATGACAATTTTGGAGCAGTGAGAAATTCAAGTACAGATTTAGAAATCCCCCGGCTATAGCGATGGGCAGGGACAACCAACTGTGTTGTTCTTGAGGTATTTGATGGGAAGACTTACTCATTATAGTACAAGCAAATTGTTGTGCCTCTGACTCCCATTCAAGCCACCGCCCCATGCCGACCTCCCCAATCTGCAGCACTGGGTTTCCGGATTGGTCTCGAATTGGAATCGTATCTAATTCCGGCGTGAGATTGGCAAGCGCCTTGACATTATTGAAACCGTCTACTTTGGACCAATCCGAATACAGTCGTGCAGACGAGGCAATTGGCAAAGCTGGGGAAGATGCATACACAAAATAATCCGAGTCATACAAATTTGGAATGGCCTTAATAGATACGTCTAAGAATTCTCCGCACATGTTAAGGGCACAAAGTTTCTTGCTCTCATTAACCTGAATATCCCAATGTTCAGGTACCGGAAGCTCCCCCGAATCGTCGGCTGCGCGACCTGTGGGTTTAAAGCGACAATATCAATCCAAGACCTATCCGGCCCATATAGGAGAGGCATAGGGCCTTTTCTGAGAGGGACTATCTCAAGAGGTAGAGGAATCACGTCCGTAACAACACGGACATTTGAGGTCGTCAAGGTTGATGTCAAAGGAGTTGGATTAGATGTCATAGAGGAGGGAAAATGAGTTTGCTTAGTTGTTGTTGTTGTTGTTCCCCAAGCTGCCTGGCCGAACAGCCCCAAGGCCCCGAGCACGGCCAAGGCCATAACCGAGCGCCCCCACAGAACCCTCCCAGCCGACCACAATAAAGCCTGGGTGACTGAAGCCACTCCATGATGGGGAGCTGAGGAGGGTGCGGAAACGCCCGGGAAACCAAAGCCCCATCCAGGGCCCTGTGCCCCTCAGCAATTATGAAGAGAAAGTTGAGGGGCAAGGGAAAAATGTGACGCTTTGGCTTCCAATCTTGGTAGATTGGGAGGTCAATCCACGGAAGAGACGCCGTCACTCGAGATCTAGAAAATATGTAAGTAAAAGGAACAGTCAGAGTAAGCTATGGGTATGGCAGAGATCGCTCAGTTCTCACTCTGATAGACCAGCCCATCACCACATGACTAGAACCCAATCCTCTCAGCATCAGCTAGGAAAGGCCCTAGAAAGCCGCCTTTGGCGGGGGGATAGCTCCCCTATTTCAATCCCTTTCGGGGTTGGGCACCCGCCCAGTTTGCTTAGTTGATACCTTTAGGGAACCCAGCGGTCTAGCAACCGGCGATGGTGAGGGAGACTCCGGCACCACTTGACTCACATTAAATTTTTCCATCATTTAATAAAAAAAAAATTGTAAATCTGCCCTAGTAATGAAATCTTTGAAATTGTCCATTGAAACCTCAGAGTCGCCATCAGAATGTCCTGACGATGCTAGTTTCTGTCCTGACTCCAATTGTTCTAAAACATCATCAGGAATTTCTTGGCACTCCATACTCTCAACCGACCTCGCCTCCAGCGACCGGGCTGAGCAGGTTCGAGCTGCCTCAGACCGGACAGCGGGTTCCAATACGTCACGTTCGAAAATCTTCCCAACTTAAGTCCGGGACAGACGATGGTACATGAGCCTCACCGGTTTGTTGCACATAGTCTTTATCTGTAGTCCTCCGAAATAGCAGACATCCGGCTTTGAGGCCTCTCTTGGTACTCATCCGTGACCCTAGGATATCCTCGGTACTGTTCAGTCAACACCTGTGCAGATACACGAGAACACGGTACACTGAAACCTGGCAGCATATTTGTTCTGGGAATCACATAACATGGCCTTTGAGATTGCGACACTTGTTCTATCTGTTGGCTTAAGTTACTAACACTGCGGCGGCGTCTCTGCTACCTCAGTCACTGCCTCCGACCTGCCAGACTGAACTTTTGGCCTGGTCAAGACAGAAACGGGAGCAGCAGGTGTCGTCACCTGCGTTTGCCGGAGCCGCGCAGATGATTGTTTCAAGGGCGACCGCGATCTTGACCGGGTCCTGCCCTCCTTATATGACGAATCTGGTGTAGACAGCTTTGCCTGCCAGCGGGGGGGTTACTCCTAGTAGTGTTAGTAGTGTCATAAGTGAAATTATCGTCTGTACTAATAATTTTTTTGGAAGTTACTTTAGAAGGTTTCTTTTTAGACACCACAGAACGAATTGATTTAGAAGGTTTAACTGCCGGAGATTTGATCACCAAATGATCCTACATAGCCTGGTCATCGCACTGCAATGCTTTTTGAGCTACCTCCTTTGTATAGTTATTGAAATGACCTTTAATTTCTAAAAGAGCCACTTGACACGCTTCCTTATGGTTAAGCAAACCATCGCGGAGTCTAGTACACACACTACATTTCTTAGTCAGTCATTGTCCTCAAGAGCAATCAAGGCAAGTCACACATTAAACACAAAGTTTGTGTTCAAAGATAAGAATGTTCATGCACAGTGGTGTATTACAAAGAGCTATGTATTCCATGACGAGATACCCCCCCGCCGGGTTTGACCCCCAGTCTGGATGTCGTTGTCGAGGTGGACATGTGGGTTCCAAGAATCAATGCTCATGAGGATAACCCAAGACATTTACACATATCATGAACCTCGAATACGCAAGAAAAATAGAAGTAGCGATAACCACTACTCTTAAGTTTCCTGTGTATCCTTCTGGAAAAACCCACACCTTGGGTTACTTCCTTTGAAGGTATTATGACTACTTATCTATGATAATGCTTATCACCGGCCTATACTTAGTACCGTAACTATTCCGTCGGAACGTTAAATGTTAACAAAATGACTCCTCCGCCTCGATGGCGTATATTATGTTAACCCATGACCCGTCCGCCGCGATGACGGATTAGAAGTCTACCCCGCCGCGTGAGGACTTTGATTTAGTATAGGCGAGTCATTCCGGCTCCGCCGGAATCCCTGTGGAACCCTTCTCCTTTCGCCGGGAATTCGTTCTGGTACTCGGCCACAAACGGGTTACTTTGATCTGCTAAACTAGCCCGCCGATAGAGGGAATCCTACAGGGTAGCGCTCGACAACCTTCCGCCGGACAAACAGAACCAAACCTTTGTGTTTTCTAACTCATTTGCCACGGGTTAGCAAAACACACGTAGATATATATATGTCAGGACGTCTACCGACACCTTCACTTCAGCGACAATTTTCGTCATGAATGAGAAGGTCACTTCTTATGGCTAAAATTATTATAATAACAATAATAATAATCACATCCTAGCCATAAAATAAACCCCTAACAAAGGCTGCCCACGAGGCCTAGGGCAAGAAGCACGATAACTCTGCGACACTCTTACCTCCAGGACGAAAGACCAGCATCCTACACCATCTCGACAACTGGCGCGTAGGGAAAAAGACGACGCAGTAAACTACAGAAGGCTCTCCACAAAGTGGAGCCACCCTTAACCTATAGAATCTCCTGATGAGAAAAAACACGCTTAACCCACCAAAAAGGTAGCCAAAAAGCGTTGCCCTGTAGTAAAAAGCCTCACACAATACTAGCTAGGCTAAAAATAGAGCAATAAAAACAATAAAACAATGGCGGCCTCGTTCATAGGGGAAGCGAGGGGATGCCAGCATAAAGCACCCTTAATTAACACACTCCTGGGGGTCGTGCCAATCGGAACATCCGACCTATCTAAGCTAAACCTATTCTAAAACATCTCAGATAATACAAATGAGCAAAAGACTCACTAGTAGAGACCGTAAAATGAAGAATGCAGAGAGGTCCGGCCCTCACGTCCGACGGCAACGAGCCCCAGAGTAAGAAGGAAGAATGGAGCTTGGCGCTTCAGCGTCTGCAAGCAAAACCACGCTATCAACATCCACATGATGAGAAACATATCAGATTAGTGGTTCTAATATTTTTCTTTTTATTATTATTTATTAAGTTTTTTCATAGTGACCTCCCGATCATAAGGACGATTCCGTAAGTGAATATGAGCATACGCTTACGATGTTTGGTCTCTTAACACTCTGGGGCGGTTGATTTGAACAGCTGACTCTAGGGTTCAAAGAATGCCATTACTGTTTAAGGCATATCGTCAATGATGGAGGGGCCATTAATAAATCGTGAGTTGTTCACCTCTCTACTGCTCAGAGGTGTGGCACCTCAGGAAATTATATGATAACAAGCTACCGGAACTACCTCATATCCGTGATGTCTGGTGCCTTACGTTGCGTACATTTGAACAGGATAGATTTTAGTCAGAATCACATTGTGTAAACAATATGAGATAATACTATAAATGTATAGTGTAAGTTATGAGTAGTATGGTATTGATAGTTACATATGTTTAAGTGTCATAATGAATGAGTTATAGTTTATATAAGGTAGTTAGATTGTCTATATAGAATACTAATTCAATAATTATATAAATGGGTATGGAGAAATATGGTTACATACATATATAAAAATACTGTAGTTGTTGGCGGAAGTCTATTGGATTAAGGAGGGGTAAGTGAGGAGGAGGTCAGAAGTGTGGTAAGCCATGAAAAGAGTGAAGTTGGGGAAAGCACCAGGAACAGATGGAGTGTGTGGGGAAATGTTGAGGTATGGTGGTGAGATAGTGATCGAATGGGTATGGAAAATGTGCAAACTAGCATGGGAGAAGGGGACTGCATCCGATGACAGGAAGACTGGCATAATAGTCCCCCTATATAAGGGCAAAGGGGAAAGAGGAGTGTGTGGTAACCACCGAGGAATATGTCTTCTAAGCGTAGTAGGGAAGGTATACAGTAGGGTAGTGATTGAGAGAGTGAGAGTGAGAACGGAGAAATGGATAGGCGACGAGCAGGGAGGTTTGAGGAAGGGAAGAGGATGTGTAGATCAGATTTTTACCCTGAATTGTGTTGTGGAGAAATATCTGGAGAAGAAACAAAAGGTGTATGTTGCCTTTATGGACTTGGAGAAGGCCTATGACAGAGTGGATAGAGAAGGTTTATGGAAAGTACTTAGAATATACGGAGTAGATGGCAAGTTGCTGAAAGCAGTGAAGAGCATGTATGAGGGTGCAAAGGCGGCAGTACGTGTGGAGAGTGATCAGAGCGAGTTCTTTGACCTGAATGTTGGTTTGAAACAGGGGTGTGTGATGTCCCCGTGGTTGTTTTCTGTATATATGGATGGAGTCATGAAAGAAATACTATCAAGAGCAGTGGATGTTGGTGTATCGCTAAAAAGGGAGGGAATTGAGTGGAAGCTACCTATACTGCTGTTTGCAGATGATACAGTTCTGATGAGTGATAATGAATGGGAGTTGCAGGGTCGGGTAAATGAGTTTGGAACAGTGTGCGAAAAATGGAATTTGAAGGTAAATGCGGCGAAGAGCAAGGTTATGGTCTTCGAAAGGGGTGAAGTCACAGAGTGTGAGGTGAAGCTGAACGGTCAGGCTATGGAGATCGTCAACTCTTTTAAGTATCTGGGCAGTGTGTTGAGTAAAGATGGGACTATGGATGAATAAGTGCGGGAGAGGGTACAACAGGGGAAGAGGGTTGTAGGAACGCTGAACACAGTAACAAGAAATAGGGTTGTCAGTATGGAAGTGAAGAAGTCCTTGCATGACAGTGTGGTAATCCCGACACTGGCTTACGGAAGCGAAGCATGGACGTTGGTTGAGAGACTCAGACCAAAAGTGAGAGCAGTGGAAATTAATTACTTAAGAAGTGCGTGCGGAGTTACATGGAGGGATAGACAGACTAATGAGGAAGTAAGAAGGAGGTGTGGTGTGGAAGTAGATGTGCTGGAAAGTGTGAAAAGGAACAACTTGAGATGGTTCGGCCATATGGAACGTATGGAAAGCGAGAGAATGAATAAGAGGGTGTATGAGAGTGAGGTGGAGGGACAGAGAGGGAGAGGTAGACCGATAGAGAGGTGGAAGGATGGAGTGAGGAAGTATATGAACGAAGGCGGTGCTGGTGGGGAAAGGGGCGTCGACTGACTGGGGACAGAGGTGCATGGGGCAGTTCGTTCGTGGCCACACCTTCGGGGATCACGGCGTCAGGCAATAGATAGATAGATAGAAGTGAGGCTTAAAAACTGAGGGTTAAAGTACGACTTCCTGATTTGAATTCAAACGTTCTACCAATGAATCCCACCAATGTATTTGCAATTTTAACTGTCTCTGTTGATTGTTAATCATTGAGTAGTTTTTGTGAATGTTTTTACTACCAATGTGTAATACTTTGCATGAAATTAATTTGCGAGAGGAAGAAGAGCAGGAGGAAGAACAGGAGGAGGAGCACATTAGGAGATACAAGTTTAAGCAGTGAAGGGGAAGCGAGATTTGATTTAATGAATAAGGTAAAATTCATTAGAAGTTTTCACTGGCGTATGTATTGAATTAATACAAAAAGATAGAAAGAGGAGAGAGAGAGAGATACCGGTAGATAGATAGATAGATAGAGAGTGTGTGTGTGTGTGTGTGTTCTTTAAATGTTAATATTCTATCTAGCAAGAATGATAAAACGAAAACAGGACCATTTAGGTAAAAACCGAAACGGATATGCCTACATAAGTAAACAGCTCCCGGTCATATCGGTCATATCGGCCACTGTTCTTACTGGTCTCTGAATAGGGCGCGGTTTCCACAATACTGGAGGTACAGTCGGTCACCTTTCCGACTGGGCCACCTAATGGTTATTTCGCTGGGTCTTTCGCTCTGACATTACTAAGATCGCTCACTCTCCCCACCCTGAATCTGTTGCATATTAGGTCCCATAGATGGCGTAGTTAGATTTGCTGGGAAGGAGAGGGATGGGCTACACGGAGAAGGGGGAGGGGGGGTATTGTGTAGTAAGGTTGGAAGTGTGTAGGATGGGGGAGGGAGGTTACGTGAACTATTTCACCAGGTTTATGGTTACCATTTTATCTCTTGATATTAATTAAGATGTAAATAGTTTTTGCTAGTGAAATCTGCCTTAAAGAAATATTTGTTTATGTGTAATTATTGTTTGCAAACCAATTTGTAGGGATTGCTAGATTCAATATCTATTTAGTAAGACAGCTCTTTCTCACTCATTCACTCACACTATCTATTTATCTATCTATCTATATCTATCCACATTATAGATTAGTCTTTTCCTTAGCTGATGTTCATTTGCTCTTCTTTGGGTTAATGTTGGTCTCTTAATTTTGGTTGAGGTCCCGGGCTGACCCGTATTGTCGACTTGCGGCATTTGTTTTTGGGCTCATACCTCTCTGACTCATGCCTTTTTTATCAAATACAGTATTATGTGTAGCATTGTGTTGTTACTTAAAATAACATAATGTTTCTATGTATTGTATATCCATATCCATCTAGTTGTCATTAGTGAAATGCCCATACCAAAATAACAGCTTTCATAACTGGTCGCGTACACCAAAGAATCCTACACTGTTAGAAAAAAATAATGAGGTCATTCAGCAATAAAAAGCAGTGTAATATATATTGATATAATAATGACATCCTCCAGATGTGTATTTTGTGTTTGAGAAGGGGGGGGGGGAGAAGAAAACAAAAAATATATATATGACTAAAATACAGTTTAAAAATATCAGACTTTAGAACTGGTAACCTACTTAAATAGAAACAAATAGATGTTTGCTCGGAAATTAGTGCTACAAACCTCAAAGTCGTTATAACTTATAAGAAAAATAGGTCCTACTAAATTGTCATTGGAAAACGCTATATACTTTCAAAGTAGCACCAGAGAAGTGTTAGTGGTTTGCATTTCCCAATGTTGATATGTATGATAAAGGTGTTTGTTATTAGCATATACATTTGGATATCAATGCAACTATAATTAAACCGTTCAGAGGGAAAGGGTGAGACGAACTAAATGGACGAATACATCGAAGAGACTTATAAACGAAAGCTTGACTCTAATATCTGTGGATATAGTATTTATTAATCAAAATAATAAGTACTCAGTAATGTTTACTCTATATATTCATCTAAACATATGAAACAAATTACCCGCAGAACCACTTCACCTATGTAATGCAAATTCCCATTACAAGCAGCCCAATTCCTCCATATGACAATCAAAGGTTTGATGTTCTCCACTTCCCTTTACCTAATACATTGTTGCTCTGTGTATGCAAGAGACAAGAGAAAAAACTACTTATAAACATTTTGACCTCCTATTGTCCCCCTTCCCCCGGTCAGAACAGAATGATTAGTACAGAACCATATTCAAGGTGCACTGGAATGTAACTGCCGGACACGCAAAGCTTGAAACAAAGTCATAGGGTGAGGGATAGACACATTTACGGAGTGAATTCCATACTTTACTTGTTGAGCTGAAAAATTACGGGGACATTTAAGTTAACTGTTGGCTTTGAATGGTGGGCAGAAAAGTGGTGGGAATGAGTTACAAAGCAGGTGGCCCTCTGTCTCTGCAGAGTGAGAGGTATACGCTGGGACAGCTGTGAAGAACACTGATTATAATAATAAGAACATAAGAACATAAGACAATGGGAGTCTGCAAAAGGCCGATCGGCCCATACAAGGCAGATCCCTGTCACACCCAACCCCAATTATAGGCCCAACTCACTAATACCTTGAGTACTGACCCCACCAAAACGGTCAGAGATTAACACAAGATAACGGGGGTCTGCTGAGCGCCGATTGGCCCACACCTGGTAGATCCCCCTCACACCCAACCCATCTCGTCCATAAGCCTATCTAATTTTATCTTAAAGCTCCCTATCGTTCTTGATCCCACTATATCACTTGGTAGCCTATTCCACCCATCTACAACTCTATTACCAAACCAATATTTGCCTATATCTTTTCTGAAACGAAATTTATCTAATGTATAACCATTTGTTCGAGTTCTTTCGCTATCACTGAGCTTCAGTACATTTTTCATGTCTCCTTTATTTACCCCACTGAACCACTTGAACACTTCTATCATATCCCCTCTAACTCTGCGTCTTTCTAACGAATGTAAGCCTAATTTGTTCAACCTTTCTTCATATGGTAGATTTCTAATATTATGAATCATTTTTGTCATTCTTCGCTGTACTCTCTCCAAGGAATCTATATCCATTCTGTAATAAGGACACCAAAATTGGACAGCATAATCCATATGAGGTCTCACTAATGACAAGTAAAGTTTCAAGATAACATCGGCAGTTCTGTTACTCACACTCCTTGAGATGAACCCCAGGATCCTGTTTGCCTTGTTACGTACGCTTATACACTGTTTTCTAGGTTTCAAATCGTTGCTAACAAACACACCCAAATCTTTCTCGCAGTCTGAGTTTTCTAATTCAGGATTAGCTAGTTTATATTTTGCATTAGTATTCGTCTTCCCTATCTTTAATACCTTGCATTTGTCAATGTTAAAATTAATCTGCCACTTTACTGACCATTCGTGTAAGGTATCTAGATCCCTTTGGAGGCACTCTATGTCGCTATCTGAATTGTAGGTAGTAGGGGTAGGCAGCCCCGCCCAGGGAAGTACTACCGCCAAGGTTTCGGGAGACTCAGGGAATAGCCTGAATTCCATTTTCTCTCCCAGGCCTTGGTAGCTGGATACATATCTTTCTGCCTCACACATCAGGGGTATCAGGAAAACCCTCTTTATATAACATACACATCCAACTTCACGACTTGCCCTACATTGCTATCCTCTATCCATAAAACACTACTCTTCCCACTACATATCATACATGTAACACCATACACCTTACCCAATAAACATGGCAGTACAATTGTTAAGAGCAAACCTGGTGGTCCCTCGGATATCCACCCCCGGCAGGGTTGGGTCATTGACACAGGGCCCTCCCGGTCGTCATCATGCGACTGTGTCAAGAGCATTGCAACGTCCCAAAGCTGCTCGTCGGTGCAGCTTTTTCTTTAGCAATATAAGGGGACTTCACTCTAACATCAATTCTGTACACCAATTTCTTCAAGCAGAATCCCCTACTCTCCTTTTTTTGACAGAGACTCAAGTAACATCCACATCTGACACGTCTAGATTTAATTTTCCAGGTTATCAACTGCTCCAAAATTTCCGACCTAAAGGAGGTGTATGTTGCTTCACAAAATCTGAAATTGCCCTGGAGGAGGTTACTAGTTTCAATTGTCCCTATTTTGATTATTCTATATACAAATTAATTTCTGCTGGTAAATTTAAATACATATGTTGCATCTACCGTTCCCCAAATATTCCTCCAGAGCAAAGTCTTTTTGATTCTCTGTCCTCACAACTCAGTGTCCTCAACTTAAATGCTTCTTCTGAAATCACTGTGTTGGGTGATTTTAATGTCCATAATGTTGAATGGGCTCACTTATTCAGCCAGGACTGATGATGCTGGTCTTGAATGTGAGCTATTTGCAGACTCATTTAATCTCACTCAACTAGTCAACCAACCCACCCGTGTACCAGATAATCCTAATCATAATTCCCACCTACTGGACTTATTTTTAACAACCAATTCAGAAAATTATGATGTTACAGTGAGGTCCCCGCTTGGATCTTCTGATCACTGTCTGATACAGGCCACCTGTCTATCACCTACCACACCTTCCCACTCTGAACCTGTTTTGGTGACTAAATGGCATTACGATAGGGGAGACAGGGAGGGTCTTCAAGGTTTCTTTATTGATATTCCCTGGACCTCTTTCTTTTCTAATGATGCACACTCCACCTTGAGCCACATACAAGATTTTGTAAAAATTGGAATGGAAACTTTTATTCCTCATCAAAAGTACAGTAAAAGATCTAATTCACCTAAATGGTTTGACCATAATTGTGCTAGAGTAACTGAACAAAAAGCAATAGCCTACAATGCATACACAAGATCAAAAACACATGAAGCCTTTAATTACTTTAGAAACATCAGAAATCATGCCAAAACTGTATTAAACCTAACTAAATCAAACTTTCTCCACAAGCAGGCAAATAAACTTCTAAATAATCCAAATGATAACAAAATATTTAGGTCTACTCTTAACTCATTTAAATCCAACTTCACTACTGCTTCATCCATTCCACCATTAAAATCTCTGACTGGCAATCTTGTAAGTGACCCACGAGGTAAAGCTAACCTTCTTGCGGATATTTTCTCCACCAACTCAACCTTAGATGAAATAAATCAAGATGTCCCTGTACTTAATTTTAATTCGCCTGAAATTCCCTCACTTAAGATCCACACCAGACATGTCAAAACTATTTTGCAGAATCTCTCGGTAGATAAGGCTCCTGGTCCAGATGAAATTCCTCCAATAGTACTTAAGAATTGCTCCTTGGTGCTCGCTCCTGTATTGGCAAAAAATTTCCGTCTGTGTACTCATACCTCATGCTTCCCAGTACCCTGGAAAGAAGCAAACATCCATCCAGTTCCTAAAAAAGGTGCCTCTTCAGATCCATCAAACTACAGACCAATAGCTATAACTTCCACTCTTGGTAAAGTCTTTGAAATTATATTAAATAATCACATAATTAAGCATCTTGATAATAATAAATTAATCAGTGATAGGCAATATGGTTTTAGACTATGTCGATCAACTGCAGCATGCTTTGCCTTCTTACGCATCAAATCAACCAAGCTACAGACCAACATGGTGAAACACATACAATAGCACTGGATATATCAAAGGCATTTGATAGAGTCTGGCATCAATCCTTATTGTCGAAGATGTCACACTACGGCCTTGCATCATTAGTTCCACTAATTTCTTCTTATCTTCATAACAGAAAAATACGTGTAATGGTAGATGGCCTTTATTCTCAATTTCACTCAGTAAATGCTGGTGTTCCCCAGGGATCAGTTTTGGCCCCAATTCTGTTCCTCATTCATATCAATGATCTCATATCTACCACTCATAATCCAATACATTCCTACGCAGATGACTCAACACTCCACAGTTCCTTCACATTTACCAATTCTTTCACCCAACCCGATCTTATAAATTCAAAAATAAACACTGCAATTTCTCTGAACCAGGACCTTTCTAGAATTAATGGATGGGGACTAAAGAATCTAGTTTCTCTTTATGCACAGACAACCAAGTACATTCAATTTTCTAACCGACAGAATCTCACTGACTCCCATATTTTTTAATGATGTAAATATTCCCACTTCCCCTAGTATTGACATTCTCGGTGTAACATTAACTACTAACTTGAGCTGGACACATTATGTTAGAAGCATTGCTAAGAATGCCTCTAAAAAACTGGGACTCCTGTACAGAGTTCGAGAATTCTTCACTGACGAGCAGTTGGCCGTGATATATAAAAGTCATGTGCGTTCTCAGATGGATTACTGTTCACCTCTGTGGGGTGGAAGTGGAGTGGTTGCATTGAGGCAGTTGGACAAAATTCAAAATAAAGCTATTAGATTAATCAATAACCCTGCAATCACACAGGACCTTCCTATATTATCCATACGAAGAAACGTTGCATCCCTTGCATTGTTCTACAGATATTTTCACAGCAATTGTTCCGAGGAACTTGCTTCAATTGTGCCGCCTCTCCACATCTTTCCCCGTAGAACTAGGGCAGCTGAGAGCGCCCATGAATTTACACTTTCTCCTCCACAATGCAGAACTTCTGCTTATCAGAATTCATTTATCCCCAGAGCTACTACTCTTTGGAATTCACTTCCCTCGAATTGCTTTCCACAAACTTACAATCTACAAATGTTTAAATCCAGTTGTTACAAACATTTTATGAATGGAGGATGCCTTTAGGCACATGGACCTTTTTGTTTTATCTGTGTTTTTCCTTCCTCCGTTCATTGTCTCTTTAAAAAAAAAAAAAAAAAATTTGGTCTCCCTATTTTGGTATCGTCTGCGAATTTACTTATCCTACTAGTTATACCTAAATCAAGGTCATTTATGTATATGATAAATAACAGAGGACCCAATACAGATCCCTGGGGGACACCACTCTTGACTGATCCCCACTCTGACTTAGTACCATTTATGCTGACTCTCTGCTTCCTACCAATTAGCCATGACCTAATCCATCTTAACAACGCCCCACCTATTCCATGCGCCTCAACCTTTCTCATCAATCTCTCATGAGGGACTCTGTCGAAAGCTTTATTGAAATATAAATATATAATATCATATGATATGTCATTATCTACTGTTTCATATACCTATGAGAAAAAGCTAAGCAAATTAGTAAGGCAAGAACGTCCCTGAGTGAATCCATGCTGAGAAGAATTGATTAAGTTAAATGTTTCTAAGTGGTTTCTCATTTTCCTAGCAATAATTGACTCTAGTAGCTTTCCTATGATTGAAGTGAGACTAATGGACGATAATTTGATGCTATGGATTTATCACCTTTTTTGAAGATCGGAACTACATTTGCAAGCTTCCAAGCTTCTGGAACTATACCTGTTTCTAATGACTTGTTAAAAAGAAATGTTAATGGGTAACTTAACTCATCTCTGCATTCTTTTAATACTCTAGCTGCTAGCATATACCTCATCAGGACCAGGTGATTTCTGAGGCTTCAGTTTGTCAATTTCCTTAAGCACATCATTTCTAGTTATAGTAATCGTACTTAACCTATTTTCTATACTATCGCTATATACCTTACTGACTTCTGGAATCTGTGCCAAATTTTCATTAGTGAAAACGGATAGAAACTGACTATTTAATGTACTGTAAATTTCTAAATAATGTTCTGTCATTTCTCCTATCGAAGTTTTAAGGGGGCCTATTAGATTTCTAACTTTAGATTTATATAGTTGGTAAAAAGCTTTAGGGTTATATTTTGAGTCGTTGGCTATCCTTATTTCATAATTTCTTTTTTCCGGCCTAATTTCCTTTTTGACCTGTCTTGATAGAGTCTGATAGTAAATAAATAGGTGAGTTTCGCCTTTCTTAAGTTTTCTATATATTCCTTTCCTTTTTCCTATAAGATCTATTAGTCTATTATTCATCCATTTTGGTTGGTTCTGTATCGATCTAAATCTTCTTTTGGGGATATATTTATTTTGCGCATTGTGAAGTGAAGAAATAAACTGTTCATATGTAGCTGTCAAGATTAACTCTGGCTTATCCTGACTTAATTGTTTAACAATAGGGTCCACCCTTAAGGCTCTTCTTATCCCACCATAATCGGCTTTTCTGAAATCTGGGATAAGTGACGGATTCTCTTTAGCATTTCCTGTCCATTGTATATTAAAATAAATAGACTTGTGATCACTATTTCCTAGTTGGTCCCCTATCTCAACATTATTTATCATATGTTCATTATTACTGAGAACTAAATCAAGGATATTATTACCTCTAGTCGGCGAGTCAATGAATTGAAATACAAAACTATCTTGTACCGCCTCAATAAACTCCTCAGAATCTGAGTCGCCGATCTGATGCTGCCAATCTATCTTCGGAAAATTAAAATCCCCCATAATGCACACATTGCTAAACCTTGATGCTATTTTCACTTCCTGCCATAAAGATTTGCCTTCATTTCTACTCATATTTGGTGGTCTATAAATTACTCCAATAACTATGGTCTCGCTACCTTCGCTAACCTCTACCCAAACACTTTCGTTATTATTATTTAGCCTAATACCTGATTTAGTACAGCATTTTAATGAACTCCTGACAAACACTGCTATACCGCCGCCCCTCCTACTTGTTCGGTCATATTTGAACAAACTATATCCTGGCATATCAAATTCTGCTAAAAAATGCTTAGATTCTGTATTAATCCATGTTTCAGTAAGCGCTATTATGTCTATATTTTCATTGCTAACAAGTGCTCTAAGTTCGTCCATTTTATTACATAAACTCCTACAGTTTGTGTAATATAATCTCAATGTATTTCTTTTACTGGTGTCTGGTGGACCTTCTTTTCTTCTATTAGTATCTAATTGACTGTTGTTATTATCTTGTACTAAGGTAGATATTGAACCACTATTTATATGACTATCTATCTATCTATCTATCTATTGCCTGACGCCGTGATCCCCGAAGGGGTGGCCACGAACGAACCGCCCCCATGCACCTCTGTCCCCAGTCAGTCGACGCCCCTCCCCCCAACCAGCACCGCCTTCGTTCATGTAGTTCCTCACTCCATCCTTCCACCTCATATTCGGTCTACCTCTCCCCCTCTGTCCCTCCACCTCGCTCTCGTACACCCTCTTAGTCATTCTCTCGCTTTCCATACGTTCCATATGGCCGAACCATCTCAAGTTGTTCCTTTTCACACTTTCCAGCACATCTACCTCCACACCACACCTCCTTCTTACTTCCTCATTAGTCTGTCTATCCCTCCATGTAACTCCGCACGCACTCCTTAAGTAATTCATTTCCACTGCTCTCACTCTATGACTAACTTCTATTATTGCATTGTCACCGATTGTTTCACTGTTATTAATAACATCTAATTTCCTTTCCTGACTATTTTTTTCTATCACCTAATTTATTTTGTTTTCCTTTGATGGGGCATTTCCAATTTAAAACCCCACCTCAACTGCTCTATCAATTAACTTTCCTAGCATCCCTATCCTTTTCCTACTTAAATGCACCCTGTCCCTTGCGTACAAGCTATCGTTACCGTAGTAGAGGCTCCAGTTGTCTATGAATGGTAATGACAACTCTTTGCACAGCTTTGCCAGCCAGCAATTAAAACCAATTGCTCTGGACAACCATTCACGTCTGACACCTCTTCTTGGCAAGATAGAGCAAGCAATGGGAATCCCACCCTTCATCCTAATCTTATCTAAGGCTACCCTATACAACTTACGCAGTTCAACACTGGTAAGCTTTCCCACGTCATTGCTACCTGCACTAAGTACGACTATGGGTTTATCTCCAAAGTCGTCAATGACGTCCTCCAATCTCTCACAAACTCTACCTATACCTGCCCCGGGGAGACACTCCAGCCTCCTAACTTTGGTGGAGAGATTGTCACCTAAATACCTAACCATAGAGTCTCCAACAACATTGATAAGCTTACACTTACCTTTATTTGTAGTTTCCTTACCTCCCTTACTCGTGTTTTCCTCGCCCCTGGAAACACTCCCAGCCTCGCTATCACTCCCAGCCTCGCTATCCTTCACTTGTTCTCCATCACACTCATCAGGTAAGGTGATGAACTTGTTGCTGGTCTTGAGTGGGTCCCTTTTCAGCTTGCAGGTCGTTGCACTTGTCGCAACCACTTTCCAGGGAGTTTCACGATCCCTAGGAAAACTAGCCTCACTCTTCTTCTCCACCATGGCTAGTTTCAAGGCCAAGTTTTCATCTTTTAGACATTGAATCTCCTGCTCCACATTGTCCAGCCTTTCCTGCAAAGCAAGACAAAGCTGGAAAATATGGGAGGAGGTAGCAATCTCATCAACACAAGCCATGTTTCACTAACAAATATTCACTAGCACCACACTAAGGGGTAAACAGGTTCACTAGCGGTCTCTGTGGACGTCCGCACTGGTCAGAGGTCAGTGGGCAACTGACCATGCCATTGGCCATCTTATGCCATCTTATAATTATAATGGCATAACAGTAACATCCATGCAATTTTCACAATGTGGAGAGATTGTAGACAATATGGTGAAAAGAGTAGAGATTACATGCCTTTGACTGCACCCTTTCAGAGGCATTTTTCATATGCGAACAATACCTGATACGCTTACAACAGTGTCCCTGTACGGAGAAAGAGGCTGTACGGGGATAAGGGGGTAACAGACGATTGAGCAAACCTAACCTCTGGGAAACTTTTTAATCAAGAATGCTAATATGATCTTTCAAATACACACACACACACACTTGTGTTTCGATAAACACTGTTTCACTGCATGCACGCGCATATCAGTATATGTTATGGCTCTAGCCATCTCTCTCTCTCTCTCTCTCTCTCTCTCTCTCTCTCTGTAGGAATAGTGGTTTGGCAGGAGAGTCACAGGGATCGCACTTTCTACCAATTATTATCTTTCGCAACTAACTCAGCGCGTTACAGGTTGCCAGGGTAGCTCATGAAAAATATCTATCCACTGATATTTTAACAACCAATCATGTTATGACTTATACCTATTGGCTTCTGGAAGAGAAAAACATGCATAGGAACTATTTAATATATACTGAAATTTAGCAACCACGCTAGGCCTGAAGAGACCATAATTATATCACTATTCGGTATAAATGGGATGGCCGCAACCTCATCCACGTGGCAGCTGTATGTGTGTGTGTGTGTGTGTGTGTGTGTGTGTGTGTGTGTGTGTGTGTTGGGTTTAAATGCCGATTAAACTATGTTAACGTTAAATATTACATGATTAAGTCTATACATGGGTAATTATATATTATGTGCAGTAAAATGTATAAGTTAGATAAGAGACCCTATATAATTATTAATAACTATATAATTATTAATAACTATATGCGTAATCATAAACCAAGTGCACTGTGAGTGATGGCAGATAATATCTGGACGACCATTAGTTTGTAAAACCTTGTTGGGTATTGTTAAGGTGTCCACTATGTGGGCTGCTGGATCACTATACTCTGTTTCAGCGACGCTGAGATGAGAACGTCTCCCCTAGATGTCAATAATTCTAGCAGATTGGCTCATGCGACCGACCGTATTCAATGTCTCGTCTTTTAGTAATTAATTAATTCTTAAAGGTTTAAATAATCACGGTCGCACAAGTCAATCAGCTGGAACTATTGACATCTGCGTGGTCGCTGAAACAGTATAGTCATTAATATATAACAGACAGCACCACTGGTCATGCTAATGCTACCACAGAAAGTGTAACAGGCAGTCAGACAGTCAGTAGCCAACCCTTCATTCCTGTTAAATAGATGGGGAGGATTAGAAAGGGAACAATGATGAACGGAAGAAAATTAATACAATAAACACCCTTCCAAAGCAAGTATTCTAACATTCGGAACAACACTCAGCATCCATTCACCAGACCTCCATATCATTGATTTCACCTCAGATGATATACACTTCCACAACAAAGTCTCTTCACAACATCGGGGATGATGACCTTCCAGGTGTGTCAATTAAAAGGTTACACATACGTTCATATGTTCTTCCTAACATACTTCCTCCATTCATTCCTGTAACAACAATTGCATATAATATCAGTGTTAATAGCTCATGCATCGACCATGAACCTCCCGACCGTGGTTCCCCTTTATTGTTTTGGCTACAATCATACATTTTATTGAGGCTAGTGCTTGATAATTTCATTCAGCACTGGAGCCACGGCGGTCGAGTGGCAAGCACGCTCACGTGTGAATCTGCTTGACCTGGGTATGATCCCAGCCAAGGCGGACATATTTAGTGGGTGTGAAACTCAGGTGTCTGAAGCAACTGCCAGCAGCCCCTTCTCTGTACCCTCCTACTTTCTCTATCCTAGTTTCAAAGCCAAAGGCGGATGTTGTGCATACGTGCACAACAAACTCACTTGCTCTCATATTTCCGATTTTGGCTCCTCTGAATTCTCAACTTTATGGCTCAAACTTTCCTGTCATTCTCATACTAAATATTTATGTGATATCTGTCTTTCCCCTAACTCTACCGACTTTCCCAAATTGTTTGATTATCTAAACTCTAAAGTGGAACACATTCTAGCCATTTCTCCTTTCTCTGAATCTCCATTGTAGGAAATTTCAACGTTCATCACCACCAATGGCTCTCCTCTAATTTTACTGACCAACTTGGTAAACAAGCCTACGTCTTTTCTATCCTAAATGACCTAGAGCAGTTGGTTCAGCAACCTACCCATATCCCGGATCGCCTCGGAGATCGGCCCAACATTCTTGACTTGTTTTTAACTTCTAACCCTTCTTCTTATACTGTCGATCTTTTCTCTCCTTTGGGCTCCTCCGACCATAAACTTATCTCTGTCATCTGTCCTATCTCTCCAGTACGGCCACCTGATCCTCTTAGCAGGCGGCGCTTGTGGAACTTTGGCTCTGACGAATGGGAGGCTCTCTGGCAGTACTTCTTTGATTTCCCATGGAATGAATTTTGCTTCTGTGGCAGAGGACCCTCGGAGAGTGCTGAACGCATTACTGAGGTAATCCTATCGGTCATGGAGGCATACATTCTTTCTCTCTGACTAGTGCAAAAATTCTTGGTTTACTCATGCTTTTTCTACTGCTGTCCGCAATAAGGAGGAAGCATTTAAACTGTACCGACGCCTTAAAATTCAAGAATCTCATTCTTCCTATGTTTCTACCCGGAAGCAAGCCAAATCTGTTCTTCGACTTGCCAAACACTCTTTCATCAATAATAAATGCACTGAACTATCCAACTCTAGCTCTTCCCAAGCTTTCTGGCATCTAGCCTAAAACCTCTCCAACAATTTTTCTTCCTCGTCTTTCCCTCCCCTTTTCCACTCTGATGGCACAACCATCACTTCTTCCTCTGACAAAGCTGAACTATTCGCTCAAACTTTTGCTAAAAACTCCACCTTGGATGATTCCGGTGCTATTCATCCCTCTCCACCCCCTCTCTCCTACTTATGCCTAATATCCTAATCTCTTCTAAAGATGTACTTTCTACCCTCTCTGGGCTTAGTACATAGAATGCGTATGGTGTTCCTCATGTTGTACTCAAAATCTTTTCATCCGTGCCGACTCCCTGCCTAGGCAAACTCTTTTGTCTCTGTCCCTTCTCTAACGTCTTCCCTTCTTGCTGGAAGTTCGCTCTCATTCAACCTGTCCCAAAGAAGGGTGACCATTCTCAACCCTCCAACTATCGTCCAATTGCTCTCATCTCTTGTGTCTCTAAAGTTTTCGAAACTATTCTTACTTCCAAATTTCTTAAGCATTTATCTTCTCATAATCTACTCTCAGATCGCCAGTATGGCTTCCTTAAGGAGATCTATTAGAGATCTTCTTTCATATCTTACTAACTCCTGGTCATCCTCTTTTCGGGACTTTGGTGAGATCTTTTCTATTGCGCTAGACATATCGAAGGCCTTCGATATAAGAGTTATAGAGTTATAAGAGTTTCTACCGTATTTCCTCATTATTCTGTAATTCACTTCCATTCTCTCGTATAATATTTGTGTATTTCTATGCAATATTCCCTAATATCAATGTGTCCTTTTCCTTTATCCGTATAACGTTTATCCTAAGAACGTGGCGACCACCTAAATTACATAAATGTGTTAATAGTTCTACTCAGTCTTTCTTAAACCTATCCTACGATTAACTTATCTCAGAGAACCTAATTTGTTTACAATAGGAGTACCCTACTCGGTTAAATTATGCGAGGTTAAGAGGAGATGGAGCTTTTTTCTGTTCCCCCTTCTTTCTCAAGTTTAGCCCCATTAGTTTTCTGTTCGTGTCATTTAGGTGTCAATTTTTTCCTGGCAGGCGATAGCAAGCTTGTAATTAAAGAGGAGCCGGCCTTCAGCCGGAACATATTTCTATCGAAAAATTTACAAATTTATCTTGAAGGAGGGTCTTTGGGGGAGTGTTTTTTAAAGCTTGATGGAGGTCTAGGGAGGAAACTAATCTTATAAAATGATACATAAATGAACAAATAAAAGTGAACCAAAGTATATGCTAGGTTGTTGTAGTTGTTCCACAGGCTGTCTGACCGAGCAGCCCCAAAGTTCCGAGCAAGGGCAAATCCATAACCGAGCGCCCCCATAGAACCCTCCCTGCTTACCACTAAGAAAGCGCAGGTGACTGAAGCCGCTCCCAAGCGAGGAGCGGAGGAGGGCGTGGAAATGCCCGGGACACCAAAGCCCCACCCAAAGCCCTGTGCCGCTCACCAATTATAAAGGGAAAGTTGAGGGGCAGAGCAAAAATATTATGCTTGGGCTCCCAGTAGGTTGGCAGTAGGGAGGTTGAGGTCAAGCCACGGAAGAGACACCGTCACATGAGATCTAGAAAATATATAAGTAAAAGGAACAGTCAGAGTAAGCTATGGTTATGGCAGAGAACCCTCAACTCTCGCTCTGATAGACAAGCCCATTACCACAGTATATGCTATGTTAGATGTTACGACCTGGCACTCGGGTACACAAGGGCTCTCAATCAGGACTCGAGTACGGCTCGCTGCCACAACGGAAACACACGATCCCAACCCCTGAGTACTGCCAGCCGAACAAAAAACACCAATACCCTCCAGAGTTCAATCTGCTATAACGGGGTATACAAGAACTCTGTACTAGTGTTCAACAACAGACTAATAAAGAGACAGGAATTATCTAGTCTGGTCAACAATCAAACAATGAAGTAAGAAACAACAACACCAAAGAATAGTGTTGGCCGAAGCCGAAGTAATCCACCCTTGACTAAGAACTTAAGAAGTCCTCCACCCTCTACTTCGGATCGGCACTATTACGTTACGTTAATTAATAGTCCTCAAGCATCGAGCAAGGAATCTTCTGAACAAAGTTAGATGCTTCTCGGATGCTCGTAAGAAGTACGTATCGGATTTTGAACAGTAATTCAATAAGCAAAAACACTGGCAATTAAATACTATTAAAGGTTTAAATTGGCATAAGAATAATTAAAAGAATACGCAATAGTAAATGGCAAACATTAAAAAGAAGTACTCCGCAAATGCAACGGCAATAGCCTACTCGGTTTGTACTCGTGGGCCACTAATCACTAAAGTAGCCAAGCGTGCAACACATGAAATCAATAGTGCATAAACAATATCATACATAAGGAAAGCTTCAATACTATTCTGTATCTACTAATCGAGTAAAGTCTAGCTGGGGTACTGTGGGCAAAAGGTAGCAGTGACTGAGCAAAAACGGCTCGTAGCCTAGCGAAGTCCTCACAACTGTTTAAAGTATTACGTTAACACTAACAAGTGCACTTTGAGAAATCCAGATCCCTTGTATCTGGTTTTCTCCCGGCTCCTTGACAAAGTAAAAACAAACTGTTAATAAAATACAGGGTGGTTAGGCTCTTGCCCTCACGCACTGTAAATTATTAACTCAACACAGTCAGCCGCGAAGACAACCTAGGCTTCACTGAACCGAAACGAGTATGCAGGTTTATCGCTTAACCACTGCATCAAACAACAACTCGTAACACAGAAAAGCCTTACCCCAGTCTAGCATTACCTAGACTAGCAGAAAACAGGAATAATAATAATAACACACAGGGAAATGCATATACAAGTGCAACAAACATAAATCAAACCTATTCTAAGTTAACCCTTCCAAAATAGGCTATCTAATAGGCAAGCATCTAGTGAGAACTCAAGCGATAATACGTTGGCTGACTAGCTCTGCACCAACGGGACCATGGAAGTTAAAAAGGGTAGGGAAAAGAGGAGATAAGAATGTAAGGTAGTAGAGAAAGTTCACATCAGTCAGAAGAATATATATAGTTAGCAAGGGAAATGAGAAGTCGCTCTGCCTAATGAGTTCTGATGAAAAAATGGTTAGACTTCCCTTTTTATACCCGGCCCTCTAGTGAGCCCAACGTGAACTACTAAGGACCGCCCACTGACAATCATTACGTAATATCTCTCTCTCCTCTGGGATAGACAAAGGCTCCCCTAGCACCGAGGGGAGGGGATAGGGGGGAGTGCTAGTGAGTTAGGCCCACCTCCCGCATGGCGCACCCACTGACCCCCAACTGTGGCTGCTGCTTCTCCCATCATTACAAATAAGTTTTACACACAATACTTATAACTAATGATATAAAATAGAACTCGTTGACTCAGATGAAAACAAAATACATATTCATATTACTTATAGTACAACGGCTCACATGAACTAATTTAGGAAACTCTACATAGACTACAGCCAAAGTTCCTGCCCTGACGATCCTAGCGAGAGTGGGGCATGACTAGGCGTTCTGTACAGCATGCTCACATGTGGACATGCGTCACATAGATAGGTCGGCTTAGGATATGCTAGGTAAATATAGTGTTGGTTTACAGGATATATATGTATACTGTACTAGAGTGGCACTTGGTAAAGCGCATATACCTTCGCCTACACTGGCTGGTTCTTTACCAGCCAGATCAGAAAATTTTAATCAGAAAATTATGATGTTACAGTGAGGTCCCCACTTGGATCTTCTGATCACCGTCTGATACAGGCCACCTGTCTATCACCTACCACACCTTCCCACTCTGAACCTGTTTTGGTGACTAAATGGCATTACGATAGGGCAGACTGGGAGAGTCTTCAAGGTTTCTTTATTGATATTCCCTGGACCTCTTTCTTTTCTAATGATGCACACTCCACCTTGAGCCACATACAAGATTTTGTAAAAATTGGAATGGAAACTTTTATTCCTCATCAAAAGTACAGTAAAAGATCTAATTCACCTAAATGGTTTGACCATAATTGTGCTAGAGTAACTGAACAAAAAGCAATAGCCTACAATGCATACACAAGATCAAAACACATGAAGCCTTTAATTACTTTAGAAACATCAGAAATCATGCCAAAACTGTATTAAACCTAACTAAATCAAACTTTCTCCATAAGCAGGCAAATAAACTTCTAAATAATCCAAATGATAACAAAATATTTTGGTCTACTCTTAACTCATTCAAATCCAACTTCACTACTGCTTCATCCATTCCACCATTAAAATCTCCGACTGGCAATCTTGTAAGTGACCCACGAGGTAAAGCTAACCTTCTTGCAGATATTTTCTCCATCAACTCAACCTTAGATGAAATAAATCAAGATGTCCCTGTACTTAATTTTAATTCACCTGAAATTCCCTCACTTAGATCCACACCAGACATGTCAAAACTATTTTGCAGAATCTCTCAGTAGATAAGGCTCCTGGTCCAGATGAAATTCCTCCAATAGTACTTAAGAATTGCTCCTTGGTGCTCGCTCCTGTATTGGCAAAAATTTTCCGTCTGTGTACTCATACCTCATGCTTCCCAGTACCCTGGAAAGAAGCAAACATCCATCCAGTACCTAAAAAAGGTGCCTCTTCAGATCCATCAAACTACAGACCAATAGCTATAACTTCCACTCTTGGCAAAGTTTTTGAAATTATATTAAATAATCACATAATTAAGCATCTTGAGAATAATAAATTAATCAGTGATAGGCAATATGGTTTTAGACGATGTCGATCAACTGCAGACATTCTTTGCCTTCTTACGCATCAAATCAACCAAGCTACAGACCAACATGGTGAAACACATACAATAGCACTGGATATATCAAAGGCATTTGATAGAGTCTGGCATCAATCCTTATTGTCGAAGATGTCACACTACGGCCTTGCATCATTAGTTCCACTAATTTCTTCTTATCTTCATAACAGAAAAATACGTGTAATGGTAGATGGCCTTTATTCTCAATTTCACTCAATAAATGCTGGTGTTCCCCAGGGATCAGTTTTGGCCCCAACTCTGTTCCTCATTCATATCAATGATCTCATATCTACCACTCATAATCCAATACATTCCTACGCAGATGACTCAACACTCCACAGTTCCTTCACATTTACCAATTCTTTCACCCAACCCGATCTTATAAATTCAAAAATAAACACTGCAATTTCTCTGAACCAGGACCTTTCTAGAATTAATGAATGGGGACTAGAGAATCTAGTTTCCTTTAATGCACAGAAAACCAAGTACATTCAATTTTCTAACCGACAGAATCTCACTGACTCCCATATATTTTTTAATGATGTAAATATTCCCACTTCCCCTAGTATTGACATTCTCGGTGTAACATTAACTACTAACTTGAGCTGGACACATTATGTTAGAAGCATTGCTAAGAATGCCTCTAAAAAACTGGGACTCCTGTACAGAGTTCGAGAATTCTTCACTGACGAGCAGTTGGCCGTAATATATAAAAGTCATGTTCACCTCTGTGGGGTGGAAGTGGAGTGGTTGCATTGAGGCAGTTGGACAAAATTCAAAATAAAGCTATTAGATTAATCAATAACCCTGCAATCACACAGGACCTTCCTACATTAGCCATACGAAGAAACGTTGCATCCCTTGCATTATTCTACAGATATTTTCACAGCAATTGTTCCGAGGAACTTGCTTCAATTGTGCCGCCTCTCCACATCTTTCCCCGTAGAACTAGGGCAGCTGAGAGCGCCCATGAATTTACACTTTCTCCTCCACAATGCAGAACTTCTGCTTATCAGAATTCATTTATCCCCAGAGCTACTACTCTTTGGAATTCACTTCCCTCGAATTGCTTTCCACAAACTTACAATCAACAAATGTTTAAATCCAGTTGTTACAAACATTTTATGAATGGAGGATGCCTTTAGGCACATGGACCTTTTTGTTTTATCTGTGTTTTTCCTTCCTCCGTTCATTGTCTCTTAAAAAAAACAAAAAACAAAAAAAATTATATTATAGATCTAAATAGTCTTCAGAGTTCTGAATCTGGGTTCTAGGATGTGATCATAATCATCTAAGTTGAAGTCGGTTCAAAACTTTGTGAGATATCTTGTTTACAGACAAACAGACAAACAAACGGAGACGAAAACATAAACTTTAGGTCAGGACGATACAAATGGCCAATTATTCTAACAATTGATGCTTTCTTTCAGGTAGCAGTACATAGGAACAGTCGGCTACACATTCATGGACCCTCATAAAAGAGAGAGAGAGAGAGAGAGAGAGAGAGAGAGAGAGAGAGAATCACTTGGTCGAATTTTACACTCGTTTGTTTTTCTGTTAAATCTCAATTGATATTCACGAAGGTTGCTGGACAGATAGGATCCAATGGGAGGGTGCGAGGATGAGTTGTTACGGTGCTTTTAATCATAATGTTTTATAGCTACCCACTCTTCCATGTTAGTTAGTACAGGTGTTTATTATATGTGCTCACTAAGTTATTCTAAACATATGGAAATCTAAGCGTATTATATCGTAATGACAGTGAAGCAATATTCACATGAGTAGTTGATTAACCTTTGATTCTACCGCCCCCCCCCCCCCCCCCCCTCTCTCTCTCTCACTAGTTACCCGTACCAAAACCGCGGTCTTACAGCCAGGCGGCTACAAATTGGTGTGGGTGCAGTACAACTTGGCAACTCTCGATACCACCACGCCACACGCTCGCCCAGCACCCACTCAAGCAGTACCCAAGCACTTGTCATGGAGCCTAGACGTCCCTCACGCTCTCGCCCTGATGACACAACCAGCCCTCCTTCTGGGGGTGTCAGCGGCCGTGGAAGGCAGAGAGTGGCTGGTAAAGACCCGGACTTCCATTACTACAGCACGAGTGGCTCCGAGGACGAGGCACCTGCACGTAAAGCACGTAAAACATGTGCAAGCAGGAGCAGTGCACAGAGGTCATTGTCTTTCAGGGACACTGCCACGACCACCCAGGCAACTGCTACCACCACCACTGCAACCACTGCCACCACTACCACCGACGCAGGAGGCCGCCCTGGGGCTGCAGGACCTGCGGGGGCCACTGGGAAGACAGGGAAGGGCATGGGTAAGAAAACTTGTACCTCTGCCACTACCACCGTACCACCACCACCACCAGCCACCTCTGCCGGCCCTTCTGCCCCTGGCCCTGCCAAAGGGAAGAAAGGGACGAAGGGCAAGGCGACAACGGTGACAGGGACAACCATAATATTGCCATCCAGGACCTCTGCTGGCCCTGCCAACGCCGCCCTAACATACAGCTGACTGCCGCAGTGCCGTGGCTGGCCTTGAACAGCGACACAGACTTCCCTCCCTCCCACCCTCCCTCTCACCCACTCACTCACTCCAACTCTCCCCTAAACACATTCATAAGGGTTATATATCGCATAATTGGTCTAAATGCGGTATATTCATTGTTATATGGGTCACCTACATACGTACACGTACTTTATATATAGCATGGCAGTGCTGAAAATACGATATATACGTAATATTACAGCCAACAGACCCTGTACAACTTGGCAACTCTCGATACCACCCCGCCCTCACTCAAGCGGTACACAAGCACTTGTCTCCCGCATAAACTCTCTCACCTCAGTTCCCGCCTCTAAACTCTCTCATAATCGCTTATATGTCGCATATTTGGTCTACATGCGGCATATTCCTTGGTATATGGGTGGCCTACATACATACACGTACTTTATATATAGCATGACAGTGCTGAAAATACGATATATACGTGATATTACAGCTAACAGACCCTGTACAACTTGGCAACTCTCGATACCACCCCGCCACACGCTAAACCCGCACTCACTCAAGCGGTACACAAGCACTTGTCTCCCGCATAAACTCCCTCACCTCAGTTCCCGCCTCTAAATTCTCTCATAATTTGCTTATATGTCGCATATTTGGTCTATATGCGGCATATTCCTTGGTATATGGGTGGCCTACATACGTACACATACCTACACATACTCCACATAGCATAGAAGTGATGAAAATAGGATAAATACGCGAGATTACGCCCTAACCCTCCGTCTCCTCCCTCTCATTCTACACCCTGGGCGCGCGAATATTCACCCGGGAAATCTTGCCGCGCGATGACAATCTGGCCGCGCGATGCCATTCGCTCCACTTTCTTCAACTACGGGCCGCCCCCCCACCTTGGCATTTTTGGGGGTTCAAATATATATGGCTCGATGTGCGCGAACATTCCCTACACGTTGATGTACTTTTCATTGATATTTGCAAGGGTCGCCCAAATCGTCATACCTCCGCACAGGGGTGCCTGTATACTATAGGGGGTGCACAGCGGAGAGGTTAAGTGTGATATTACCTATATGCCTATTTACAATACAATGTTTATTAACACATTACAATATGGAAAACATTGACCAATAATTATAAACATGATACGCATAATATAATGAAGTGAAGCACACATTCGTTGGATGGGACTTTGAGACATGATGATCATAATATTCTGTTGTGGGTCAATAAATATTCTCACCCTCCTATCTGTCAATTTCCTTGTAGGAACTCTGACATTTTCAAACGCGTATATTTTCAGAAGCTTGTTCTGTACCTCGCTGGTGACTAACACTTCCATTTGTATTAGACTTTTAGCTAGTGCAAAGTTTAAAGTGAAACTATCTTCATTTATACTATGCATTTACATTAGCGCTAGATGGGGTTTCAGTTGTATAAATGATTACAGCTGTAATATAACGAGATAATAATACTATATTATGCGGTGACCACCCGGACTTCTCTCCAGTTCTGAATTAAATTATCAAGCACTAGCCTCAATATTATGTATGATTGTAGCCAAAATAATATGCGTGAACCAAGGTCGGGAGGTTCATGGTCGATGCATGAGCTATTAACACGGATATTATATTCGATTGTTGCTTCAGGAATGAATGGAGGACCTTTGTTAGGAAGACCATATGAAGGTATTTGTAACCTTTTAATTGACACACCTGGAAGGTCATCATCCCCGATGTTGTGAAGAGACTTTGTTGTGGAAGTGTATATCATCTGAGGTGAAGCCAATGATATTGAGGCCTGGTGAATGATGTTCTGAATGTTAGAGTGCTTGCGTTTATTATATTAATTATCTCCCTGTCAACATTGTTCCCTTTCTAATGTCCCTTGCTAATCCTCCCTACCTATTTAACGGGATGGAAGGGTTGGCTACTGATTGTCAGACTGCCTATTACACTTTCTGTGGTAGCATTAGATAACCAGTAGTGCTGCCTGTTATATACTAATCTCTATACTGTTTCAGCGACTCTGGGGTGATAATGGCCCACGTAGATGTCAATAGTTCCAGCTGATTGGTTTGTGCGACCGTGATTAGTTAAACCTTTAAAAATATATAATTACTAAAAGACGAGACATTGAACATGGTCGCATGAGCCAATCTGCTAGAATTATTGACATCTAGGAGAGCCGTTCCTACCTCAGCATCGCCGAAACAGAGTATAGTGATCCAGCAGCCCATATAGTGGACACCTTAACAATACCTAACAGGGTTTTACAAACCAATGGTCCTCCAGATATTATCTGCCATCACTCACAGTGCACTTGGTTTATGAATACGCATAAAGTTATAAATAATTTATAAGGGGACAGTCTCTTATCAAACTTATACACTTTACTGCACATAATATATAATTACCCTTGCATAGATTTTATCATGTAATATTAAACAGTAACATAGTTATATCGGCATTTAACACCTTATTGGCGGGCTAGGCGGTCTATTTGACTGTACCGCACAGCGTTTTTTTTTTACCCTAAATAGGGTTGTTTACGTGATCATTTTCATGCCTAAATAAGACCCAGAGCGTAAAACAAGTATCTATCCCTGAAAGTGCGTAAACAGAACTTTCCAATGACACCCGAACCATCCTTGTACGACCACTGGTTCTCTTGCAACGATCGTGCAACACGAGTGCAAAAACCCTATAATTAGGTAATTTCCTTACATAATTCCCTGTGTAGCGAGTGAGGGAGGGGGGAGGAAAGTAGAATACAGTTCAGTATGTCCACCGCGGTGGTGGGGACCGGTCATAGGGTTCGTCCCACCGCTCAGCTCTCTCTCTCAGCAACATTACGTGCTGAAAATGGCGGTCGACATAAGTTGTGCACCGCCACATAGTCCATATTTATTTCACTCGACATAAGTTGCGCGCCGCCAGTTAAGGGTTAATAAGTAGAAAGTGAGGTCCCTGTGACTCTTCTGCCAAACCACTAAGCAGAGAGAGAGAGAGAGATGGCAATAGCCATAATATACACTGATATGCGCGTGCATATAGTGAACCATTAGTGTTTATCGAACCACAAGTGTGTGTGGATTGGGTGGGGGAAAACACAGGAAAGAACTATGATTCTTTATTCTCTAACGTTTCGGGCTATGTATTACCCATCTTCAGAGAGACAGCGTCTCTCTGAAGATGGGTAATACATCCGAAACGTTAGAGAATATTAGTGTAAGTCTATATGAATGAATGGGTCTTCGTTCTGTAAAGAGGGATGTGAGTGGTCATTTTGAGTTTGGTAGATGTAATAATAGTTTGTAGTACAACCTTTAATACAATTTAATGATTGTATGAATCGTTACCATTATCATTAAATCTATTGTATATGCCAATACAAAATAGTTAAAAGTATATAGGCCTAACTTCAGTAGAATATTTAAATATTTAGCATTACATGTTATGCAGACAGTAGCCATCATACATTAGCCAACCTTATTTCACCAATGTGGAGCCTGGCGATTTCGATTTGCTTCATATATATTTGTGCGAGAGATTAGAAATGTCAACGAATCATGCAAAAATGTGAAGTTATGCACGACACAAATATATTGTTAACAGGATTGTAAGCATAATGCAAAATAATTAGCCAAAATACAAATTTCATTCCATTTTCATAAATGTAGATCGGGCTCGGATTATGTAACGTAATCGATAGGTGTGACCCATGGTAGAGCAAGAAAATAATCTGATTATTATCATACGATTATGACACAATTTGTATAAATCTACCCAACATGTCACGTTTAACAAATAAGTAAAAAGGAAAACAAGCAACAACATATCTACTGATCCATACAAGGCTGCTTGTAAATATGATTGCAAAAGGGCAGATACACATATAATGATATGGAGTAAAATAAGTCCATATATAACGTCATTATCACCATATAAGGCATTGTTTTTTTTCTTCTGTGTTAGACACATTATACTTGCGTGACCCGCCATCGAATGTTGTCATATTTGATAACTTGCATCTACTATTGGCCTATATACAGTATAACCTGTTTAAAATCCATATTATAATTTGGTGTCACATAAGTCGTGGGGATAAATATAATTAATGATATAGTATAGATTTTCGCCTACTCTTATGACTTCAGAAAGCTACCTTACATTTGTTATTTTTTAAAATGTACTATTTATTTAAACTAATACAGCATTGTCTTTTCTTTTCTATGCAGTGCAATCTCAGGCAACTAATAACATATTCTCACGCAATTGACAACAGTGATTGTCATTTGTCGACCATCACTCTCTAACCTTGGAAACACAAACTACGTCAACTAGGCATTACTCTTGGCATAATCGGTAATCACACACACACACACACACACACACAGAATATTGTGTGCCTCAATAAGCATTATCGGAGTGAATATGCTTTTGTATCGAGAATTATTTTCGGTTGCGACATTGAACACTTAGCAAAGTCATTATTTAGCAACAGTATTAAATGTATGCTACGCAAGTGAGCTATATATCATAATCATATATTTCGTGACACCTCATTTGATAGTGGGTGGACACAACAATAGCCATTATGTGCGTTTGCGTATGCGTGCGTGTGTGCATGACTATTTGTTTGCATATGCTTGTGGCGTGTTATAGTGTAGTAATTATAGTTCAGAAATATATACATATAAGTATATGTTGTAAGAACAGAAATATAAAGTCATTAAGGTATATTTCTTTGAATATAGTTTTTATTCAAGTTCTATATTTAACAATTATACATTACACTGTATATACAGAATATTAAGCAACATGGCATTTAACAAATGCTGTATGCGTTACATTTTTTGTCTATGTGTATGAGGGAGACAACAGGCAGGTTGCCTGTAACGAGTGTCTCCCCAAAAGCCAAAAGAGTTACAGAGCCAAATTCAAGGGACGTTGTGGTAAAAGAAATGACAGGACACACGAAGTTTAAAATAGCTTAAGTCATAGGATAAATGAAAAATTGATTAAGGGAGAAGTTCCAGAGTTCACCTGTTGAGTAGAAGAAAGACTGAGAATGCCAATTCTTGGCTTTGAGAGCTGGACAGAATAGGACTGGGACTGTGTTGCAAGGCGGGTGCCTGGCACTTACCGGAAGGGACTGATATGATACAAATGATTTCTCATGTATTCACCCATGCATTGGATAAGTCTAAATAACAATATATTCATTGTAATGAATCATAGACATTACTAATGCAAACCAAAACTCCTATATTATCATTGCTGCTGTTCCGTTCTCTGCTAAAACTGTTTCTTAACCCACCGTTCAAAACACGTGTAAGATAATATATATGGAGAGCTTAAGTCTAATGTAAATAACGTTAATATTAGCACACCCATATGTATAAATTATCTTTATATATCAATATTTAGTTTTATGTATAGATGACTGTCAACATGGTTTCCATGGAAACGAGAGCTTGTTGGTAGTTTGGAAATATAATCACAGTAAAGGTCAAACTACCATTACACCAAAAGTAAACGTCTACAAACACATTGTTCTCTACAATGATATTTTTCGTATATTAATTGTCAAATCAAATTGCCACAGTAATCCTTTGTATTTTAAATAGTATAACTATAATAATGGTTTCCAATGCAAGTCACGAGTATATATTGTCTCCAGGCATACCAACAGTTATATTCTGCACATTTTTCTAATCAAAACAACTTCACAGGAAGCACATCAAGCACCTGTTATTTATTAGCGTTGAAAGATAACGCAGGTGGGTCAAAACCATTATATTGTTAAGGACAGTAAAGATAGAGGGTATATATTGATATCGTGACACATGTTGGCATGCCTGAACAGCTGTAAGTGTGGCATTTTCAGAGGTGTTAGGTTGGCGAGGAATTGAACCATACCATTTTCAACTTTCTGTCATGAGACAATAGAGGTCAAAATAGCATAAACGTCTACAGTGAGGTAATGGAAGTTTGATGATGCAAAGTATTTCAGTCCTTATCTAGCTATGCAATAGATCGTTAATACAAACAATCATAAAATACGGTTACCAGCTTCACTTTAATTTTTGACATACCAATTTTCCTGGATGGCATAGAATACATAGACATTCGCATTATTATATATACCTACGGTAGTTCATCAACTAATTTACTTTCGGAATACGTTTATCTTGAGTTAATAGGCATAGGCCAAATAAAAAAAAGTTGATGGCCAGTAAATGTTTGTAAACTGCTTTGTAAAAAGTTAAATGATAGTAAAATACTGTATAACATTGTTGAGAACATTGTGTTTGATTTTTGGTGTAATGGTAGTGTGACCTTTACTGTGATTATATTCCCAAATTACCAACAAGCTCGCGTTTCCATGGAAACCATGTTGGCAGTCATCTATACATGAAACATAATATTGATATATAAAGATAAATTATATATATGGGTGTGCTAATATTAACGTTATTAACATTAGACTTAAGCTCTCCATATATATTATCTAACACGTGTTTAGAGCAGTGGGTTAATTATTATTATTATTATTATAGAAGCTGTCTAAGCCTCCCAACAGGGTGCAGATACACCTATAAAAGATGAATCCCCACAAAATACCCGTAAGTACTGGAGAGAGACTAAGACAACTAAGAAAAAGGAAAAGGGCTACAGTAGTTAGAGAGCCCAGAAGAAAAGGTCAGTTTGTCAATTAAAACACCATTCTAAAAAGAATAAAAGCAAATCATGATTAAAACAAAAATTTACTGCTGTAATAAAACATTAACTCTGGACTTAAAAGCTGAGATATGGGTTGACTGTACAACCTCGTTTGGCAAATGATTCCAAAAGGGAATCATTGAAGGAATAAAACACCGAGAAAACTGAGATGTAGACAAATTAATTGGAGTCATGGCAAGGTCATTAAGACTTCTCGTAAATCTTGTTGCGCGAATTGGAATAAAAGGTTCTGGTAAAACACTATGCAATGGATGCTGAGTATTGTTAAAAATTTTAAATAAAAAACTAAGGGCACCAACCCGACGCCGATGATGAAGATCAAGAGATAGAGCAGGGAGAATAAATTTAATAGAATTAAGAGCTTTATCAAGCAATTTCAAATGACAGTCAGCAGCCGAGTTCCAAACAGGAGAGCAATACTCAAAATGAGGCAAAATAAAAACATAATTTTGTTTTATGACTGTGGTTTCACAAGCGAATGTTTTGTAACACTTGCGAAGTAAACCAATCTTTTGAGCAATAGTAGAAGACAAGGAACGAATATGCTTCTCAAATGTCAACTTAGGATCGAGAGTCACTCCAAGCAAACGCAAACCTGACACATCCTCAATTTGTTCACCAGAAACATGCAAACAAGGAGGAGGAACCAAAGTACGTGATCTACTGATTATCATGGAGTGAGTTTTCTTAGCATTAAGCTTCATACCCCAAAGTTCACACCAAGAGGTAATCTTAGCCAAGTCCCTGTTTAGAGATGCTGCAACTTCGATTCTACTCTCTGGAGATGGAATTGATGAATATAAAGTTATGACATCGGCATAAGAAACTAGTTTATTTTCAAGCTCAGAGCACAAGCAAGCAATATAAATAATGAAAAACAGAGGCCCAAGCACACTGCCCTGTGGAACACCCGAAACAACAGGCACAGAAACAGAAGTGCACCCATCAATGACAACATGCTGAGACCAGTCTGTCAACAAATCTTTAAAAATAGATAAAAGACTACCACCAATACCAAAAGTTGCAGCTTATAGAAAAGGGCTTTATGATTAACAAGATCAAAAGCAGAACTAAAATCAATAGCCACAACACGAGATTCATACCCTTTGTCCAACGAAGACTGAAGATCATGAGATAAAGTTAAAAGCGCATCGCAAGTACCCAAATCTTTGCGAAAACCAAACTGTGAATTGGGTATTATATCAAGACGATTACAGTATGAAGAAAGGCGTCTAGCTAAAAACCTCTCAAAGATCTTTGAGAGAATAGGCGTTATGGATATAGGACGATACTCAGATGGGGATGACGAAGCAGTAGCTCCCTTCGGAATTGGAGTGATGCTAGCTTTTCGCCAGCAAAGAGGAAAACTACCAGATTTCAAGAGCAACCTAAATACTATAGCCAATTTAGGTGCTAAGACAACACCAATCTTCTTAAAGAAGAGAGGGAAAAATCCATCTGGGTCAATCCCACCATAAGTGTCAAGATCCAATAAATATTGTCTCAATTCAGCTGATTTGAATGCTATCGACTTTAGATTAGGACTAGGGAAACATGTCAAGGGCAATTGCAATTCCTGATCACTCTGCTTACCTATGAAAATATTAGAAAGCATATTACCCTTAGTTAATGGATCAAAAGAGATAGAACCATCAGAATCACGAAGTGGAGGCATGGTGGAGTCAATTCCAAATAATGAGGCCTTAAGTGAGGCCCACCATTTATGTGGCTGAGTAGCACCTGCGAGAACTTCCTGCAAATGGGAATTGTAATCCCTCTCGGCTGTACTATATATTCTCTGCGCAACTGACCGAAGATGTACATAGTCATCCCAAAGCAACTGGATTCGATTATGTCTCCAGCGGTGATATGCAGCCTGCTTGTTATTATATGCATGCTTACAGTCGTTATTGAACCAAGCTTTATCTTTAATACGGGATTTGATTAACTTAGAAGGGACTCTTCTTTGCAGGATGTCTAAGAGAGAGTTATTGAGGGATGAAACAGGGTCATCAGATCTTAGTATGTGATTCCAGTGGATATTGGTAACATCATCACATACATTTTCCCAATTAACTCGAGATTTAAGATAGACTTTACGAGATATAGTGATATCTGGCACAGTAAATTCAAGATTGATTTTACAGGTTACAGCATTATGGTCAGAAGTACCTACAGGAGCAAGAACTGCAGTCTCCACAACACCAGGAGCATCTGTTAAGACGAGATCAAGACAGTTTCCAGAAATATGTGTAGGTCCAGCAATCAACTGCTCACACCCAGATAAATTAGCAAAATCCATGGCAGCGTGACCATTTCTATTTGTTGGAGAGACCGAGTTCAGCCACTCTTGATGACGTGCATTAGCATCTCCAACAAAAACGAAAGATGACTTGACATCAACAGACTGAATTAATGCCAAGGCATTTAAAAGACAGTCATATTGATTGTTATTGGCATCAGGATTTCTATATAGGCTAAAAATGTAGTGGTTATGATATTTACTGGAAACTTTAACCAACTGGATCTCGTGGCAACCACAAAGAAATTTCATCAAAGGCTGGGCATGATAGCCAGATCGGATGTATAAACTCATTCCACGAGCACGAGGAAGAGAGTTACGGCGAATAAGAAGTGGTTTATTAAAGCCAGGTATGAGCAGTTCTGAAATGTGTCTATGGTCAGAAACAAGAGTTTCGGAACAAAAGACAATGTCATAATCCACTGATGCCATAGTAAGATCTTTAATGTTCTTATTAAGACCACGGATGTTAGAATACAGAAACTTCTTCTCGCAGGATGATTAGGTCTATGAGGACCGGGATTTAATTCTATATCACCGGATAAAAGAGCAAACAAAAACATATATAATTGAAAGAAGCAAACCATACAATATGAAAAATGGATGGATATATAGGAGTCGACCCAGAAGGAACCATCACATCTGGGCAAGGCGAATCAACCCCCAAGGACACCATATCCAAGAGGGAACAGTAGTGGTGGATTTTAAAGAAATGCAGAGAGATAGCAGAAAAGAAGGACAATACTCCTGGAAATCCACCAAACTTTAAGTCTTCCTTATCAGCCTGCTGTACCAAGGAAAAAAACAGGAGATTGTTGTGATAGAAAGAGCGCTGTAATAGCACCATAACAGCAGGGATGGATGGAAACAGACAAAGGAAGACCTTGGTACAAAGGCTATGGCATTATCCAATTCATCCACCATGGCAAAAAATTACCGTAAGGCAAATAATTACCATGAAGTTGCTAGATGGCCGTTGACTAAAAAGTTCCTCCGCCCTTTGACAGGTATTGTTTTTAGTCCTGCAGGGTGTCTAGCCACCCACCCACCAAGTAAAGAACCTGGTGGGGGAGCCGGTTTCGTCGCCGACAATCCGACCATGAAAACAGGTAGTATCAGATTACATGCTAGCAGAAAAACCTGACCTGACAGAAAAACAACAGCTTAAGCAACAGCTTAAGCGGAGAACGGAACTGTAGCAATGATAGTATAGGAGTGTCGGTTTGTAAGTAACGATTATTTTGCATTACATTTTGGGATAATGAATATATTGCTATTTAAGCTTGTCCAATGCATGGGAAACAACATGATACATAATTTGAATCATAACAGTCATATAATGCATAAGGCATAATTGTGCGTTGTTGCTTAGTCTTCTGCATATACAGTGCAATGTATACTAATTGTAAATTATAAAAACAAACTTAAATTACTTCTGAATTGAATAATATATATCTTGAAGACGATATAATTCTGTTCTTACAACTTTTAATTATTTGTTTATATTTCCAATTTACAGTAATATTACTACACACATATGCAAAAAAACAGGCATGCACACACACACACGCATACGCAAACGCACATAATGGCTAGTTTATGTCCACCCATTATTACATGAGGTGTTACGAATGATATAATTATGATATGTAGCATAATTGTGTAGCATATAATTATTATTGTTACTAAGTAATTACTTTGCTAATTGTTCCATATTGCAACTGAACATCACCCTCTTTAAAAATATGATTTACTCCGATAAAGATTATTGTGTCCAAGAGGCTATACAGGACTATTTCGGCTCTTTGGGAGTAATACAACTTGTATGTGAGTGTGTGTGGCAGCAACGCTGCCACCTTTGGTCAGGGGGTAGGGTAGGAAAGTACCAAAGGGGGTGTAAACACTCCTTTCCGCAACGGTACCAATGTTTCTGTTCTGACTGAGGGAAGGTGGTCAACATTTGTATAAGTAGTTTTTCCCGTTATCTCTTTCATACACAGAAAAACAATTAATTAGGTAAAGGGAAGTGGAGAACATCAAACCTTTGATTGTCATATGGAGAAATTGGGTTGCTTGTAATGGGATTCTACATTACATGGGTTAATTAGCTCTGCGGGGCATATTTGTCATAGGTTTAGATGGTTATATACAGTAAACATTACTGAGTACTTATTCTTTTTAATAGATACTCTATCCACAGATATTAGAGTCAGACCATCGTTTATAAGGCTCTCCGATGTATTCGTCCATTTAGTTCGTCTTTCCCTTTCCTTATTGCTCTCTCTCTGAACGGTTTAATTATATTTGCATTAATATCAAAATGTACAGTACAGTATATGTTAATACCAAACACCGGTGTCATACATATCAACATTTGGGAAATGCAAACCAATATAGGTTATCTGGGGCTACTTTGAAAGTATATAGCGTTTTCCAATTACATGTGAGTAGGGCTTATGTTTTCATTAAAGTTATAAGGATTTTGAGTTTTTTTAGTAAATAAGGGAAAGAAGAAGAAATAAATAAATATTCCATGCTCCTCCTAAATTCATGAATATGCGAAACCACTAATTTGTTCATGGTGCTGGGTTAGTTGTAATGTGATGAACGTGTAATGGTAAGGATACACATAGGTGCTATAAGTTATAATTAGAGTGATGAGTATTTTATGAGAATAGGGCAAACCTCATACCCCTAGGTATGAGACAGAAATGTATGAGGAACCCACACACAAATGGTGCAAATCGACAATGCGGGCCAGCCTGGGACCTCAACCAAAATTAAGAGATCAACATTAACCCCAAGAAGAGCAAATTGATATCAGCTAAGGAAAAGACTAATACATTATTTGGATATAATTATATCTAGCTATCTATCTATCTATCTATTGCCCGACGCTCGCCGTGATCCCCGAAGGGGTGGCCACGAACGAACCGCCCCCATGCACCTCTGTCCCCAGTCAGTCGACGCCCCACCCCCCACCGCCTTCGTTCATGTACTTCCTCACTCCATCCTTCCACCTCATATTCGGTCTACCTCTCCCTCTCTGTCCCTCCACCTCGCTCTCGTACACCCTCTTAGTCATTCTCTCGCTTTCCATAGATGTATATATATATCTATATCTATATATATATATATATATATATATATATATATATTGAAATGACGGGCCTTCAAGCAAACCCGGAAGGAACAACATGTAGGATAGCCAGTCTTCACCCACCACAACATAAGAAGAACAAGAAGCAGACGGAAAGATCAAACAAAATAGAGGAGTCACCCCTGATTACCCCAACCAGAATATATAAGCCACCCAATTTACCACATACTCTAACAGTCTAACCCATCAACAACACAGTTCGAGAATGGGAAATCTCAGCCAATCACCACTCACCTGTGTCAACCAATTACCTCCCACCTTTTAAATGAAGTTGACGATCCAACACACAGCATTCTCAGTTTCTCCAGATTTGCATTACAACGAAAATGTGTTAATGCTAATGCAACATGAACACCCCGAGGCCTACCGACATAAATGGAACTGAAAGACAACCCGGAAGACGTATAGATACAAGAATCTCCAGGTAACGAGATCTAACCAGCAAGATATAAGAAGATTCATGTTGAACTAGGAATAAAGGCCAATCCCAGTTTACGAGAGATTTCTCAATCATTAGGCTAAGTAAATAACCATTAACTATGTATTATTATACCTTGGAAGTATACCAATATGTCAATACCAAACTTCCAAGTCTAGGCTAAGTATTTACCTCACAATAACCACACAACCATACCTCCCTAACCTTGTGACTCCGAGACCGGGGAAACGAGAGTCGAATATAATGCCGCATATTACCTGTAGAAAATTAGAGAGGGGTATGCAGTCCACACCTCAATACTATTCTAAAACCTTCAGGCTCAGAGTAGCTAATTAAAAGTGTTGGGTTGCCCCAGTCATCCCCCCCCCCTCCCCCCCCCCCCCCCCGGAGAGTACCTATCTGAGGTATTCCTGAAGTCCTACCTGTGGACTAGCTGAAGTTTGGACCTCTGGACCCCTGCTCGAGCAACGCCCCTGAAGTGCTGCTCCACGGACCCACGATCAACGTTGGCCAGACTTGTACTCTCGACCCCTGCCCTCCAAATACCCTAAGTGTCCCTGTGTATCTTACATTGTGTTATTGTTGTTGAGGTAATAAGGTAAAATATGTGAACCGTGCTGTGTTAAGCAAGTAGGTGATCTGTGCCTAAGATCATTCAGTGTTCATAAGTGTTAATCCTTCAGAACCTAATCTACCACTCGTGTTATAATTGTAATTTAACACTAAACTTATTCCTTAATTAACCTGCCATCACACTTTTACATACATCATATAAGTATATTCAATCAGTTACCTTGCCCCCACGTCACAGATTTTCCTATATATGTATTCTGTGGTGTATTATGTGAGTTGAAGTCGCAGTGTATTTCGTGAACTGATTTCCTTCTGCAAACATTAATACCTATAACCTACGCTCAATTTCATAGCGAATGTATTTGTCCCTGTGATAATTAATTCACTCCTCCCTCTCCCATCTTAAACTCAGTGATATAACCACCTTGTAATATTTTTTTTTAACTCGTATTACCGTTCATGTGATTACCGATGTAAGTAATTCTGATCCTCCCTGCTCAGGAATTCCAGCATTGCATAGTTTCAATTACTTAGTTCAACATCATTCCCTTACACTTTGTATATTAGTGTATGTAATTTGAAGTCTCTGTTAACTTGTTCAGAACTTCTATTAATACTGCTGTAAGTATTATTTAGCATGACTTCGTCGTATGCGCCCAGTTCTTCTGATGTATTTATAGATCAGTTTATTCTACTCTTACGCTTCAATTATAACAGCGTTCTCTTCTCAGAGCCATTCTTGATTAACTTTGTTTATTCATTTTAGTCAGTCTCTATATCACTTTGTAGTGATTTACTCAGCATATTCCTGATTCCATATTCATTATATTTATATCTGAATTCCTAAGCTCGATTCGTTATTATTACATACGATCGCTTAACGTGAATATAAGAGATAAAATAATCACGCCTAGTTACTATTTCTGCGAGTCTAACTTTGTGTAAATTAAATTACTTATTTATCTGCCACCAGTTATTTTGAACTAATTTTGAGACTCAGCTCATAGTCGCATTAACCACAAATTAAACTCTCAACATCTCAGTCCAGCTAGTGACCTGACCGGTCTACCTTAAGTCGGAAGGTCACTTTAGGATACGTGCCTTCACACCTGGTGCGCCCCCCCCCCCCCTTTACCGTGTGACTCACCCCTTATATCGGCGTGTTTGTTTCACACTCAACTCTCCCCAGCTCTCGATTTGAGATTGTTTATATTTGATTACTGCATTACTTCTTTCACGGAAGACACTCGACCCCCATTGATTATTGTGTTGAGGGTTGATATTATATGTTATAGGTCTTTTAGTTGCTACCTTATATTTAACCACAAGTTGTTGATACCATTCTCTGATTATAAACACCAATTCACTAACACTATATTGTCAGTGCATTGTCGTTAATATATTTCATTGCATCAGAGACCATCTGAATACACCAGATTATATTCATTTTGTACTTTGCCACTATTTAACCATTCTATGAAGATAGTCTACGGCTCCACTAGCTAGACCATTCTTTAAATAAAACCCAACTATGTATCTATATCTGTGTTGTTATGGAGTTCTGTATTATCCTAATTGAATACCTATTGTGTGTGATTAAGAACGTGCTAGATTTGACTCTGTCAAGTTTTATCAAGGTCTATCAGTCCATATTTGGATCGTTATACAGACTATATCACGATTTATAAATAATTATAACCCGACATAACATATATATATATATATATATATATAGTGTGTGAGTGAATAAGTGAGAAAGATCTATCTTACTAAATAGACAGTGAATCTAGCCATCCCTACAAATTGGTTTGCAAAAATTAGTAATACATATTCTAATATTTCTTAAAGGTTGATTTCACTAAAAATAGCTGTTCAATAATTGTAATTAAAATCATGAGATAACCATAAACCTGGTGAAATAATTCACTTAACATCCCCACCCTACACACTTCCAACCTTTCCTACACGATAATACCCCCCCCCCTCCCCCCTTACCCCCCATAGCCCCACCCTCGCCTTCCCAGCAAATCTAACTACACCATCTATGGGACATAATATGCAACAGATTCAGGGTTGGGGGGAGTGAGCGATCTTACTAATATCAGAGTGAAAGACTCCCAGCGAAATTACCATTAGGTGGCCCAGCCGGAAAGGTGACCGACTGTACATGCATGGTACATGCTGCACACCACTCACACATCAAGAGGTGTCCCGCTCCACTCCTTGGGCACCTCATCAACCCCAAAGTCCATATTTTGAGACTTAGATAGAATTCACTCGCCACTTCACCCATACCACCTGTTGAATTACCGGTACTACTGTTGATCTACCACCGGTTCCTGTTTATCTCAAGTTATATTCTACCACCTGTTCCTGTTTATCTCAAGAGATAATTGCTGTGTTGTTGCTTTTGATTACTACTGTTGATTCTGCAACTACGTTTAATAATAAATACCAGGCTGATTGACTTGTGTATTCTTCTGACTTCCCATTAGGTCAATAAATATAATTGGGTGGCGGCAAGCGATAATCGTTAGGGTTACTACAAGTATGTATACAGTATACAGTAAGGTTACTGAGTGGCTACCGGGAAACCAAGGTACATATTAAGTATGTATACAGTATACAGTAAGGTTACTGAGTGGCTACCGGGAAACCAAGGTACATATTAAGTATGTATACAGTATACAGTAAGGTTACTGAGTGGCTACCGGGAAACCAAGGTACATATTAAGCTACACAGTGACATCGGTGAAAGCTACTAAATTACATTAAATATTATACCTTACTTAACATAAAATAAAAATACATATTTAGTTTAAAACTTTACAAAATCATATCACATAATATTCTTTAAAATGCGGCATAGCATAATAATTAGTAGATATCTTGAGCTGAAGGTGTTGTTTAGAATTATGCCAAGTTATGTCTTGATAACCGTATAATTACTGAAGGTTAAATGAAGTGATGATTAAGGTAATTGCGATGAAACTGTGAAAGATAAGGACCTGTTAACTTTAATTGACCACTTGCGAATTTCAGGCTATAAGGAAGTTGGAGCCGTAGACATCGATATTCAGCTGAATTAACACCACCGGATGGATGGGACTCGTCAGCCTTGGTCGGCCACCCATCTAGGGGAAAAACCCAATACAAATATGTACTACTTACCTAAGAGTGAAGCAGGTTTGTGGATGGACTAGCCTCGCACCACTGTATCAAACTAATTCTAAAAAAATACATAAAGGGCATCGGAGTTGGACGGACCCTAAGTTGGGTGGTCAATCCTGTAAGTCCTTTAACACTTACGCTGCGGGCATATTTCCACCTATTTCCACATATTAGGGCTCTATCAGGCACTCTTGATTGATTAAGCAAGTATCTGAATGAAATTAAATGTATTCAGCCAAAAACTAGAAGAAAATATCTTCAAAATTATATCAAAAGGAGCTTCGTAGCTCACGAGCTTCACCCGCAGCGCTACCATACATTAAAATTAGCAATTATCGCTAATGTCACGGTACATTTGCCTTTGGCAGCGCTGTATATCTAGCGAGAGTATGGCTCATACTCCTCAGTGCACCGGCCGGCTGGCTGGAGGAAGGACGGGTTTGCCTATCACGCTCCCGCTCCCTCGCACTCAATTATACAGACTTTAAGAGGCTTTAAAAGCCTGTGAATTGCTGTAAATTTCCATGGCGTTCCTAAATGTCTCCCGCAGTCAATGGGTTAATAAACTTACACAAGTTGTCCTTCTCACAGGGGACAGGTCCGCTTGGAGGCGTTTTGTGTATGGCCCACGCTCATAAAGGGGAGCAAGATGTCCGACAATAAATAAATAGATAGATAGATAGAGACAAAACATGTACACCACTTCACCACGAGTTGTAAGTTTCACATTATCATTAAACATTTGTGTTTTCATACTTAAAAAAGAGAGAACCAAAAAAGATGACTATTTATCTAAGAGATAATTTTATGTAATATTATACCATATTAAATCTAATATTAACCACCACTGGAGCCTAAACCCTACCAATATATATTTATAAGGGTACAGTATATCCACTATGGACACTTTAATTATTCTCTTCACACCTTTTTGAAAACCATTATTGTATAATAATGATATATTTGTGATATGACATCGTCGGACCTCGAACCCGGGTCAGTAGCGCAGTAGTCCAACACCAAACCAACTATATTCCGTTTCATTTTAACTGGCGGAAAATTGCAAAGGTTCCATCACGATGTTTCAGTTATTTGAAGACTTAGTAGTGAAATATGATGCTAATAACATATACCTGGTCTTAATATGATGGAGAGGCGTAGCAGGTAAATATTTTGTCATTAAGTATCGAGAAAGAAGCTAATAATGGATTTAATTTATCACTAGATGAAAATAAACAGAGTATAGTCCACCAATAAGCTTAAAAGTTATAATTTCAATTGTAACCAGATTCCATCCACCACCACCCGCTCCGACTCGTGGTCATGCAGCTTGATGACACACACATATCACCCACACGCAAACACTATACCCTGTTCCAGGGAGGTAGGCTAAAACTGTAGAAAATTAACCTCTTTAACTCCAAAACGACTAGAGTAATCGAGCTAATATTTCTACCATTTGGGAAGGGTCAGCCAGATAATAAGTGTGGAAATCTACAGTCCATTTGTTCTAGCTCTTTTTGAGTTACAGAGGTTAGGGTTCACGATTTCTAACATATCTACTTGGAACATGGTATAGCAGCTAAGGCCAAGAGAAGGATACTTGCAATTTGGGGCACAAAACTTCACAGAAGATACAAGTAGAACCCTATAATATTTTTGCGATATGACCTGGCCAAGCCTTGAACGTAAACATTAGTGTAGCTTACCATAAGACATAGAGATAATGACATAGGCCACTGTAGTCAATAGTAACGCTTTTGTTCTCTCCAAATCTATGGTCACCAAGCCACACTTCATATCTGCAACACAGAAGCACATAATTAATACAAAATAATAATCATCTTAAGCCTTAACAAAATATGAAGACTTATTTCTGTCCTGTTTTCTGGCTATTATTAAACGATTTTATTAAGATTAGGAAGGGAATACGGAAGTCAGATGGTAAATTTGAGATAGTCTTTACCCGTTCAACTCCTATATTGATCCTTCCTAAAGTATATACAATCTTCTAATGATAGCAAGAATATACTGTCAAAATGCAGGCCACTTGAAATAGGGGAGCTATCCCCCCCCGCCAAAGGTGGCTTTCTAGGGCCATTCCTAGCTGATGCTGAGAGGATTGGATTCTAGGCATGCGGTGATGGTCTGGTCTATCAAGTTGATTATTTTCTGTCATACGCATAGCTTACTCTGACTGTACCTTTCGATTATATATTTTCTAGATCTCAAGTGGCGGCGTCTCTTCCATGGATTGACCTCTACTGCCAACCTAGATGTTGGCAGACTGGGAGCCTTAACGGTAAAGCGGGGAGGGTTCTGTGGGGGTGCTTGGTTATGGCTTTGGCCTTGCTCAGGACCTTGCGGCTGTTTGGACAGACAGCCTGGCGAACAACAACAACTTCAACAGTCAAAATGCGGCCCATTCTTCAAAGGGTAAACCTCTTGAACTTTATGACGCATTTTGGTAGTTTATTCTGACTATGCTTAGACAATTCTGTGATGCCCAGTAAGAATGTCTAGGAATCAAAGTGGTAAAAGCTATCTCAATGAACTATCTACAATACAATCGATTTGATAAGTTCTTGGAAGGATCTGAGGGAAAAGGGACAATTAAACCTGTGACTTATTTTGTTTTTGTTCTATGTGAGTGAGGGAGACAAAAGGTAGAACTGCTTGTAGCGAGTGCCTCCCCCAGAGTAGAAAGAGTGACAGGGCCAAAATCAAGGGATGTTCGAGCCAAAATGCCTGGACACACAGCGTTTGGAACAATTTATGGCATAGGAAGAAGGAAAGACTGATTCCAGAGATCAGCAGTTGAATAGAATAAAGACAGAATAATGTGTCACTCTTGGGTTGGAGAGTTGCACAGAGTAGAGGTGGGATTGTGTTGCAAGACGGATGCTATGAGCTCTACGAAGAAGAGGTGGTATACACAGAGAGAGTTCTGAGGAACACTGATTATTGTACTAGTGGTAGAATAGTGAGAGAGTTGCAACATTGCGGCGAAGAGAGAGAGACTGCAGATAATTGGTGAGTGGACGCGAATTAATGAGACGGAAGGATTTCTCTTCTACTTTATCTTGAAGTGCTGTGTGAGAGGATCCTCCCCATAAGTGTGAACAATACTCAATACATGGACCCACTGTGCCCCTGTACAGAGCAAGTAGCTGCGCAGGGGCAAAGAACCCCTTGAGGCGGTTAGGCACACCCAGATTCTGGGAGGCTGCCTTAGCAAGACTTGTAATATGGTCCTTCCAAGAGAGAGCATGGCCCCTGGGCCATGCAAAATCTCATTCCTCTAACTCCCCTCCTTCCCCACTTTCCTCCTCTCCTTCAGTTATCACCTATTTTCCCTGTTATTCCCTTATTCTGAGGTATATTTTCGTGCTAACATTAGAAATCTGGTTGGAGGGTGTGGTCATCACTGATAGCAAGCGAATGCAAGAGAGAGAGAGAGAGAGTATCGATCGACTGTGTCTCAGTGGCCTTGGGGGAAATTGGCGGGAAAGCAGCTTGCCTCACCCATACATTATACAACTCGCGGGCTATATCTCCGATTTTGACCATCCAAACGCTGTTTTCACTCGTTTTATTGTTGTTTCAGGTTAATACCTTTATAATCAACCCATAATAGGCACATATGGATAAGTATTAATTCTATTAATGGCACAATTAATATTTTAGTGACGGAATCACCTCAAATACGTCTGCACAGGGGGACGTTTCCAATTACCCCCATGCGCACTGTTAGGTTAAAAGCTTATTGAAAATAATTAGATAAAAAACAAAATATATATATATATATACAGTATATACTGTATATGGGGCAGAATTATAGGGTTAATACAAAAGAGGGGTAATTTAAACAAAGTTAAGCGGGTGCGATGATACCGTAGAGTTAAGGGAGGGTTTTAATTTTGAAATATAGAGGGATTCTGAAACTCTAATATTAACACGTTGACAGGAATCCAAAATATCAAAATTATCTTTTTCCACACCAAAACCACAAGATATAGCGTGTTCCCGTACAGCTGAGTAAGAAGGCGGCTTGAGAGGCAGACCTGTTCTACTAGACTGACCTATGTGGTCGTCAATTCGAGTTTTGAAAGCTCGGTATGAGCTTCCAATATACCCTGCCTGGCAGCTAGGGCAAGCGAACTTGTAAATAATTGACAAACGAAGGTCAGTGGGTAGTCGATCTTTAAAATGAACCCATTTTAAACGTATTCTTATGAATGAAGCTGAAAGTAAGTTGAGGGTAAAATTTGAGCAAATATCTTCTTAAATTATTTTCTATTTTACTCAAGACTTCGCCTAGGTAAGGAATGACTAAAAATATCTCCTACTTTCTAACTGTCGGAATACTATGTTTTGGTTGGTAAATTCTACACAAATAATTATTTACAATTTTATAAAAGATGTTGGTGCTATAGCCATTCTTCACAAAAAAGTCTTTTAGAAACAAAATGTCTTATGAAATAATTGGTAACTGGATGTGAGTGAGTAGGCTCTGTGAAGCAGTGACTTTATCGCATTAATCTTGAATTTATTTTGACAATAGATAAAAATAACTCGTCCCTAGTCCCGAAAACGTACTTTTACGGAAAATTGAGAAGCAAAGTTTACCATTGATTTTCGTGATTAGTATATCTAAAAAAGCAAGTTAATTTTCGGATTCGGTTTCCATTGTGAACTTTATATTCTTATGCTTTGCATTTACATAATCAAAAAAGAGTTGGGCGTGACTGGGATCCTTGAATATTACCAGCGTATCATCAACCTACCTCCGGTACAATAAGGGTTTAAAATTAGAGGGGGCATTGATTAAGCCAAACTCTTTCCCAATAGCATAAAAATACGTCAGCTAAGGTAGGGGAAAAGGGGGAGCCCATCGCGGTACCATCAATTTGTTTATAGAGCTCACCGTTAAATATAAAAAGGCCATCTTTAACACACAATGAGATTACATTTTTTTAAATAAGTTTACTCATACACATGAATGTATCTACGCCTTCAAAAATTAAGTGTGTACATATATCAACAGTTTCGTTTTCAGGAATGTTAGTGAACAAAGACTTTGTCTCGAAGCTACACATGTAAGAATTCTCTGGAAATTTAAGATTAGATAAGGAATTCACCAGTTCATAAGAGTTTTTAACAGTAAACTAATTTTTTGTGACACTCGAGAGTAAAGGGACTAAGAATTTTGAAATGTGGAATGAGGCAGTGTTATATGCAGCCATAATAGGTCGAAGAGGGACTGAGGGTCCCGAAGGAACCCGTAGGAAGGAAGGCCGTACATTATTCCTGGGGAGGATCCTGATAGTTTTAGGGTCTTAGCAGTCTCATCCGGTATTGTGCCTAAGGAGACTAATTTATTTATGAATCTAATGACCTTGTCTTCAATTTTTAAAGCAGCTTTATATATATTGACGTTATCGAGTTTAGTGAACTTGGTGAAATCAGTAAGCAAATCTTTAATTTTTGAAACATAATCACATTTATTAAGTAATACAACTCCCTTTACCTTGTCGGGTCTGCAAATTACCAAATCATTATTACTACCTACATTTTTCAGAGCTTTAAAATCAGCTTTCGTAAAGATGGGAGAGAACACTTTATTACTTTTAAATCCATAACATTCTTTACAAACTACGTTGCGGATCGAAGTAACGACATTGTTGATTGAGAATCCGTTAGCGATTTTGCAATGTTTAAGTCTATTTGCGAGGCTTTCAAACTTTAAGAAATATTTATAAAATGAAGGTTTATTTATCGGGGGGCCAAATTCTAATCCAAATGAAAGTCGATATTTCTCTCTATGGGACAAACATACACTGTACATTCGAAAAGTTGAATATAACATCTTTAGGATCGCAAGACTTGAACTCATAAGTGGCTCCTAATTTTTGTAATTTGCGTTCATGATTAATGGTCACAGTTTTGGTTAGTTTTTCCGTTTATCTTCGTACATAAGTTTTTAAGCAATAGTAATCTAATCTAGACACTGACTCACACAGAGAGGCATTTAAATTTATTAAGTGTTGCTCCTGTTCAGCTAGAAGTTTAACTTTCGATTGAATTTCTGAATCCATGAGCTTTTTCTGCCATGATTTATACAGATCTGAATTACACAACGTTTTTCGATACAGTTTAAATGACAAAAACTTAGGGAATACATTGTATGTTTTACATGATTGTAGTATTTATTTCTAAATCTGTTATGCTACGGTACTACTACTCTAATAATAGGTTCTTGGCTCGGGCCGAGATGAGTTCAAGACGCAGATTGAATATTACGTCGATTCATGCTAGGTTGCACTTTGGACCCTTAAAGTTCCCGTTACTCCCTAACTGAATCCCCGCTATTCAGGTATTGATTCAAGTCGGCTTCGATCCTACGACTCTTTATTAGTAATTAATCCTAATTAATTAAATAAAAACCCTGCTGTGTCTTTTATTGAGACCATGGCCTACTGAACCATTTGCTCTTTGTCTAACGAAAACAAAAGTGCAATTTTTTCCTCTACTCTTTAGGTTTTCCCACGTTTACTGAGCCTTCTGTATCCTTTCTCAATACCAAGGCTATAACACATATAATCTATCTCCTCAATACCAAGGCTATAACACATATAATCTATCTCCTCAATACATAGAATCTATTTATTCCTTTGACACAACTGTCGTTACTACACAAGTACCTCCACAATGACATCAAATCGTACCAATTACCGAATGAGATTACAAAGTCTCTCTAACATATAATATGGGTTCCGCCACCCAGTTACTTCACAATCTAGGTTTACAATCTTTGTCTCAATGACACTATTGGGTTCCGTCACCCAGTTACTTCACAATATAGGTTTGCATTATTTATCTCAATGACACTATTGGGTTCCGTCACCCAGTTACTTGACAATATAGGTTTACAATCTTTACCTCAATGACACCTTCCGAATTTACCCTCAAGTAACCCTAGTACAAACACGCTATGTTACCTTGCACCTTAATCAATAATCGTTCTAACAAAACCGTGCCTCAAACTCATACACGGAATAGCTCTTTTAGACTTAATAATAACGCAACTCACATTGGACTAGTGTCCTTCACAGTTTCCTTTTTACACAACTTAATAAATGATTCATATGGACTAGTGTCCTTCCCTAGCTATAGCTAATCTATTAGGCAACTAAACAACTGTTTCCCTCTTTAACTTACTGGTTGCCTCATTTATTAACAACAGTATTCTTTCTCTCCCCTCTTTACTTTTACTCTTTTAATCTTTAATCTCTCCTATCAGATCCTATATAATAACTCTTTCGGCATGGCGCCGTTGCTAACAAAGATAACTAATTAATAACACATCATCATCTTTATATAACTATTCAGGTGAGTCTAAATTATTTTGTCTTTAGTCTTGTCCTAGAAGGACACATCAATTTTAATAGAAACCACCAGGTTAGTCAACCACTCTCTCTTTCTTTCTTTGTCATATGCGGGCCCAATATGGGTCCTCACACAAATATATTCTGGTCTGCTGGATCAGGTGTGTGTGTCTGGAACCGTGTTTTACCACCTCAGAGCTGGCCAGTAGCTCTTCTGGAAGTCCTCACTTCCGTCCACCTTCTGTCGTCCCTCTTGAAACGCTTGACTGTATGTGTGCAGACTAGCAACGTGACGACAGGCGGCACGATACTGATGGTGCATCCTCCGAGTGGGCGAAAGTGAAGAGAGGTCAGGGGTGGTCTGGGTTGTGACTTTAGGTGAGGGCAAGGTAACTGGAAAGGTGGGTTCCTGGTTCTCCTTTGTGCCCGGGCGAGAGAGAGCAAGTAGGTTGCAGTGTGTTAACCCGGTGAGTGACCCCTGGAGCCCACGCACGGCAGCCTTTATAGCCAGGCCTCCCGCTCTCCCGCGCTGTGATTGGCTGACTGGCATGCACCGAGACACGCTCGCTCTGGATTCTTGCTTGCTTCACCTCCTCTTTCTCTTCTTCAAAATAAGTCCCAGGAAGCTGATTATAACCCTCTTTTGGCAGCTTACGGGAGTACAGGGCAGGCACCGAGGTATTACTTAGGGGATAATCAGAAGGAGCTCTTCGGGCAGAGAAAGAGAGTGACTTTTGAGGTGGAGTAAGAAGTCCAGCTTCGCGCTCCGATAATGGAGGCCGCTGATTGGCTGGTGGGCGGGGCGTGGCACGTTGCAGCCGTGAGCTGTCAAAATCAGCTGGCTGTGCAAGTAAGTAAAAGGGAGTGCCGTGATTGGTGGAGGGTTTATCTACTTTAATGATATTAAGAATTTCCAATAAAGTCTCAGTGTTGCTAGTTTCTTGGAGGATCTTTCATATTTTCTAAATTTCTGTGGTGCCGGCTGTCCATACCTTCTTCGTAGTACATCGGAGAGAGGAGTGTTCCTTGGGAACCGTATCTTCAGCAGGAATAGAAGAACAAAGTATGCTATGAACAGTTCCATACTTTATTACCAAACGTTTCGACATCACACAGGTGTCATCATCAGTGGTCTACAAATCAAAAGAGAATATTACAAATATGCACGCTTAAAAGCTTATTGAAAATAATTAGAACATAAAAAAAAAAAATGTGTATGGGGCAGAATTATAGGGTTAATACAAAGGAGGAGTAATTTAAACAAAGTTAAGCAGGTGGGATGATACCGTAGAGTTAAAGGAGGGTTTTAATTTGAAATATAGAGGGCTTCTAAAACTCTAATATCAACACGTTGACAGGAATCCAAAATATCAAAATTATCTTTTTTCACACCAAAACCACAAGATATAGCATGTTCCCGTACAGCTGAGTAAGAAGGCGACTTGAGAGACAGACCTGTTCTACTAGACTGACCTATGTGCTCGTCAATTCGAGTTTTGAAAGCTCGGTATGAGCTTCCAATATACCCTGCCTGGCAGCTAGGGCAAGCAAACTTGTATTTATTACATTTGGTAATAAAGAATGGAACTGTTCGTAGCTTACTTTGTTCTTCTATTCCTGCTGAAGATAATAGTTATGTCAGAAAATAAGTGTTGGATGGCTTCATTACGTGAGTTTTGGAGTTCCTGCTGTGTATGTTGTTGAGGAAGTTTTTTTGAATAGTGTAATGTAGAGTCGTCAGCATATGAATGAATGGGGCTGGAGGTGCAGTTGAAAATGTTGTTAATGAATAAAAGGAAGATAATTGAAGCTAAGCTAGGACAGAACCCTGAGGAACACCGGAGTTGATAGGTTGAGGAGTTGAATGGTGGCCGTCCACAACCGCAGCTATGTATCGGCCAGAAAGGAAATTAGAGACAAAGGCACGGATGGAGGGACAGAAACTGTAGGAGGGTAGTTTGGTAAAAAGGAATTTGTGCCAGACCTTTGAAGGCCTTTGATATGTCTAGCGCAACAGAAAAAGTCTAACCGAAGTCTCGGATGGAGGATGACCAAGAGTTAGTATGATAAGAAAGAAGATCACTAGTAGATCACCAGTAGGAATCCGTACTGGCGGTCTGAGAGTAGGTTATGGGAAGATAAATTCCTAAGAAAATTTGAGGCAAGAAAAGTTTCAAAATCTTTAGAGAAGTAAGAATTGAGAGCAATTGGACTACAGTTGGAGGGTTGAGAGCGGTCACCCTTCTTTGGGACAGGTTGAATGAGAGCAAACTCCCAGCAAGAAAGAAAGACGTTAGAGGAGAGACAGAGACAAAAGAGTTTGCCTAGGCACGGAAGCACAGTTTTTTAGTACAATAGAAGGAACACCGTCCGGGCCGGTCCGTATGCTCTCGTAGTATTTAGCCCAGAGAGGGTGGAAAGTACATCCTTGGAAGAGATTATGATGTTAGGCATAAGTAGGTGAGAGTGGGGTGGAGAGAGAGGAATAACACCGGAATCATCCAAAGTCAAGTTTTTAGCGAAAGTGTTACCGAAGAATTCAGCTTTGTCAGAGGAAAAAGTTATGGTTGTGCCATCAGAGTGGAAAAGAGGAGAGAAAGATGAAGAAGAAAAATTGTTGGAGAGGTTTTTGGCTAGATGCCAGAAGGCTTGGGAAGAGCTATAGTTGGATAGTTCAGTGCATTTATTATTGATGAGTGAATGTTTGACGAGTTGAAGAACAGATTTGGCTTGATTACAGACAGAAACATAGGAAGTATGAGATTCATGAGTTTGAAGGCGATGGTATCGTTTGAATGCATTCTCCTTATTATGGACAGCAGTAGAGCAAGCATGAGTGAACCAAGATTTGTTTGCATTAGACTGAGAGAACGAAAATGGAATGTATGCTTCCATGCCCGAGAGGATTACCTCGGTAATGCGTTTAGCACTCTCTGAGGGACCCTGGCCATGGAAGCAAAAGTCATTCCATGAACTGAAGTGAACTGAACTGATTTTTTTTATTTTGCCAATCAAACATACAATATATGTTAATTCTACAATAAAATTATCTCACCTTTTGAGAACAATTTCTCTTAAAGGCACCTTGAATGCAACTCGATGGTTATTTTACATACAGTAAGATTATTAAAAGATGTCATATTATATAATTATATCTAATGAGGCACAGCGCCACCCCCGCAACCACAGCAAGAAGGGATTCGGAATAGTGGCCAGGTATAATTACCTAACCCCCACCCCAAACCACCCCCACCCAGACCACTGTGGGTAGAGCAGACCCCAGCCTTATATACTGTACAGTACGGTACCTACATATTGACCATCACCAGAACAGTATCTTAATTTGTTTCCGATATAAAGGTGATTGTAGTTTAGGATTGTGGCAGTTTTAATGTCAAATGTTAAGTAAGAATAATATTTAGATATTAGTGAAGATTTGAGTGATATTTTGAAACTAGACAGAGTTGGTTTATTTTGTAAGTCAGGAGACAACTGATTCCAAACGTTCACACCATGGTATTTTATTGATGTCTGGAATTGTCTAGAGGTAATTAGGGGAATATTTAAAATATGTATGTTTCTTAATGCATACCTTTCATGTTCACGATGTCTAAATAATTCCACATTGTTATGGCCATTTAATGCTTTGTATACAAAGATAGCACTGCAAATGATGTTAATATCTTGACATTTTAAGAGATTAAGTTGTTGAAATAGTTCATTGGTATGAGCATATTTGAATCTAAATGTAATTGTTCGTATAACTTTTCTTTGTGCAACTTCAACAGGTTGTAATTTACTTTTACCAGTCGCTCCCCATACTGTATGACAGTATTAGAGAAATGGATAAATTACTGAATAATATAAAAGTTTTAGGGCATTTAAGCCGAGACATTGGCGTGTTAAGTACAGTATACCACATTGTTTATTTAGTTTATTTAGTTACATGAGAAATCAAAGAAGTACCTGCCAAAGAGCCTCCCAGTCGGCAGCGCCAAAGTGCCCCAAGCGCCACCAGCTGAGAGGATCAGATGGCTGTACTAAAGAGATAAGACAGGTGACACAGATAAGTTTATGGTCGGAGGAGCCCAAAGGAGAGAAAAGATTTACAGTATAATCAGATGGGTTAGGGGAGGCTGAAGTTTTGACCCCCAAGTCAGCCTGTGTAAGAGATATTGTTTTTCTTCACTTATACCATCTTATTACAAATGGAAATACTAAGACTCGCTGAAAAAATCAGCTCTCTATGTGCATGCGCGAGCGCACGCGAGCGTAGAATTTCATTGAAATATTTGTAAAATCATCTTCTCACTCAAAATTGTTCAAATTTCCCGCAACTTTTGCATGGCGTACTCTACCTGCATCCCCTGCTAGAAAATGAACCAAAGTTACCATATTGCATAGTAGAAGGGGCTGAAAAAACTATATAATATATATATATGTTTTTTTAGCCAACATTTCAACCTAAACAATGTCGAATCTTGAAAAATATGTGAGATAATGCCATTATCTCTGCATTTTCCAGTAGCTATATAGTCCTAATATGTAGTGTGTGGAAGGGGAATGAATTTGAGCCATAAACACAAAAGTAGATGATCTCGTAAGTGCCAAAATATCATCTCTGGCAAGCTAAAATCAAAGATTTTCATCACTCAACATTATTTTTGGGGCAGAAAAAATAGTTTGTCCTCCTTAGCTTCCGTTTTCTGTCATAGCGCGCACATAGAAGATCGAGAGTAATGGCTAACTAAACAAAATTTTCGTCAGGGGCAGGCTTCTCAGAATTTATGAGAGAAGTTTTTACGAAAAATCCATGATTTTGGGGCCCCCCCCAAGGGGGCCCCAGGGATGTCATATGGGCGTTTATGCCCTCATATGCTCATTTATATTGCTTACAGCAGCCCTTTAGACTACAGACACAAAAAAAAATTTTGGATGGCTGAAAGAAAGTTTTTCGGGGGTCGAGGTCGAACCCCCGGCCCCGGGGGTTATGGATGCGATATGTTTTTTTGTTCCTTCCTATGCTATTCTCCTATGTTGAAAGGAGCATTGTAGAACAAGAACACAAAAATTAGAAATGTTTATATCTGGGCTCAGGGAAGGTTCAGCCTCCCCGGGGAGGTTTTTAGTGCGTTTCCTAGACTTCCATCAAGTTTGAAAGTACACCCCTTTGACCCCCTTTCAAGATAAATTTGTACATTTTTTGGTAGAAAAATTTCCCGGCCGAAGGCCGGTTCCTCTTAAATTACAGACTCGCTATCGCTCGCCAGGAAAAAAGCGACACCTAAATGGCGCGAAAGGTATTAAAAGTTACATAAATGGGGCGAAAGTTCTTAAAATTGCCAAACTAATGGGGCGAACATCTTAAAATCTCAAAAGCAATGGGGATAAATATGAGAGAGAAAGGGGTAAAGAAAAAAATCCCTCAAGTGGAAATCTCCCCTTAAAGGTTAGAAATAAGTCAAGAAAGTTGGGCCGATCTCCGAAGCGATCCGATCCGGGATATGGGTGGGTTGCTGGACTAACTGCTCTTGGTCATTTAGGATAGAAAAGATGAAGGCTTGTTCACCAGGTCGGTCAGTGGAAAGAGGAGAGCCATTGGCAGTGGTGAATGTTGAAATATCCTAAGATGGAGATTTCTGCAAAAGGAGAGATGGATAAAATGTGTTCCACTTTAGAAAGTTAGATAGTCAAAGAATTTTGGATAGTCGGTAGAATTAGGTGAGAGATAAACAGTGCAGAAATATTTAGTTTGAGAGTGACAAGAAAACTTTAACCAGAGAGTTGAGAATTCAGAAGAATCAAAGTTGGGAACACGAGAGAAAGCAAGATTGTTGCGTATGTATACGCAACAATCACCTTTGGCTTGAAACCGAGGATAGAGATAGTAGGACACAGAGAAGGGTTTGCTGTCAGTAGTCCCAGGCAACTGTGTTTCGGATTTACTTATACCCTTCCTAATATGTTTAAAATAGTCCAATAACTGCCAGCTAAATAACTAAGGAATGATCTGTGGAAATTAAAATTATCAAGACTATCTCAATTGACCCTCTGACTTCCACATGCCCTTTCTAATCTGCATAAAATCGTTTAATAATAAGCCAAACAAATAAAATAACAGAGCACGTCATAACCCTCAAGAGCTTAACCTTACAATATAATGTTATTCAAATAACAAAGCACGTCATAACCCTCAAGAGCTTAACCTTACAATATAATGTTATTCAAATAAAATAACAAAGCACGTCATAACCCTCAAGAGCTTAACCTTACAATATAATGTTATTCAAATAAAATAACAAAGCACGTCATAACTCTCAAGAGCTTAACCTTACAATATAATGTTATTCAAATAAAATAACAAAGCACGTCATAACCCTCAAGAGCTTAACCTTACAATATAATGTTATTCAAATAAAATAACAAAGCACGTCATAACCCTCAAGAGCTTAACCTTACAATATAATGTTATTCAAATAAAATAACAAAGCACGTCATAACCCTCAAGAGCTTAACCTTACAATATAATGTTATTCAAATTATTATCAAAGTATTATATTAACCCTTTCAAGATTTTGACGCATTTTTACAGTATATTCTGGCAATTAGTAAACTATTTTATTCTGATTGGGAAAGGTATAAGGAAGTCAGAGGGATAATTGAGATGTGATTACCTTTTATTTCCAACAGATCCTTCTTAATATGAATAGCATCGTGTAATGATAGCCAGAACAAACCGTCAATATTAATCATGATCCTCAAAGGGTTAAACTAAAGAAAAACGCGAGTCTTTGGAAAATCCATGCGAACACACAGCCATTATCATCGTCAGGAGATTTATTTATTTACATTTATATATTTATTTATATTCATATATTTACTTATATATATTATTTTGTTTGTTCCCTAGACCTTAATCAAGTTTTTAAAAATGCCCCAGAGCCACCATTCGAGATTAATTTGTACACTTTTCGATAGAGAAATTCATTGGCCGAAGGCCTGTTCCTCCTATATTACGGGCACGCTATCGCTTGTCAGGGAAAAAATCAACACTTAAATGGCACGTAGGGTCTTAATATTGACAAAGAAATGGGGCGAAAGGCATTAAAAATGACAAACTAATGAGGCAAATTTATTATTATCTCAAAACTAATGGGTATAGACATGAAGGAGAAGGGGGCCAGAAATAACACCCCCTAAGTGAAAATGTACCCTTAATTACCGATATGATGGTATGACTAAGAAATATGGAAGAACAAATATATAGTTATATATTTTATTATCTCGGGGAGGATTTCTGGTCCCCTTTCTTCATGTTTAGCCCCATTAGTTTTGAGATTTTAAAATGTTCGTCCCATTAGTTTAGCGGTTTTAAGACCATTTAGGTGACTTCTTTTTCTCCTGGCGAGTAAATAGCGAGCGTGTAAATTAGGAGGCGAGCATTTTTCTACCGAAAATTACATAACCAAACAAATCTCGATGAGGGGTCTTGGGTACGTATTTTTGTTAAGCTTGATAGAGGTCTAGGGTGGAAACTACCCCCCTACTCCCCCTCCCTTAAATAGGAATGTCTACCGAATATCTTGAGACACTCACTGACGAAATATTACCGGTAGCTCTTTAATGATCTGATTACGCATTCATTTATGTTTTCTGGCTATTATTAAATGATTATGTTCAGATTAGGAAGGGTATATGGAAGTCAGAGCGTTATATGAGATAGTCTTTACCCATAAAATTCCCACACATCCTTCCTAACTGTATACAATCGTCTAATGATAGTCATAAGAAACTAACAAAATGCGTTAAGGGTTAATACAATATACTTTGAGTAATATTTAACCATGTCTGTAAATAAGAAGACTTTTTCAAGCTATTTTACTCAAGTTTTCAGTAGACAATTGTATTCACTTATGGGAAGGCCCTCTAAATATAAATGCAGTAAAGTAGTTCTGGTATCCCATTGAGAATCATGACAAGTTTTGAGACTTTATTCTGACTAATTTTGACATGATTTTATACAGCTTAGGAAGGATATGTGAGAATTAAAAGGGGCGAGGGAATGCATTCATGGTCCCGGACCCTAATAATAGGAGATTTAAATGTGTGTGTATGTGGATTGAATGAGAAGCGAGAGGTCATTGGAAGGATATTGGAAAGAAGAAGGTATGACGTGCTTTCGCAGAGTGAAACAAAGATGAAAGGAAAGGGAGAAGTGGATTTTGGAAATGTGAAACGTAGAAAGTCTGGAGTAGATGAGAGAGTCAGAGCGAAAATGGGCGTGGCTATTATTGTGAAGGAAGAGCTGAGAGAGTTTGTAAAAGAGTGGAGAGATGTGTCATCAAGGCTAATGTGGGTGCGATTGCGGTTTAAGGGTGAAAGGTGGGTATTTGCGTGTGCATCTGGGCCAGGAAGTGAAAGGACGATAGAGGAGGTGGAGAAGTAAAAGACGTTATAAAAGTTAGTGAGTTAGAGAAAAGTACAAAAGAGAGGGAGTACCAGGAAAGACTTCATGAAAAATGAATGAAAGTGAGAGAGATGGAAGAGAAATAGCGGATGAATGGAAACAGTTTAAGGAAGGAGTGAAAACAAATGCAGAGGAAGTATGTGATAAAAGGAAAGTAGGTGACAGAGGTATCAGTAATGGAAGCGAGTGGGGGAAGGATACGGTGAGAAAGGCAATTGAGGAGAAGAGACAGTGGTTTGAGAGGGTTTTACAGGGTGGTAGTGTTGAGGTATGGGAGAGGCACAGTCTACTACAGAACTCTTGTCATGACCTGAGGCAATGTTATTTTGCCAATGTTTTACAAGATGGCACTTTAATTGCTTCTAATATAAGGGGATGGGGTTATTATGGCGGTTTTAATGAGGAGTTAAGCATGCGTGTGTGTATGTGCTTGGGTGCGTTCGGGAACAGCATGCAGTTAATATCGTATAGGTTTACTTTTACACAAGACATGGGCTATAGTATATGAATAACCCACTCTGGAAGCAAATATCTAACGCTCATCAGGGTGATACGTTATTTAAGGAGTTATAATACCGACGATCAAGTTTAATTCCTTCTCGTTTCTCATTCCCCCCTCCTCCCCCTCTCACTTCTGCCTACCCTTTCTCTCCAACCGCCCACTATCTCTTTTATTCTCTCATCCTGCTCCCTTATAACCGACTATAATATTTTCGTAAACATGTTCAATGCTATCAATAAGAAATACTATGAGGTTTTACTTATCTGTTCTTTTCCTTTGCTGATTCTCAAATATTAACTCATGTCCTGTTCATTTACTCATACAATTTGTTGAACAAAATATAATTATAGATGAGCTCTGTTGCAACACCACTCAAAATTGCAGAACGTCCTGGTTAGTTTGAACACTCTTATACAAATAAAAGTAATTGTGACAAGTTGGATACCACTATTTTTCTTTTCTCTGTATATGAAAGAGACAAAAGGCAGATTGCCTGTGACGAGTGTCTCCCCCAGAGTAAAAGTAGTGACAGAGAGCCGTTTTGCTGATATCGTGTGATCAACGGTCGCACCATCCTTTCACACCTCCCTGTTTTCTCCGTAATCCTAGAGATAGGTGCTCCCACTTGCCACATCCCTCCCATACTAGCTAGCTCATTGATGACATTTGGAACATTGTCTTTCGTGACAGCCATATCATATGTGAAGGATAATACAAATTCAGCGTTCATAAAGAAAATTATCTTTACAAATTTACTAAAATACTATACTTTGTGCGTGTGTATGTACAAAGGAGTACAAGGGAAATCAAGCCACAAAAGGTCTAGTGACCCCTCTAGGCTGCTTGTCCTCCAAATCACTGTGGATCAAGTGTCCGAACAGTGGTTTAGAGTGGGTAAGGGAAAATTGGGAAGGGAACTACTGCCCTGGAACTAATGTCCGTGACAGGTTTAGGAAGTTAGTAGGGGACAGAGGGGTTAGTAACATAACACAGTTATAAGTAATATTTCGTATATCTGGAAACAATATAGTAACGTCTTTGTAATATATATACGCAATAATCCTTGATGAATCTGAGGGGGGAATAAAATAAAGTTATTAATTTACAAACGCAGTCAGTCGTGAGTTTGATGCAAGATATTTGTCTGTGACGTTTAAAAGAATCAACGGTGCTACAGTCTATAACATCTCGGGGAAGCCCATTCCACAAGTTGACAACTCGATTGAAGAAGAAATTCTTAGATTCGTGTGAGTTAAAAGTTTTACCAATAATTTTGCAAACGTTTCCCCGAGTGTGATTAGATTGGTCGATAGTGAAGTACTTACTACAGTTCATATTGACGATGCCTTTGATGATTTAGAACACTTGAATTAAGTCGCCTCTTGATCTGCGCTGGGTTAAAGGAAATAGATTTAATTCCTTAAGACGATCCTCGTTTGTTCTTTAGGCTAGGTATAATTTTGGTAACTCTACGTTGAACTCGATCTTGATTGTCTATATATTTTTTGGTAATAAGGGCACCAGGATTGAACGCAGTATTCCAGCAGAGGGCGGACTAAGGAATTGTAGAGTTAGGATAACTTCTTTGGATTTACAGTATGCTCAAATGACCTGACTATAAAGCCAATTATTTTGTTTGCCTTCTTAACAACTTTAGAACATTGTTGACTCGGTTTTAGGTTACTTGATATTGTTACTCCCAGATCGGTTTCTCTGTCTACACTCTTAAGCTGAGTGCCATTCATCGAATAGTTTGCTTTTTCATTTCGGTATCTGATATGTAGTACTTTACATTTATCTGCATTGAAACTCATTTGCCAAGTTTGGGCCCAACATGACAACTTATCTAGATTGTGTTGCAGATTGTCAACGTCTTCCTTTGACAGTACGCTATTTGCAATTTTGTATCGTCAGCAAACTTTGAGATTGTACAGGTGAGACCCTCATCTATGTCGTTAGTGTAAATTAGAAAGATAGTTGGTCCTAGTACCGATCCCTGGGGTACCCCGCTACTTACATTGGTCCATTTAGATGCCTTACCGTTTATGACTACTCTTTGCTTTCTGTCGCTGAGCCAATTTTCTATCCATTTCAACACACCATCTTGTATTCCATGAGCTTTTAGTTTTAGCAGTAAACGTTTGTGGGGAACTTTGTCAAAGGCCTTTTGAAAATCAAGGTATATAATATCAACAGCTTTACTCTCATCATAGAGGTTGAGGATAACGTGGAAGAAGTCTAAGAGGTTTGATAAGCAGGAACGTTTGTAACGAAAGCCGTGTTGAGTATCTTTAAGTATGTTATTTTCCTCCAAGTGATTTACGAGTCTGTCTCTTATGAGTGTTTCTAGCATTTTACATACAACTGAGGTAAAGCTAATTGGACGATAGTTACTGGGTAGGGATTTGCTGCCTTTATTTAATATCGGTGTTATGTTGGCAAGCTTCCACTGATCAGGCATAGTTCCAGACTGCAAAGATTTATTGAATAGCAATGTCAGTGGTTATGGAGAGCTCCTCCTTAGTTTCCTTTAGAACTCTAGGTGAGATTGTATCAGGTCTGGGCGATTTATTTACCTTGAGTTTATCTAAACATTTCAATACTTCTCTCTCTGTAATTGTGATAGAGCTTAGAACATCAGAATTATCAATTTGAATCGGCGATGCTGTAGGGATATCACTGAGGTCTTCTGTTGTAAAAACAGATGCAACGAAGGTATTGAGGGCACTACTCATTTGTACTTCGTCTTTGGTGTATTCTCCATTGTCATCGACTAATGCCCCTTTCCCACTGTTGTGTTAAGGTTATCTAACTTACTTTATTAGGTGGGTACAATATTTCAGGCTTGGAGTGTACCTTCACCGGGTGATGTGTAGAACGATCTAGAAATTCACCAAACCTGTTCTCTCTTTCCCTTCTTCTTCCCCCTTTCTCTCTCCTTCACTCCCTCTCTCAAGATCCCCCCACTCTCAATTCCTCCCCACTCCCTCTATGTTCACGTTCATGCCAGACGTAGGAACATAATTATATTTCTTGATATTAATTCAGTTGGTTAATATTATTTTTATATGGATTCATTTTATGATTATGTTATCATACTCTTTGATGATTTAGTAAGTTCAAAGATTATGAGAGTAAAATAGGATATTTAAGAATAAGGCCAGTATGATATGTTTACCATTTCCAAGGGTATAAATAGAGCAGACGGAGTTGGTAAATTCAGTTTTGAGACCATCACCACCTCCTGTCTGTCCTGATTCATCACTTGTAAAAGAGTTACCATGGGAATACGATAAGTAGTTAATTTGCCTTGTCCAATCTTACTCTCTTAATAGATAAATTTATATATTCATTTAAACATGTGTTGTTATTTTCTATGTTTTGATAGATTGTATTCAATTAATTATATAGATAAGTTCATGTAAATAAATAATATTATTTTACTTAATGTTTGACAATTACCACCTACACCTAGTATTATTTGTTCACTTATATATTGATAGTATTTGTATTCATAGTGCAATACTCTATGGTCTTTCATAAATAATGATTGACGAGGATTAAGGAAGGAATATCTTTGGGGTTTCTTAATGCCAATGGCTAATTGATATCATTTGATATTTTCTTAACTCTCCACTTTTACCTTACAAAGGGTTCGGTAACTCATATGAGTTACTAGTTTGTGGAAGTTTAACATACCACTTTTGACTTTAGGATAAGTCGTTCACACCACTTTTTTATTGAGTCTGAATACTAGATCTCTGTTTTGTGGTTTCTTTTGTGGGATGTTTGTTAATGTTATGGGTTTGAACCCCGCCTGTAACATTACATGGTGCCGTGGCCAGGATATTCCTTTCTTACCCTCGTCATTTGGTGGTAATTGTAGACTTTAATGAATCATTAAGACTCTCGCTATGCGGCTTGGATACCTCATATCATTATTATGTTTTGTTTATGATTTGGGGTGTGTCATTCGGCCTCCATCAATTTAAATACCCATCATAAGTGTTTCTCGCTCATTCTAATTTCACATATAGTCTTGTTCATTCTTTCATTTAATCATGGATTTTAACCTCAGTGATTTTGTTGCTGACCCCTCCCTGGGCACCTTATCTACTTCCAAAATTAGGAAAATCGACTGTATTGCTTTAGCTACAAAGTATGCAGCACCATATAAAACCAGTGATAATAAAGGTGAGATTAGAAAGAGTGTCATCAATAAACTAGTGAAGGATGGTGTTTTGTCTGAGGCAGCCTATCAGTTGTGTGTAGAGGAAGGGGTAGTGATGCATGGATGAGATTGAAATTATTGGAGCTAGAAAATGCAAAAGCCAACAGGGAACAAAGAGAACATGGGGCAGTACGAGAGATTGAGCAAAGACATCGAGAGATTGAGCAAAGAGAAAGTGAGACAGAAATGCAGTTGGAGCAAAAACAAAGGGATCTTGAGGAGAAAGTACGTGAGCGAGCACATGAAGAGCGAATGCTAAAGTTGAAACAAGATGCTAAAAAAAAAGAAAGTGAGTCTTTTGCCAACAAACCATTTTCTGATAAGGGGCATAGCTTGAAATTTGTACCTAGTTTCGATGAGACTGACCCGGAGCAATTCTTCATTCTTTTTGAGAAGGCAGCCAATCAACTCAAATGGCCTAGTGATCAGTGGGCATTTCTGGCCCAAACTGTTTTTGTAGGACATGCAAAAAAGGTGTATACAAACCTCCCTAGCCTAGACTTAACCTAGGAGACATTAAAAACTTCAGTATTAACTGTTTATGATCAGGTTCCTGAAACCCACCGTCAAGACTTCAGAAGTCTTAAGAAGGGTGAAAAACAATCCTATTTAGAGTTTGTAAAAGAAAAAGAGAGAAAGTTTCTGAGCTGGTTAAGAGCTAGTCAAATTACTACATTTGCACCAGACATGTCAAAACTATTTTGCAGAATCTCTCGGTAGATAAGGCTCCTGGTCCAGATGAAATTCCTCCAATAGTACTTAAGAATTGCTCCTTGGTGCTCGCTCCTGTATTGGCAAAATTATTCCGTCTGTGTACTCATACCTCATGCTTCCCAGTACCCTGGAAAGAAGCAAACATCCATCCAGTTCCTAAAAAAGGTGCCTCTTCAGATCCATCAAACTACAGACCAATAGCTATAACTTCCCCTCTTGGTAAAGTCTTTGAAATTATATTAAATAATCACATAATTAAGCATCTTGAGAATAATAAATTAATCAGTGATAGGCAATATGGTTTTAGACGATGTCGATCAACTGCAGACATGCTTTGCCTTCTTACGCATCAAATCAACCAAGCTACAGACCAACATGGTGAAACACATACAATAGCACTGGATATATCAAAGGCATTTGATAGAGTCTGGCATCAATCCTTTTTGTCGAAGATGTCACACTACGGCCTTGCATCATTAGTTCCACTAATTTCTTCTTATCTTCATAACAGAAAAATATGTGTAATGGTAGATGGCCTTTATTCTCAATTTCACTCAATAAATGCTGGTGTTCCCCAGGGATCAGTTTTGGCCCCAATTCTGTTCCTCATTCATATCAATGATCTCATATCTACCACTCATAATCCAATACATTCCTATGCAGATGACTCAACATTCCACAGTTCCTTCACATTTACCAATTCTTTCACCCAACCCGATCTTATAAATTCAAAAATAAACACTGCAATTTCTCTGAACCAGGACCTTTCTAGAATTAATGGATGGGGACAAAATAATCTAGTTTCCTTTAATGCACAGAAAACCAAGTACATTCATTTTCTAACCGACAGAATCTCACTGACTCTCATATATTTTTTAATGATGTAAATATTCCCACTTCCCCTAGTATTGACATTCTCGGTGTAACATTAACTACTAACTTGAGCTGGACACATTATGTTAGAAGCATTGCTAAGAATGCCTCGAAAAAACTGGGACTCCTGTACAGAGTTCGAGAATTCTTCACTGACGAGCAGTTGGCCGTGATATATAAAAGTCATGTGCGTTCCCAGATGGATTACTGTTCACCTCTGTGGGGTGGAAGTGGAGTGGTTGCATTGAGGCAGTTGGACAAAATTCAAAATAAAGCTATTAGATTAATCAATAACCCTGCAATCACACAGGACCTTCCTACATTATCCATACAAAGAAACGTTGCATCCCTTGCATTATTCTACAGATATTTTCACAGCAATTGTTCCGAGGAACTTGCTTCAATTGTGCCGCCTCTCCATATCTTTCCCCGTAGAACTAGGGCAGCTGAGAGCGCCCATGAATTTACACTTTCTCCTCCACAATGCAGAACTTCTGCTTATCAGAATTCATTTATCCCCAGAGCTACTACTCTTTGGAATTCACTTCCCTCGAATTGCTTTCCACAAACTTACAATCTACAAATGTTTAAATCCAGTTGTTACAAACATTTTATGAATGGAGGATGCCTTTAGGCACATGGACCCTTTTGTTTTATCTGTGTTTTTCCTTCCTCCGTTCATTGTCTCTTTTAAAAAAAAAAAAAAAAAAAAAAAATTGAGCCAGTTAGTTATGCTTGAAGAATTCCTCCGCAAAGTCCCTCTATCATTAAAAATGTACCTGCAGGAAAGAGAAGTGCAGACAGTGGACAAGGCAGCTACTTTGGCTGAGAATTATAGATTAACCCATGGTGACTCTTCTTTCAGGGCGGGACAGAGAGGGCCTGGCACCTACACTGACTCAGGTGCTAGCCCTCGTGGTGGTGGTGGTGGATTTCACTCTCCTGGTGGTAGGTATGGTCTTGGTGTCTCCCAGCCAGTCTCAAGGGTGGTCTCTGGGAGCAATGGAAATGGTAAGCCTGCACCAGGTAAATCCCCTAACCCCTCCATCAAACCTACTGGACCTTTGATTTGTGCCTACTGTAAACAACCGGGACATCACCTCAGAGATTGTCCTAAATTAAATGCTAAAACCCGACAACAGGAAAGAGGTTCAATTTTCGCTACTTCCCCCCTGACTAATGCTAATAGTGTACCAGTATCCCATTCTAATCTACCAGTGTTGACTGCCAGTTCTGACATTGTTAGTTCTCAAAGCCAGGCTTTCTCTGATATTTCACCTAGCAGTTCTACTCAGTTTAAACCCTTTCTTTCCACAGGATCAGTTTCTTCTTCCGATTCTTCCACTAACTGTCCTATTCATATTCTAAGAGACACTGGCGCTTCTCACAGCCTCATGTTAAAGGGTGTGATGCCCGGTTTGGAGGACTGTTTCTTGGGCCTGAGTGTACTCATTCAGGGAGTTCGTGGGAGTCTTGCTGTTCCTCTGGCAAGGGTATATCTGACATCTGAGTTTGCTAGAGGGTATTATGTTGTTGGGATTCAAGATTCACTTCCTGTAGATGGGGTTAACTTTTTGATGGGAAATGATATTGCTGGGGGAAAAGTGATACCAGACCCCATTGTTACCTCCCTTCCCTCCTCTTGCAATAATACTGAACAACTTGAGGATCAGTTCCCTAATTTGTTTCCCTCGTGTGTAGTCACTAGGAGTAAGGCAGGTAACCAAAGTAACAAACCAAAGAATAATCATGATATTGACTTAGACACTTCTTCACTATTTGCGGATAATGCCGATCTAGAGGAAATGAGCAAGATTCCCATTGACTCTGAAAAACTGAAGGAGGCTCAGAAGCAGGACTCTGAACTGTCACTATATTTTGACAAAGCTGTGGAAGAGTCAGAAATATGCACCGAGGAATGATCCTCGGTGCTCTTACATCTCCAATGGTATTTTAATGCGTAAGAATAGACCCCCTAATGTGCCAGCTGATGAAACCTGGCAAGAAATGCATCAGATAGTTGTCCCCTCCATATATAGGTCAGACGTCATTTCCATTGCTCATGACCTTAGTGGAGGACATTTGGGTGTAAACAAGACCTGTAACAAGATACTCAGAGACTTCTTTTGGCCAAGAATGAAACAATCAGTCAGATCTTTTTGTAAATCTTGTCACGTGTGTCAAATTGCTGGAAAACCTAACCAGCCTGTAAAGCATGCACCCTTAAACCCCATTCCGGTAACTTGTTAACCGTCATGTGTTCCACCACTAGGTACCCTGAGGTTTTTCCCTTGAGACGTATAACTTCCGAAAACATAGTAAAGGCTCTCAGTAAATTTTTCACACAGTATGGAATTCCGCGTGTGGTACAGTCAGACTTGGGTAGTAACTTTACCTCTCAGCTCTTCAAGCAAACTATGGAAGCATTGGGAGTACACCAGTACCATTCCACAGCCAGTCACCCTCAATCCCAGGGTGCATTAGAGAGGTTCCATCAGAACCTCAAATCAATGCTTACTAAGTACTCTGAAGAGAACAGTGCTGACTGGGATGAGGGCATTAATTTTGTTTTGTTTGCTGTGAGGAGTAGTGTACAGGATTCTTTAGGATTTTCACCATTTCAGCTTGTGTTTGGACATGAAGTCAGAGGTCCTTTGAAAGTCCTAAGGGACACTTGGTTAGATGCTAATCCTGGAAAACCCCTTCTCACATATGTTCACCAATTTAAGTCTAGACTGAAATCTGCAGTAACTCTTGCAATGAAGAATCTAGAGCAGTCTCAGGATAAAATGAAATTTAATTATGACAAGAATACAGTTGTCAGGGATTTTCAGCCAGGTGATCTTGTGCTAGCCTTATTGCCTATACCTAAGAAGCCTTTACAGAGTAAATATCATGGGCCATATGTTGTGCATAACAAGATCAGTAATGTCAACTATGTCCTGAAAACTCCTGATCGTAGAAAGTCGGAAAGACTTGTGCATGTCAACCTGCTGAAGGCCTATCATGTTAGGGATAATGTTGTTAATAATAAGGTCCTTAACCTGAAAGCTGTGGAAAACTTTAATGAAGGTGAACTAGAGGAAGTCAAGGTAATGGAGCATAATGACCTCCCTTTGCCTCAGGATAGTACAATGCAAAACTCTGCCTTCCTAGCTCATCCCCATTTGAAGTTTCAGCACTTGTCACCTGACCAGAGTGGTGACCTGCAGCGCCTGCTTGTCCAGTTTCCACAGATGTTTGGTGATGTTCCCCAGCAGTGTCCCCTGGTGGAGCACGATGTGGTGCTGACCGATGGGGCCATCCCTGTTAAGCAGCACCCCTACCGTGCCAATCCGGGGAAGCGTGAGGCCTTGCAACGAGAGGTGGACTTCCTGATGGCACATGGTTTGGTGGAGAGAAGCGACAGTGAGTGGGCATCTCCCTGCCTACTGGTGGACAAACCGGATGGCACATACAGAATGTGTACTGACTACTGCCGTGTAAACCAGCTCACCCGTCAGGATTGCTACCCTCTGCCAAGGATTGATGATCTGCTGGACCGGCTGGGAGGAACGCACTACATCTCGAAGATAGAGTTGCTAAAAGGATACTACCAGATCAAGTTGTCTGAGAGGGCTAAGCGAATGTCTGCCTTTGTCATCCCAGACGGTTTATTTCATTATACCGTTATGCCGTTTGGTATGGTGAATGCACCAGCCACCTTTCAGCGATTGATCCACCGGGTGACCGATGGCCTACAGGGAGTGCAGTCTTACCTCGATGACATTGTGGTCTGCAGCGAGTCTTGGCAAGAACATCTACAACAAGCCCTCTTCTCCAACTTATCAATGGCAGGGCTCACTGTCAACTTGGCCAAGAGTGAGTTCGGCCATGCCAAGCTGATATTTCTGGGTCACGTGGTTGGAGAGGGAGAAGTCAGCCCAGTAACCGCTAAGGTTGAGGCCATCTCTACACTGCCTGCCCCCCATGACCGCAAGGCGGTGATGCAGTTTTTGGGTATGGCCGGTTACTATCGTCGGTTTGTGCCAAACTTTGCTGACATTTCCAGCCCCCTGACCGACTAAATTAGTCCCAAGAAACAATTTGTGTGGACTGAAAAGTGCCAGGAATCCTTTAGTAGGATCCGTTCTCTGCTAATTAACGCACCCATTCTAAAATCTCCTCAGTTTGACAAGCCCTTCATAGTTCAAGTTGATGCAAGCGATGTTGGTGTAGGGGCAGTTTTGATGCAGTTGGATGATGATGAAGTGTTGCATCCTGTTTGCTATGCATCCGGTAAATTCACACCTTATCAGAGACATTATAGCACCATAGAGAAAGAGTGTTTTGCCTTGATTTTTGCAGTAGACAAGTTTAATGTGTATATCAGTGGCTCACATTTCCCCATACAAGTGTATACTGATCACAACCCCTTGAAATTCTTGTGTAAAATGAAAAACTCTAATCAACGGTTAATGAGATGGTGCTTGGCTTTGCAACCATATAAACTGGACATTCACCACATAAAGGGGAAGAACAATGTAATAGCAGATATGTTGTCCCGGAACTAGATCAATCAACCTTTCATTTGTGGTGCCCTGTTAATACGTTTTCCTCCGTTAGCAGTAGTTATGTAAATTAGGTAGTGTGGTTATACTTTGGTGTTGGGAAACTTAATAATATTTTGATTTATTTTGCTTCCCTTATAAATCTCTTTGTGAGGGAGGTGTTAAGATTATCTAACTTATTTAATAAGGTGGGTACAATATTTCAGGCTTGGAGTGTACCCTCACCTGGTGATGTGTAGAACGATCTAGAAATTCACCAAACCTGTTCTCTCTCTCCCTTCTTCTCCCCCCCCCCCCTTCTCTCTCTTTCACTCTCTCTCTCAAGATCCCCCCACTCTCAATTCCCCCCACCTCCCTCTATGTTCACGCTCATGCCAGACGTAGGATCATAATTCTAATTCTTGATATTAATTCAGTTGGGTAATATTATTTTGATATGGATTCATTTTATGATTATGTTATCATACTCTTTGATGATTTAGTAAGTTCAAAGATTATGAGAGTAAAATAGGATATTTCAGAATAAGGCCAGTATGATATGTTTACCATTTCCAAGGGTATAAATAGAGCAGACGGAGTTGGTAAATTCAGTTTTGAGACCATCACCACCTCCTGTCTGTCCTGATTCATCACTTGTAAAAGAGTTACCATGGGAATACGATAAGTAGTTCATTTGCCTTGTCCAATCTTACTCTCTTAATAGATAAATTTATATATTCATTTAAACATGTGTTGTTATTTTCTATTTTTTGATAGATTGTATTCAATTAATTATATAGATAAGTTCATGTAAATAAATAATATTATTTTACTTAATGTTTGACAATTACCACCTACCCCTAATATTATTCTTTCACTTATATATTGATAGTATTTGTATTCATAGTGCAATACTCTATGGTCTTTCATAAATAATGATTGACGAGGATTAAGGAAGGAATATCTTTGGGGTTTCTTAATGCCAATGGCTAATTGATATCATTTGATATTTTCTTAACTCTCCACTTTTACCTTACAAAGGGTTCGGTAACTCATATGAGTTACTAGTTTGTGGAAGTTTAACATACCACTTTTGACTTTAGGATAAGTCGTTCACACCACTTTTTTATTTAGTCTGAATAATAGATCTCTGTTTTGTGGTTCCTTTTGTGGGATGTTTGTTAATGTTTTGGGTTCGAACCCCGCCTGTAACGTTACAGTTGTGAGTTCATACGATTTTCATCGCCGACACCAAGAAATGGGCACATTCGTGACATGTCGCAAACAAATCTTGAACCCTCCCATGAAAATCGTTTGACTCGCAAGGCCTCGCAAGGGCCCTCGTGGGTCATCGCAAATGTTCGGATTGTTCAACATTTTGTACGAGGATTGACGAGGGGTCGTAGCCCTCGCAAGCATCGACGAACATCGCAGAGGGATCTGCGAGGCCCTCGGAGATCATCGGCGACATCGGCGAGACATCGCGGAGGGTTTCACATAAAAAAAAACTTTGCAATGCTGCACGGCGGCTCGCCGATGCTCTCGGATGTTCTGAGAACATCGACGATGCACAAGAGTCATCGTCGATTTCCTCGTCGATTAGTCGTCGACGTGCGCAAAAGTACTCGCCGAGAGTATACCCGCCAGGGGTATGCTCCGCACGAGGCATGCGAAGGGCCTTGCGATGTCGCGGAATGCTCAAGACACACCTCGCCGAGGCCAAAGAGCACCTTCGGTGAGGTGGGTAAAACAAAATGATTAGGCCTATAGTGAACCTGTCAACCCTCTTTTCTATGCACCTCTCGTGGGGGGTTCACCTGTTTTTTTTCTCTTTCTCTCCTTTTCTCTCTTTCTCTGGCTTGTATCCATTCAGCCCCATTCAGCCAACTGTTTTAAGACGTTTATCCCCATCCAAGTATCGATATCTTCCTGGCAAGCGATAGCGAACCAGCATTATATGGAGAAATCCGGCTTTGCCGGAGAAATTTTTCTATCGAGAAATGTACAAATTTAGCTTGCTCTCAAAACAAAAATATATATAATTATATTGGCTCGCTACCGCTCACCAGGAAAATATTGAAACCTGGATGGAGGTAAACGTCTTAAAACAGTAGGCTGAACGGGGCCGAACGGATACAAGGCAAAGAGAGAGGGAGAGAAAGAGAAAGGAAAAAAAAGCGAGGTGGGCTCAATTAAGCCGTAACGTAAACATACGAGGCAAAGAGAGAGGGAGAGAAAGAGAAAACAAAAAAATCGAGGTGGGCTCAATTACTGTAAGCCGAATCTAAACATACGGCAAGGACATTGCCATCTCCGAATTAAGGGAAGATGGGTCGTTTTTCTGGTCCCCTTTCTTCCTCATGGTTAACCCAATTAGTTTTCATATTTTATGACGTTCGGCCCATTAGTTTGGCGATTTTAAGACATTTCACCCAATTTCGTTGTCAATATAAAGACTGTCATTTAGGCGTCGAGTTTTTCCTGGCTAGCGATAGCGAGCCTATACTATTTGATGAGCCGGCCTTCGGCCAGGATATTTTTCTATCGAAAAATGTACAAGTTGATCTTGAAGGAGGGTGTTGGGGGGTGCTTTATATGCATGCTGGAGGTCTAGGGATGAAACTAAATAAATCATAAACAAATATATAAATGAGCATACAGTATATTACGCCCATCCCCCCTTAATGGGAAATGGACCTTTTGTTTGGTCATTCATTCGTTTATTTATTAGTTTCCTCAATAGACCTCCATCAAACTTAAAACAAAAAACTCTAGACCCCCCTTCAAGATAAATTTGTACATTTTCGACGAGTTGGGTTGGGTATGAGGGGGGATCTGCTTGGAGTGGGCCAATCGCCGCTCTGCAGACCCCGTAATCTTGTGTCGATCTCTGACCGTTTTGGTGCGGGCAGTCCTCAAGGCATTAGTGAGTTGGGTCTATAATTAGGCCTTGTAATTGGAGTTGGGTGTGACAGGGATCTGCCTTGTGTGGGCCAATCGGCTTTCTGCAGACTCCTGTTTTCTTATGTTCTTATGTTTGTTCCATGAAATATATGCAAAATGTTTTTGGATAATCTCGCCGAGGTATTCGCCGAACCATCGCTTAATTCGCCGAAGACGTCGCAGAACATTCGCCGAGGATTCGTTCATCCTTCGCATTATTTCGCAATATTTTATTCAAATGTGACAGTTCTCGCCGAGGTCATCGGTGAACCATCGCTCAATTTGCCGATGACGTCCCATAATGTCACCGATTACGTCGTAGACATCGTCGCCGAGTGTAAACTTGTCAACGGTTTTTAACGGTCAAAATCGTTGACGTCGCACAAATTCGTTGCGAATTGACAAGACTACGTCCTCGGCGACGAAAATCGTATGAAGTCGCAGCAGTGGGAAAGGGGCATTACGGTCCAACAGTTGAAGAAACTACTTTTTTCTTTCTGATATAACTATAGAATTCTTTCGGGTTTGTTTAATTTGGTTTGCAACATGTAACTCCGGGTCCTTTTTACTTTGTTTAATTAACTTTTTGGCTTTGCGTTGTAGTTCTACAAATTTCACCCGTTCTTCGTCAATTTGTGAGAATGTTAATCTATCATTAGCAAACTTTTTAGCAAACAAACTGTCTGAAATCTCTTTATTCCACCATTTGGGCTTATCATTATGGCCTGTACGCCGTATTTTCGATGGTATGCAGGCTTGCACTACTTTTAGGTAAGTGTTTGTGAATATTTCCCAAGATGTATTTATGTCGTTATTGTTAATTAGAAAGCTCCAGTCAGTTTATTTAAACATTGCTCTAAGTTTACGAAAGTTTGCTTTCTTTAAATTAGGGACTTTCTTGATACTGCTATTTGGTTCGTTACTAGTAAACTTTAATCTGAAAGTTATTGTACAATGGTCGCTGTAACTGAATTCATCACTGACATTCAAATTCTCTATCAATTCTTCATTTGTTGAAAATACAAGGTCAAGGACGTTATTTCCACGGGATGGAGATCTAACAAATTGATATAGCGAACTCTCTTGCAAGTTTGCATACAGGTCTTGTCCAGTGTATGAAGTAATACTATCTCCCCACTTGGTCACAGGTAAATTGAAGTCGCCAAAAAATATGGTATTTTGCGCGTGTCTTACGTCTGCAATTTGCTCATAAATTTCTCGGTCAGTTTGCACATATTGAGCTGGAGGTCTGTATATTAATGCAAATATTATTTTTGTACCTTTATTATTCTTTATTAGCACCACCGTGACGTACATCTGTCCGACTTAACCTAAATGATTCTGGTGATGGGCTGGTCTATCAGAGTGAGAACTGAGCAATCTCTGCCATACCCATAGCTTACTCTGACTGTTCCTTTTACTTATATATTTTCTAGATCTCAAGTGACGGCGTCTCTTCCGTGGATTGACCTCCCAATCTAACAAGATTGGAAGCCAAAGCGTCACATTTTTCCTTTGCCCCTCAACTTTCTCTTCATAATTGCTGAGGTGCACAGGGCCCTGGGTGGGGCTTTGGTTTCCCTGGCGTTTCCGCTCCCTCCTCAGCTCCCCGCCATGGAGTGGCTTCGGTCACTCCAGGCTTTATTGTGGTCGGCTGGGAGGGTTCTGTGGGGGCGCTCTGTTATGGCCTTGGCCTTGCTCAGGGCCTTGGGGCTGTTCGGCCAGGCAGCTTGGGGAACAACAACAACAACAACAACAGCACAAAGTATGTGATGACGTTCACAATTTGAGGTTTTGACAAGAGGGTCGGGTTAAGACTTTCTTTGATATAAAGTAAAATATCACCTACATTTGTATTTATTCGGCTTTTCTCAATTGTGTGTGTGTGTGTGTGTGTGTGTCAGCGAGTGTATTTCAGTGTGTATCATTTGTCAAATTTTATGTTTTCCTGTAATTTTGTGCTTGTGCTTGTGAGTTCTGTGTGTTGTGCATTTATGTAATCTTGTGTGTATGTGTGTTTTATGTGATCTTGTGTATGTATTTTGTGTTGTTCGTTATATGTGAACTTTGTGTGTGTGTTATGTCTGCTTTGCTTGTGTCCTGGGTGTTGTATGTGATCATGTTTATATGCATTTGCATATGTGCGTCATAATGTGTGTGTGCAGGTGGGTGAGTGAGTGTGTGCGTGTTGCATGCTATATGCAGAGGAGGGAGGTTGAAACGTCGTCTCCCCAAGCATAACAAATATGCAGGTCTTATATGATTTCCCAACTTATTCTTAAAACAAACATAATTTACTTAAATCCTTTGTGATTTGTGCATGACACAAAACCAGTGCCTCAAATTAAAAAGCTCACTCAAAATATTGTTACAATACAAATATATAAGCAGGTACCGGTACATACCATATAGGTGTAGCTTAAGTAAGAATAATATAAGAGATGGAAGAGATGCAGTGATTGAAGCAGTGGTTGATGGAAGTAGATTACCCAGGTGGCAGGGAATGAATGAACGGATTGGGAAGAATGAGGTGAAAGAAGCAGTGAGACAAATAAGAGTGGGTAAAGCAGAAGGTGTGAATGGTATTACTGTGGAGTGTATTAAGAAGGGTGGAGATGTGATAATAGATTGGCTTGTGAGACTATTCAATGTTTTCTTTGTTGTGTCAAAGGTACTATTAGACTAGAGGAGTGCATATATTGTGCCTTTGTACAAGGGGAAGGGAGACCGGTAGGAATGATCAAGTCAGAGGTATTAGTATATTATCAGTTTTTGGAAAGCTGTATGGCAGGGTGTTGATAGAGGATAATAAAGGGTATATAAGGTGCAATAGGGGAAGAAAAGTGCGGTTTTAGGAGGGGAAAAGGGTGTGTGGATCAGATTTGTGCAGTAAGACAGGTATGCAAGAAGTATTTAGAGAAAAGTAAGAAGATATTTTGGGCTTTTACGGAATTGGAATTTCTTTATGATTGTGTGGACCGAGAAGCAATGTTGAAGGTGCTAAGGATTTATGAAATTAGAGTAATTTTTGTTGTTAACCCAAGGGCTACGATACTCCTACCGGAAGGTTTTACTGGGCGAATGCGACACATACAAAAAAAAAAAAATATATATATATATATATATATATATATATATATATATATATACAGTATATATATATATATATATATATATATATATATATATATATATATATATAGTTATATATAATATAATATATATATATATATAGTATATATAAAAATGCCACAGGGCCCATATGTCTCCTCCTCCTCCCTTCCTTTTCTCCCACCACCCCCCCCCTCCTCCTTCAACCAATATTTTCCCTCCCCCACTGCCTATAAACTGTCTTTCCCGCCTCAAATATGTTTAGTCACACTCTTGTACATTCTCTCTCCCCCCCCCCCCCCCTCTCCCTCATAAAGGCCTGGGAGATAGTTAGAATATCAGTATGCCTCAACCTGGCATAGGAAGCACATCTATGTTGCGCTCGCTCCCGCCTCCCTATCCCACCCCTCCCGTCACAAATATACGGTTTCACACTGGATATTTCCTCTTTACATCTATGTTCTGGTTTTTCAATGTTCACATGCTCATTATGCAAGTAAAATATGTGCATATGAAGCAGTAATAGTGCTTTATATGGTAAATATATATTTTTTTTTACTAAATAGCCCTATAAAGACGTCGCACCGGCGCCATTTTTTAAAAACATGTCTGTCGCAGCTGCCGAGTTAATAGTCAATAGTTATTATGAAGAGAGCAGAGCGTGTGTTAGAGTAGGAAATAATGATTTGAGTGAATGGTTTGAGGTAAATGTATGTCTGCGACAGGGTTGTGTAATTTCACCATGTTTATATGGATGGCATGGTAAGAGAGGTAAAAATTAGATCTATTGGTAGAGGATTGGGTTTAATAGGAAAGACTGGTAGTGATTGGGAGTTAAATCAGTTGCTGTTTGCTGATGACACAGCATTGGTGGCAGATTCTGAGGAGAAGCTGCAGCGAGTAGCGAAAAAGTTTGGTGTGGTATGTGGGAGGAGGAAGATGAGGGTGAATGTCAATACAAGTAAAGTGATGGTGTGTAATAGAGATGCTCGTAGGGTAAATCTAAATGTACGACTGGATGGGGAAATGCTGTAACAAGTGGAGTGTTTTAAATATCTAGGAGGAGTGATAAACAGGGACGCAGGTATGAAAATGGAGGAAAGACAGAGTGTGTGAAGGAAATTTTCAGAGCAATGGGAAGTACCATATGTGAAAGCTAAAAGTGCACTGTATCAAGGGATAGTTGTACTAACAGTGATGTATGGGGCTGAGATATGGGGTCTGAAGTTACAAGAGAAATGAAGGTTGGATGTAATGAATATGAGCTGTTTGAGGAGTATGTGTGGAGTAACGCAAAGAGACAGATTGAGAAATGAAGAGGTACGTATGGGAGTGGCACAACAGGAACCCTTATCGGCTAGAGTGGAAATAAGGGTACTATGCTGGTATGGACATGTTGATTAAATGGGAGATGAAAGGCTTACAAAGAAAATATATGAGTTACTAACAAAGGCCAATAGATTGAGAGGAAGACCTCGGATGAGATGGAGAGATGGTGTAATAAAAACGTTGGAAGCTAGAGAGATGACTGAAGAACAGGCAAGAGACGTGGTAATGATTCGGAATGAATGGAGAATGCTTGTGAATAGATGAGTGATAACGCTGTTGTCGGGAGAGCTGGTCGGGCTCCAGTTGGACTAAATCAGTGGTTCTTAACCTTTTTAAGTGCTCGTACCCCTTGTGCTTCCATAATGTTTTCCCGTACCCCCTGTCTAAAATGACTTATTATAATTGACGATGATGAATATGAATTTATTATACTGGCCTGCTGGGACAAGCCCTGATTAGGCCAGTGAGGAGTGAAGTGGAGAAGAGCAGAGGGAATAGGGCAGAAGGGACTTGATAATTGAAATTTTAACAATTGATTTGAAATATAATGCATTGAATATAATTCGTTGTACAATATATTGAATACATACAAATGTACTGGAATCAAAAATAGCTTTTCAAGTACAACCGTACTTACACAATACATTGACTGTCTGACACATTACTAGTGGCTCTTTTGTTGTTGTTTTTCTTCAATGATCATGCCGAAACGAAGTTCTTTTTTTAGAGATAGCCACACGCATATCATCCCTTGCGTCCAAACGATTCCTGGCCTTGGTTTGGATGTGCAAGAGTGTTGAAAACCCAGTTTCACATAAGTAGGCCGTTGCAAACGGCAAAAGGACCTCCAAAGCTCTCTCTGCTAACTGGGGGAATGTGTTGAGTTGTGCACACCAGAATGCATCTAACTGCATTGAATCAAACTCCATTTTGATTTTTTTACTGGCTTTCAACTCGACCATGGAATTTAGGTTGAAAACATATGGATCCTGCATCCATCCCTGTGCAACAGAAACCTCTCCATGCTGTAAGTATCCCTGGAAGGACTGACTCAGCGCCTGCAAATGTTCTTTTTTTTCAGCCACCATGATGAATAGTACATGTTCTGCATTAGAAACTTCATCAAGCTTAGTTTACAAAGTTTCCAGACCCAACGCGATTTAGCCAAATTGGAAGTTTATTAGTGAAGGCAGACACCTTTTCCCTGGCTGTGATCATGTTCATCCCTGTACCCTGGATAGAGGTGTTAACTCGTTGAGGTGGGTGAATATATCTGCCAGGTATGCCAGGGACAAAATTAACTTCTCATTTTCAAAGTGGTCAGCTATTCCACTGTCTCGCTTTCTATTATTGGATTTATTATTTTTTTGTAAGTAATATACAGTACAGCATTAAATTTGACACCAAGTCTCGTACCTCCTGATTCGATGTTTCGTACCCCTAGGGGGTACACGTGCCCCCAGTTAAGAACCACTGGACTAAATAATAGTCCATCAGGTGCCTGGCCCGGGCAGCCCATGTATGTTGTGAAGGACCATGTCTGGAAGTAAGGTGGGCGGACATTGTGGTGGTGGGCTTCGCGGCGTGGCTACCTGCTGAGACGGGAACCTCTTCGAGAGGTATGGGACCTGGGAGTCTTTACTGGAGACCCCAAATGGGCCTAGGTATCTGAGTCTTCTCCTGGGCAACCTAAAAGTATGTGAATTTTATATTTTGTATTTATTCATATATTTGTATTTATCTTTTTTCTTTTTTCTTTCATGTTTTGTGTATTGTTGTTCCTGTTCGGGCTCTGTCTCGAGTCAGCCACCCCCGCTTATCGGGTAAGTGGCTGAGTATAGAAAGATTGATAGATAGATAGATATATATACCGGTAGATAGATAGATAGATATACCGGAATATAGATAAGATATATTTGTATTTTATATTCCTATGTTAGTGAAGTACACAAAAGGCAAAGCTTCCTGTAGCAAGTGTCTCCCCTCAAGTTGAAAGAGTAATTGAGAGCCAAATTTAAGGTACGTTAGAGTCAAAGTGTCTGGACACTTGGAGCTTGAAGCAGTTTAAGTCATAGAAAGACGGAAAGTCAGATTGAGTGAAAGAGTTTCAAAGCTTAGGCTAATTGTAGAGTAGAAGAAAGACTGGGAAAATCGGTACAGGTTAGAGAGCTGGACAGCAGAGTGGTAGTGTGTTAAAGGGCGGTGCCTCCCGCTCTCCGTAAGGGAGAAGGCATACACTGAGCAAGATCTGAAGAACATTAATTATTGTAATAGCAGTAGAAGAGTGAGAAAGATGAAACATTGCAGCGTGTAGGGAGAGATTATTGGGATTAGTAAGGCAAAATGTTTATGACTGCTCCCTTTGGAGACATGTGGTATGGGTGGAACCTCCCCACACACACGAAATATACCCGATACATGGGCGGAGCTGGTGTGGTGGTAAAGAGATGGTTGAGCAAACCTAAATTCTGGGAAGCTGTTTCAGAAAGTTACACCAAAGTTATTTACACAACAGGTAGCATGCGGATACTGGTAAAGGCAGGTGTTAAGGGGGTAGGCGATTTTATTTGTTTATGTATTTATTGTTATATTAGTGTCCTTCCTAAGCCTCCATCAGCTTAAACAAAAATCCTCAGGATCCACCTTCAAGATTAATTTGTACATTTCTTGGTAGAAACGGCCGTTTCCTCCAAAACCATAGGCTCGCTCTCGCTCACCAGGGAAAATAATGGACACCTAAATGGCACGAAAGATCTGAGCCCGTTCAGCACGATGACGTATTTTCATCATATTCTGGTTACCATTAGAAGATTTTCTTTAGCTTAATATAATCTACCTATAGGACTCAGAGGTGTAAATACAATCACCATTAAACCCTCTGAATAACATAGGTCCTTCTTAAATTGCATTATAACGTATAATCTTGGCCAGAATCAGAAGGAATAAGGCGGCATCGTACAGAATGGGTTATATGGGATATATATATGAGGTGAAAGGTCTTAAAAACGACAAACTAATGGGGAGAACGTCTTACATTTTCAAAACTAATGGTGCTAAACATGAGGGAAAAGGGAGTCTATAAAAACGACTTGCCTCCCCTTAGGTGTAAGGCGTGTAGGCTACATGTTAGGCCATTTATTGTGTTACGGAGTACGATATCATTGTTAGTTCTGAAGTTAACCCTATTTGGGCTGTGGGAGGTATGTTTGATCTCCCCTGTTTCGCTCCATTAGCTTGGAGATATTAAGACGATCCCTCTCATTGGTTTGACGATGATTAGACGCTTCGCCCCATTCAGATGTCTATTTTTTTCTGGGCGAGCGGTAGCCAATCTGTAACTTAGAAGACATCGGCCTTTGGCCACAACAATTTAGCTTGAGGAAGGTCTGAGTGGGCATTTTTTAGTTTGAAGGAAATATGGGAAGATGTTTTTATTAGCGTAGGGGACAAACTAAAATAGCATTGCTATATGGCAAAAAGCAAGCAAAATCTTCAATACAAATTACAACAAAAATATCTTAATAACCCCCAAGACTTCGGATCAGATAGCATGACACGACCAACAGTGTTGTAACCGTTACCAATTTAAGACACAAAATACCGCTAGATCCAGCCTTAAAAGCTGCTAGAAGGCCGCTAGATAGTAAATACATGCCAACAAATCGATAGACTAATGACCCCATCTCTAGAATATCTCTCAATATGGCTCAAATCGGCAGAAACCCTGTCACTAGATGTAAACATTTGCCGCTTGATCGAAGTAAATACCGGTACCTCACGATCTAGCAAGAAATAGCTCAATTGGCAACACTGATGCCAATTGAACACGCGAGTTTTAGGATATAAGGAAGTTGGAGCCGTAGAGACCGATATTTAACAGAATTGCAAGATCAAATTCGGTTGTAGTGCGTTGACTAAAGCAAAATAAAATTCAACCTACTTTCTATCCATCAGAAGCCTACACTATTATTGTATTTCTGTTGAATATCGATGCTTATGGCTCCAATTTCCTTATAACTTGAAACTCGCAAGTGGTTAATATCGATGTTTACGGCTCCAACTTCCTCATGGTACGAAACTCGCAAGTGGTCAATTATTGTGTATTGGAGTAGGCAATTCTTGTTAGCCCTGGAGTGGACCAATCCAGAGTGCTTGTTGAAGGCTGGTCATTTCCTGTTGTTAATTGGATTTTATGACAACGATACTGAGAGAGAGAGAGATATATATTAACTTAAAAATCTTATATAAATCTCACTAACTCAAAGGTAAAATAAAATGCCAATAGCTTCTCGAAGGTTGTTCCTAAGCTGTTTATAATTGACCACTTGCATATTTCGTTTTGAAAGAAAGTTAGAGTTGTAGATATCTATATTTAGCAGAAAGTTAGAGTTGTAGATATCTATATTTAGCAGAAAGTTAGAGTTGTAGATATCTATATTTAGCAGAAAGTTAGAGTTGTAGATATCTATATTTAGCAGAAAGTTAGAGTTGTAGATATCTATATTTAGCAGAATTGTCAGCATAAATTAGGTCGTAGTACATTTGTTTATATACATAACACCCAATTCAACATTCTATCTATCCAACAGAAACCGACATTAGTATTGCATTTGTTTTATATCGATGTTTACGGATCCAACTTCTTTATAGCCTGAAACTCACAAGTGGTCAATTGCCTATACCCTGTTCTTTATAGGTATGCCAGAAATTGTGAACCCAAACCTCTGTAACTCAAATAGGGCTATAACAAATTGTGAACCCAAACCTCTGTAACTCAAATAGGGCTATAACAAATTGTGAACCCAAACCTCTGTAACTCAAATAGGGCTATAACAAATTGTGAACCCAAACCTCTGTAACTCAAATAGGGCTATAACAAATTGGCTGTAAGCGTCCAAAGTTCCTCCCTGAGTGACTTTATCCAAATGGTAGAAATATTAACTTGATTACTGTAATATTAACTTGATTACTGTAATATTAACTTGATTACTGTAATATTAACTTGATTACTGTAATATTAACTTGATTACTGTAATATTAACTTGATTACTGTACTATTAACTTGATTACCGTAATATTAACTTGATTACTGTAATATTAACTTGATTACTGTAATATTAACTTGATTACTGTAATATTTACTTGATTACTGTAATATTAACTTGATTACTGTAATATTAACTTGATTACTGTAATCGTTATTTGAGTTATAAAGGTTACTGGTACCGGTAACGATTTCTGCCCTACTTATTTTCTATGTGTATGAAGGAGACAAATGGCAAAGCTGCCTGTATCAAGTGTCCACCCAAAGTTGAAAGTGTTGGAGCCAAATTCAAGGTTTAGTAGAACCAAAATGTCTGGACACACGGAACTTGAAGCTATGACTTACATAGGATGAAGGAAAGACTGATTCAGGGAGAGAGTTCCATAGCTTATTTGCTGAGTAGAAAAAAGACTGGGAAAATGTATAATGAATGGAATATATTACTATCATATTATTAAAGAATATTAATAACCACAGTAAAAGCCAATATGTGCTAAGAGACATTCCAACGTTACCAGTAACCCTATTTGGTCCGAGGAAGACATCTCGCCAGATTCAGGTGTCTATTTTGTATTCCGTACACGTGATAGCGAGCCTGTAAGAAATCGTGGGACATTTCTCTAACGACAAAAACAACAAAAACAAAAAAGCTTGAAGGGGGGCACAGTGAGCATTTTGTAGTACTGGTATGAAGGAAGTCTGGGAAGGCGTTTTTGTTAGCCTAGGGTACAAACTACATTGCTTGGAAATGGTATAACCAAGCAATATCATCAATAATGAAACAAAATAGAAATATAATTGAGTTGACGGGGTTGCAAGACAACAAATTAGCAACCCCATCAGAAGTTCTCACAAACTATGGAGAAACGTCACCAGTCAAAGCCAGGCTCGCCAATATCAAGAAGAAGAAAAGAGTGAAACGAAATACAAAGACGAGAGCAGAAAAGGAAACAACACAGTCTGTCATCAAAAGCCAACACTCTCTATGGTGTAAATAAACGGAACGGCAACGCCATCTACAGGTTCCTATGGAAACTGCAGGACTCCTCCAGGACCAACCAACGAGTTCTCGTCCGGGCCAATCGCAAGGCCCGAGAGAGGAGATAAAGGAATATACAACTAAAGAACCCGATTTGAACTACAGTGAAGAAGAATATGTTAATTCCTCATCAAGAACCTATATTCTATTGTAACAGTTGTGATCTGAATAACCCAATATACAGTGCAGAAAATGGTATATATAAATCATGACAGATCAAAAGAGAATAAGTGAAATCTTGCATGCCACCTGAGGAATAGAGGAAAAGTTTAATTAATGAAAATCAATTATCCCACAACCATGCAAGCTTCTTGAACTATGAGTTTAATATTAAGAAATAAAGAATAACCATATCCATGTAATCCTATATCAATTGTATTTTTAAGGCAACTATTAACTTCACAATAATTAAAAGATCAACATACCCATGTCCCTACTGTTCCGAAATGTATAAATCAAGAAGTAAATTATCCTCTGAATATTACCTGACCGAAATATATGATCGGTAGGTAAACACAAGGCAATATAATCCACTAGCTCTTATGCAATCGGATGAATATACACCTAGGTTTACAGGGAGCAGGGTAGGGTGCTAGAGGAACTAGAAGTGACATTCTCTAGTTGTGTGTGAGAGCGGCAGTTCCCTTTGGTGCCAAACCGAAGAAAGAACTACGAGTCTAGCGTCGACCAGATCCTCTCTCCTGGACCTAACTTCTCTACATCACCTCTTCACATAAGTGTCTCGTGTTACTCGAGTGTTGATTATTATTGTGAAGGTATATAAGATATGTTAGTGTTCAATATAATGTTATCATAGAGACCTATTCTGGCCTCTCCTCACGCCATTTTCTCTCTCGCATTGTGAGAACAAAACACACATGTGCCAGTTAATTATATACATAATGTCCTGGGTTTAACTAATTTAAATTCCATACTAAACGTTATATATATGTTCTAACTAAGATCTATACCCAACACGAGACACGTAATAATTTGTGAACACTCACAGATCTTATACTTTTGTTTCATTATTTATTGAGTGTCCAAGTTTGTAGTGAAGTATATGGGGAGAATAATTAATTCTTTCATACTCAATCAGTGTTCTATCTAATAGCATAGTAATTCATTCTTAAATAAAATACTTTCTGTGTTCAAAGTAAAAATCCGCTCCGCCGAGTTTAATTCAAGCTATATTCATTATTGCTTTTTTTATAATAGTTCTTGTGAATAATTTGATCCACCACGATATATGATGATCCTATTTTATTACCAGTGGAGGAATTCATATCGTACCTATCCGTGTATCATCAGCCTTTAATTCCGGCTATTATAAGTCACTACGTCGTTCTGTGTCTTTGAGTTAATATACATATCGTCTGCCTCTGTTGAGGTTATTATAATTTACTACGTATTCTGCGAAGTTTGTTTTAAGTTATTATTCATCGGCCTACTATTTGGCTCTCTTCATTCACTACGGTACTTCGTTCTGTGCAATGATTTTATCTTCAGCTGTTTATTAATATATATATATATAAACACGCTGTATAATTAGCTACTATTCCAGCTGGATTTATTCACTACGCATTTTGTGAATCTGAATTCCTCATTACCTGTGATCATAGCTCATTTACGACTATATATATTTTTCATAGATCGTGCTAGTGATAATTCCCCAGTATTTTATTATAGTTAATTTGCAAATTACATTATCATATCACCAGTGTTAATTATAACTTTCTATCTTGTTCGCCTGATTTAACGTTGCACTAAATCAGATATTTATTTAACGTGACCGCAGTAAACTTGACCTTACCTTCCTTGTGGCACCCCTTTGATAGCTGACCTGGTCAGGCGACCTTTTCTTTCCCCAGCCACGCTTACCCCTATACCACCAAGTCGATTACCTCGGTTGTATATATTTGTTCATCTTCCATACCTCTCGGTGTACACTAACACACATATATTGTCATCATATTTTATGTTCTGTTTTGTGTATTATATATGTCTCCTGTTTGTTGTTTTGTAAGTGACACCATATTTCATGATCGAGTAAAACATATTTTACTCTTTCCCAGTCACCTATAAATTGCCATTGGACTTATACTTAACCCTTTGGCTGCAACTATGTTTGGGCTATTTAGGGCATATTCAGGCACTCCTGAATGATAAATCAAGCATCTGCATTAAATGAAGTGTATTCTGCCGAAAACTAGGTGAAAATAGCTTCAAAATGACACCAGAACGGACCCTGTATGTGGTCTGGTTCACCCGCAGTGGTCCCAGTGAAACGCGGGAACCCCGCTATTGTGCAACACTCGCTCGCTTGGCTACACTGGTGAGAGAGACAGAGAGAGACCCGCGCGAGACACAGGCTAGCTCAGTGACCCGCTCGGTGCTCCGAGGGTCGGAGGTGGGCCCCTCATGCTCCCGCCCACTGACACTCGATTCTTACGTTTTTTACAGGCTTTTAAAGCCGGGAAATTGCTGTAACTTGCCAAAACATTGCAGAACGTCACCCGCAGCGAAAGGGTTAATAGTTAAGATCCGGATGCGCCCACTTGATGTATTTAGTGATTAAGAAATAAACAGTTATTTGTATTTACTCTGTGTGTTTATTGTGTTTGGGGAGTGATTGAGTAAATTAGAAACCTTATTAGTAATGCTAGTTGTGTTCCTGTCGAGCAGCATTATCTTCTAAGCTAAGCTAAGGAGCTTATGAAAACAAATATTATTGCAAGTTGGTTTACAATGTGGCATAACACTGGAGGCAGTGGTGTCTCGATATGGCATAACAGCTTTGCTTTCTAGAATTATTGCTCAATCACCTCACATACAAGATTCATCATGGCTAGTTAAGCACTAGACATTATTTTTTTCAAACTGGAAGACCATGACATAAATACCTATCTAGAAATTGTCAAACCTGTCCTAGATAATCGTATTCAAGGACGATGAAATTGCAAAGATTCATACAGGAGTGATGAAATTAGGAAAACATGCGGCTCGAGTATCCGGGTATGTGCGTGACACTTTTCAACTAACCTGGCCACAGTTTCAAGAATACACCAAGCTAGCTATCAACCAATCATTAGGTTCAACGATAGCAGACCGTCACTTTCACTAAGTAAAGTATGCAGGAAATTTAGAGGACACGATTAGTCAGTTGAATCAACTGGCCGTGACAGCATTTCCTGATGATACTACAGCTCAAATATAGAAAATAGTATTCAAAGCACTGTTGAGTAGCAGATTATTTTGCTATAGCAGAGCCCAAGGGTTACGAGGAGGACATGCCAGTAATTCGGCGTATCTTGGCTTTGAGAAAGTCAAAGGAACCTACAAAGAAACATGACAAGATCGCCTTCATCAGTCGAGCCGCTACTCACCTGACTACATCATCCTCACCTAGCCTTGCAGTGCCACGTCCAAGTGAAAAAGTTGAGGACTGGGCACGAATTCGTCCCTCTGAATGGAATCCATGCACTTCCCAATGTCCTTTGTTTTCACTGAAGAAATCATTTATAGAATTGACCAAGCGGAGGTTCAGGTTAATTACTCTATGGGCTCAGATTCCATGGGTTAAGCCCCGACGCGTGGCCACTATCAACGAGGACGGGACCGCAGGGATTGAGGGAAATGACAAAGAAGGGGAGATTGAAGAGCCTGAAGTAGTACACGAGACTACGGATAGTCAGGACACCGTGGATTTTTAATCCGCCCCCGTCCACAAATTATCAAACTGGCGGGGGCTCACGATGAGACAGACACTGTGAAAGTTCCCATCTACAAACACCTCACTTTAAATGGGGTAAAAGCCCGACTTCTAATTGACACAGGGGCTTCCCGTTCATGTCTCTTCTCTTCTTTCTTCCGCCAACATCACAAATATTTTGGCCTACTTAAACCCTCCACCATAGTTTTGATAGATGCTAATGATGGGATCATTCCTAACTGTGGAGAAACTGACCCACTTTATGTTGGTACTACTGTCCCTAATCACGGGGCAAGTCATTCTTTCATGATATATACCCCCCAAGAGACCCAATACGATGGATACTTGGGTCTCGATTTACTCACCTCCCTGAAAGCCTCCATTGATTGTCAACAAAGAACGCTGAAGTTCGCACCTCCACTAAACAAAATAAAACAAAATATCAAGAATCTCACAGAGCTCAATGGCACTCTCACTGTTAAAACCGTGCATAATGTAAAATCTTATTTCAAATATAAAATCAGTCAAGAGAAAACAGATAAACCAACCCTATGCCTCATACAGACGACTCAAGCTGTCACTGCAAAAATAGTGACACTTACTCCTCATCATAAGCAATGGATACCTATTCTCCCTACATTACCTGGTAATGTGATAATGACTCCGAACCTACAAAGTCCTTTCGACAGAGATTGCCTGACCGCTCCCGCCCTTATTTCTAGTCAATTAAATTGAATCAGAATTGCAAACATCTCAGATCAACCTATCACCTTACCTAAAGGATTAGCGATCGGAGAACTTGAAACATAACAGATCTAGCCTTACCCCCGGATAATACTTCTCACTATGTTTGCTCTCTACCTGACATTCCTTCTCATTTAACCCCTCAACAACAAATTGACTTACGTGACTTGATGACTTCATTTCAAGACATCTTTACCACCTCCAGTCGAGACGTAGGGAAAATTGACGTACTTCATCATCCAATCCATAAAGTAGTACAGCCAATAAAACAGCCGATCCGAAGGAAAAACCCAATCCAACGCCAAGAGGAAGAATTACAGGTGAAAGACATGCTAGCAACAGGAGTTGTACAACACTCCACTAGTCCATGGTCATCCCCAGTAGTACTCGTCAGGAAAAAAGACGGATCTACCAGGTTCTGTATAGATTACAGACAGCTTAATGATGTAACCATCAAAGGCGCCACTCCATTACCTCGCATTGACGACTCCTTAGATTCCTTACTAGGCGCCAAGTGGCTTACCACTCTAGACTTTCAGGCCAGATATTGGCAAGTACCGGTACTTCCGAAACATCAACAGAAAACGGCTTTTGCCACCAGCCAAGGAAGATTGTATGAATTCACAGTACTGCCCTTTGGCCTATGCAACGGCCCAGCCACCTTTTCTAGACTAATGGAATCGGTACTACAAGGATTAACTTGGGAAACTTGTTTAGCCTATTTAGATGACATCATTGTTCTTGGCAAATCCTGGGCAGAACACATACAAACACTCTGACAAGTATTCCAACGGATTCGAGAGGCTAAATTAAAGCTCAAACCTTCCAAATGCACTCTAGCTCAAAAGGAAGTAAATTTTTTAGGCCACATAGTATCAGAAGAAGGAATTGCACCAGATCAGGAAAAATTAAAAGCAATAAGTACCATCCCCCCTCCTACCAATGTAAAAGGAGTTCGAGCATTTTTTGGATTAGCGTCATACTATCGTCGCTTTGTGAAAAATTTTGCCACCATTGCCAAGCCTCTTCATGATTTAACCAAGAAGGAAGAACTATTTATATGGACAAACCCAAGCCTTCAAGCATTTAATTCATTGAAAGAATTATTAGTGGCCTCTCCAGTTGTTTCTTTTCCTGATTATACCAAACCTTCCCGTCTCTACACCAATGTGTCACAGTATAGTATTGGAGCAGTTCTGGGTCAAACTAGAGAAGGAAGAGAACACATTATTACATGTGCCAGCTGAACTCTCAACCCAGCTGAAATAAACTATCCTGTGACAAAAAGAAAATGTTTGGGAATAATTTGGGCTTTACAACATTTCAAAGCGTATCTAGTGGGTGTCAAGGTCACTATCATCACCGACCACCACGCCCTACAATGGCTACGCAAATCTGACACTAAGAACGCACTAACTGTCAGATGGTGTGAATCATTGGAAGAATTCGACTTTAAAATCGCTTACAGGCCTGGAGAGTTGCATACAAATGGCGATGCTCTATTTAGACTTCCAACTGAGTCAACAACAACATACAACCCAGAAATTGAGATTCAAACCATCCGAGCCATTCACCACCAAAATTCTGCAGACCAAGATCAACAACAACTCTTGCAACAATTTCAACAACAAGAAAAAACAGATTGGATACCTAGGCACCTTTTCTCACAACTACAACAAAGAGGGGATAATTTATATACTCCAAAGGGAAAAATTGTAATTACTTCCAACTCTGCCTTAGCAACTATGCAATCCCTGCAGTCTCACAATGGCATTCATTTGGCACAGAGAAAATTAACATCAACTTTCTAACAAGTATACTGGACTCCTTCTCCAAATATCACCGCCAAGAAAATCAATGAAGCTTGTCGGGCCTGTGCTTTTGGCAAAGACCGTACCCGCAACGCCGGACCTACAGGAAAGTTAGTAGCATCCAAACCATTGCAATTGCTAGCAGTTGATGTAATGGGACCCATGGAAGGGATAAAAATGTTCAGATATATTATAACTTTCGTGGACACGTATTCCAAGTACGTAATTGCCTGTCCAGCCAAAGAACACTCTGCCTTAGCCGTAGCTGAAGCCATGATACAGTACGTATTTCCTTATATTGGCCTACCTGAAGCTATTCACTCAGATAATGCCCCGGAGTTCACAGGTCAAATATGGTCACAACTTTCTCAGATATGCGGTTTCAAAATAAGCCATTCATCCCCTTATTGGCCTCAAGGGAACTCTATTTGTGAAAGAAGTCATCGCACTATTGCAAATCAGATAAGGACTCGCTTACAGCAAATGAACACCACTGACTGGCCCATTCAAGTCAAGATAGTACAGTGGGGGATAAATACCTGCCCCCGCCAAGACGGAGTTTCACCCCACGAACGAGTTTTTGGGATACCTCCCCTATTACTACCATTACGTCACCTGTCTGTCCCATATGAGCCCTCGTCAAATTTTGACCAATCATTAGTCCACCTGAAAAACCTCCAATACATACAGGATCTTCAACCTGACGAAACACAAAGTCAGTCCTCGCCATGTCAGCGATCTAGTCATGTTTGCCCAACTTCCTGTAACTTCCAAACTCAAGCCAAGATATAAACGGCCTTTTGAAATACTCACTGTACCAACATGTTACCAGGTTACCATAAGCTATTACGGAGAGTCCCGCACCTACCGAAATAGATATGTTCGTCGATTTCATCCCATTGATGACAATATCACGATGCTTGCTGACCCAAATGATAATTACACATTGCCTGCAATTAATAACCAAACTTTAGGCTCCACAGAATCATTGACACCACATTTCATTTCACCCATCATTCCTTCTCCAGTGGTGATAAAACCACCTGTACAACCTCTTGTACAAAATGTGAGAGAACCAACTTTTAATTTTCCTACCCCTCCTCCTCCTATTCCTTCCTCTAATCTCTATTGTATCAACCTATCTAGCAATCTACCTCCTCCTGTTCGTGTTTCTTCTGCTCCACCTATCCTACCAACTCAAACTAAATCTATTCTACCTCCACAACCAGCTACTCCTCTCTCTAATATCTCATCAGACGCAGATCTTCCTCCTTTTGACTTTTCACCCAGTACTCAACCAACAACTCCAATAATCTCTCATCTTCCTGATAATGTAATAAATCTAACTTCTCCTAAGAATGAAGTTCCTTCAAAACTTCCTGAACCTCTTACTCAATCTCCTCAGCCAACTAATTCTGGCAATATATGTCCACCTTCCCCTACTGTTTCAGCTATTGCTCCAAAACCCTCTACTTCTTCACACACTATATCTAAATCATCCAAACCACACACTACATCCATCTCCTCACCATCACGCATGCAAACAACCAAGTCAAAGTCTTCCTCATTATTAATCCAATCTTTTCTAAATCCTCCATGTAGGAGATCTGGCCGACGTGTGACTCCACCAAAATGGTGGCCCCCCACCAAAGCCACCACCCTTGTCCGAGCACCTACCCTGACAAGCACCTTGTCACAACCTACAGTAGACAGGTCGCCGCCTCACCTGTTGCGAGGTCACCCACCACACTTGCTGTTCCAGCCAGTCCTACTCTGTCGGCCCCTTCTGTCACCTCACCTACCATGATGATGCCAACTTCACACCCTGTCCAGGCGGCCCACATCCCTACTGCGACGTCAACTAAAATAGGGAGTGACCTAAAAGGCAGCAAACTCCTCCCCTCTGTGACAGAGAGCAACACCACCACCAGTACCATCAATTCTCCAGTCATCTCTCAGACAGCCGCTGAACCACCAACACCTTCCAATACTGTTTCTGCTGAGTCCAACATGAAGATATCCAGCATTTTCGTAACCAATGGAATCAAGACGACAAACATAGCATCACCAGTCCAGTTAATTCACGAGGCTGCCATATCTCCTGCATCACTCCAACTGACCATGACATATGACGCAAACACATCAAACGATATTTCAACTGTAGTTTGGTGCCGCTTCCTTCACGACCTCAAACCATGCATCCTGACGAAGAACTACTGGACGTACTGTACCAACTCAAGTCTCGGGGTCGAGATTTCTTTTTGGATGAAGGTGGTGAGATGACGGGGTTGCAAGACAACAAATTAGCAACCCCATCAGATGTTCTCACAAACTATGGAGAAACGTCACCAATCAAAGCCAGGCTCGCCAATATCAAGGAGAAGAAAAGAGTGAAACGAAAGACAAAGACGAGAGCAGAAAAGGAAACAACACAGTCTGTCCTCAAAAGCCAACACTCTCTATAGTGTAAATAAACGGAACAGCAACGCCATCTACAGGTTCCTACGGGAACTGCAGGACTCCTCCAGGACCAATCAACGAGTTCTCATCCGGGCCAATCGCAAGGCCCGAGAGAGGAGATAAAGGAATATACAACTAAAGACCCCGATTTTAACTACAATGAAGAAGAATATGTTAATTCCTCATCAAGAACCTATATTCTATTTTAACAGTTGTGATCTGAATAACCCAATATACAGTGCAGAAAATGGTATACATAAATCATGACAGATCAAAAGAGAATAAGTGAAGCCTTGCATGCCACCTGAGAAATAGAGGAACAGTGTAATTAATGTAAATCAATTATCCTACAACCATGCAAGCTTCTTAAACTATGAGATTAATATTAAGAAATAATGAATAACCATATCTATGTATTCCTATGTAAATTGTATTTTTAAGGCAACTATTAACTTCACAATAATTAAAAGATCAAAATACCCATGTCCCTACTGTTCCGAAATGTATAAATCAAGAAGTAAATTATCCTCTGAATATTACCTGACCGAAATATATGATCGGTAGGTAAACACAAGGCAATATAATCCACTAGCTCTTATGCAATCGGATGAATATACACCTAGGTTTACAGGGAGCAGGGTAGGGTGCTAGAGGAACTAGAAGTGACATTCTCTAGTTGTGTGTGAGAGCGGCAGTTCCCTTTGGTGCCAAACCGAAGAAAGAACTACGAGTCGACCAGATCCTCTCTCCTGGACCTAACTTCTCTACATCACCTCTTCCCATAAGTGTCTCTGTGTTACTTGAGTTTTGATTATTATTGTGATATGTTAGTGTTCAATATAATGTTATCATAGAGACCTATTCTGGGCTCTCCTCACTCCATTTTCTCTCTCGCATTGTGAGAACAAAACACACGTGAGCCAGTTAATTATATACATAATGTCCTGGGTTTAACCAATTTAAATTTCATACTGAACGTAATATATATTTTCTAACTAAGGATCTATACCCAACACGACACGTAATAATTTGTGAACACTCACAGATCTTATACTTTTGCTTCATTATTTATCGAGTGTCCAAGTTTGTAGTGAAGTGTACGAAGAGAGAATAATTCATTCTTTCATACTCAATAAGTGTTCTATTTAATATCATAGTAATTCATTCTTAAATAAAATACTTTCTGTGTTCAAAGTAAAAACCCGTTCCGTCGAGTTTAATTCAAACTATATTCATTATTGCTTTTCTATAATAGTTCTTGTGAATAATTTGAACCACCACGATATATGATCTAGATCCTATTGTATTACCAGTGGAGGAATTCATATCATACTGGTACCTCTCTGTGTATCATCAGCCTTTAATTCTGGCTATTATAAGTCACTACGTCGTTCTGTGTCTTTGAGTTAATTTATGTATCATCTGCCTCTGTTGAGGTTATTATAATTTACTACGTATTCTGCGTACCGGTAGTTTGTTTTAAGTTATTATTCATCGGCCTACTATTTGGTTATTTTTAGTCACTACTTCGTTCTGTGCAATTATGTTATCTTCAGCGGTTTATTAATATATATATATAAACCCGCTGTATAATTAGCTACTATTCCAGCTAGATTTATTCACTACGCATTTTGAGAATCTGAATTACTCGTTACCTGTGATCATAGCTCATTTACGACTATATTTATTTTTCATAGATCGTGCTAGTGATAATTCCTCAGTATTGTATTATAGTTAATTTGGAAATTAAATTATCTTATCACCAGTGTTAATTATAAATTTCTATCTTGTTTGCCTGATTTAACGTTGCACTAAATCAGATATTTATTTAACGTGACCGCAGTAAACTTGACCATACCTTCCGCGCGGCATCCCTTTGATAGCTGACCTGGTCAGGCGACCTTTTCTTACCCCAGCCACGCTTACTCCTATACCACCGAGTCAAGAACCTCAGTTGTATATATTTGTTCATCTTCCATACCTCTCTGTGTACACTAACACACATATATAGTGTCATCATATTTTATGTTCTGTTTTGTTTATTATATATGTCTCCTGTTTGATGTTTTGTAAGTGACACCATATTTCATGATCGAGTAAAACATATTTAACTCTTTTCCAGTCACCTTTAAATTGCCATTGGACTTATACTTAATAGTTAAGATCCGGATGCGCCCACTTGATGTATTTAGTGATTAAGAAATAAACAGTTATTTGTATTTACTCTTTGTGTTTATTGTGTTTGGGGAGTGATTGAGTAAATTAGAAACCTTATTAGTAATGCTAGTTGTGTTCCTGTCGAGCAGGATTATCTTCTAAGTTATCCTATACAAGGAGCTTATGAAAACAAATATTATTGCAAGTTGGTTTACAACTTGGCATAACAATAATCCCCAAGACTTCGGGCCAGATAGTGTGAATAAGTAAAGCCTTCGCATTGAACACAAGTGAGCACACAGCATAATTGGCACTGGCGTCATTCCGCATGTTAACACTATTTGGTCCAACGACTTGGGGTTACTATGATAGTATTGTTAGTGTGTGTGAGTCAGAGTGAGCGTGCTTGTTCAAAAGTAAATATAATACAATGTTGTTGCAGTGCAACAACAATACTGATAATTGAAGAATAAAACGTAACTGGAACATTAATTAATAGTTATAGTTTTATTGAAATTAAAGATATAATTATAGCACAATGAACATCATATAATAATTGAGATAAAGGGTATAGTAAGAAAATAGATGAAAGCAACTTGAAGTCTACTATATAATTGATCTCACACACACATACACAAACACAAGTTCCAACCCTAGCAATAAAGTCGACCATTTCATGCGGCACCCTAACCCCGCCAATTTTACGGTGAAGGGTGGTGGCTAAGTCCTGGACCTGCCCTCTGTGTTTACATCAGGGCCATAGATTAGTTCTACATATAGGATAGAGTCGGCTATGGATCTGCTGTTTGTGTTTATATCGGAGTCATAGATCTACATATATGATAGAGTCAGCTAGGTATCTGCTCTCTGTGTTTACATCGAGGAAATAGATCTACATATAGGATATAGTTGTTGGGGTTCAGGGGCCACTCAAGTACGTTGCCGCGCCTGTACCGGCCTCTATAGGATAGATTTGGCTAGGGGTCTGCCCTCTTTGTTTACATCGTGCCCATATATCTACATACTGTATAGGATAGAGTCAGCTAGAGGTCTGTTATCTATGTTTACATCCGGGGGCCCTCTCCCACAACCACGAAACCAAGAAACATCAGGCCCATAGATCTAAGTATACGATAGATGTGAATGATCCATACAAGTAAGTTGTTGTTGTTGTTGTTGTTCCCCAAGCTGCCTGGCCGAACAGCCCCAAGGCCCAGAGCAAAGCCAAGGCCATAACCGAGCGCCCCCACAGAACCCTCCCTGCCGACCACAATAAAGCCTGGGCGACCGAAGCCACTCCATGGCGGGGAGCTGAGGAGGGTGCGGAAACGCCCGGGAAACCAAAGCCTCACCCAGGGCCCTGTGCCCCTCAGCAATTATGAAGAGAAAGTTGAGGGGCAAAGGAATAAAGTGACGCTTTAGCTTCCAATCTTGGTAGATTGGGAGGTCAATCCACGGAAGAGACGCCGTCACTTGAGATCTAGAAAATATATAAGTTAAAGGAACAGTCAGAGTAAGCTATGGGTATGGTAGAGATTGCTCAGTTCTCACTCTGATAGACCAGCCCATCACCATTCCATACAAGTAAGTAGATGGATTGGGTGGAGAGAAAGACCTTGGATTCTATATTCTCTAACGTTTTGAGTTATATGCCCATTTTCAGAGAGACTGACAGACTTTAGACAAACTCACAATATATATACAAAGATGGAAATTCATTGTTGGCACCTAAAACAGTGCTTCCATCTGGATAGCGATATTATAAATCTTAAAAACACAACAATTACCGGTATCTGATTAGACTACCCTCTGTATGGACGGGGATAAGGTTTGTTAAAAGAGTTAACTGATTGAAAGCATTTGGATCTCTAGGTGTCCTTTCTAAACTTGAATATAATGAAAACAACATCAACGATATCGAAAAGGACAAACTATCTACTGTAATGTATACTGCTTTAGATTTCAGGAGCTTTATTAGAGGCGTTAACCGACCATTTTGCAAAACCCTCTCGATGTTTTTTGTTTTGTTCTATGTGAGTGAGTGAGACAAAAGGCAGAACTGCCTGTAACAAGTGCCTCTCCCATAGTTGAAAGAGTGACAGGGCCAAAATCAAGGGACGTTCGAGCCAAAATGCCTGGACACACTGAGTTTGAAGCAATTTAAGTCATAGGGGGAGGGAAAGACTGATTTTGGGAAAGAGTTCAAGAGCTTAGCTGTTGAAAAGCAGAAAGACTGAGGGTAACGTTTCACTCTTGGGTTGGAGAGTTGCACAGAGTAGGGGTGGGATTATGTTACAAGACGGGTACCACGTACTCTACGTACACGAGGTGGTATACACTGGGAGAGCTCTGAGGAGCACTGATTACTGTAGTAGCAATAGAATAGCGAGGGAGATGCAACATTGCGGCGAAGAGAGAGAGATTGCAGAGAGTGGACGGAAACTAATGATATGAAAGGCCTTCCTTTCTACTTTGTCTAGGAGTGCGGTGTGAGAGGATCCTTCCCACACATGTGAACAATACTCAATCCAAAGGACGCACTGTATATAGCAAGAAGCTGTGCAGGGGTAAAGAACCCTTTGAGGCAGTTGAGCACACCCAGCTTCTTGGAGGCTACCTTAGCAAGACTGGTAATATGGTCCTTCCAAGTGAGAGCAGATGAAAAAGAGATACCAAGAATATTGAGAAAAGATGAAGGATTGATTTTTGTATTGTTGAAGAATAAAGGATAGTGCTCTGGGAGTTCCGGACAGGTAAATACATGGAGACATTGGGTTTTGGAAGCATTATATGCAACAAGGTTTCTCTTCCCCAATTGGAAATAGTACCTTAGTTAGCCTAGATCAGAAGATAAGTGTTGTATGTCTTCATTAAATTTGTTTTTGAGGGGTTGCTGGCTGGGGCGTTCTGGAAAGCTAATTCAGTACGGTAATGTAGGGTAGAGTCGTCTGCGTATGAATGGATGGGACTGGAGGTACAGTTGAGAAGATAATTTATGAAAATTCGAAAGAGAATAGGAGATAGGACAGAGCCCTGAGGAACACCGGAGTTGATAGGATGAGGAAGAGAGTGATGGCCATCCACAACCGCAGCTATGGAACGGCCAGAAAGGAAATTAGAGACAATGGCACAGATGGAGGGAAAGAAACCGAAGGAGGGTAGTTTAGAAATTACAGATTTGTGCCAGACTCTATCGAAGGCCTATGATATATCTAGTTCAATAGAAAAGGTCCCACCGACGTCCCGAAAGGAGGATGACCAAGAGTTAGAAAGATATTAAAGAAGATCACCAGTAGAGCGACCCTTAAGGAAGCCATACTGGCGATCTGAGAGCAGAATATGAGAAGAGAAATGCTTAAGAAATTTGGAAGCAAGAATAGTTTCAAAAACTTTAGAGAAACAAGAGATGAGAGCTATTGGACGATAGTTGGAGGGTTGATAGCGGTCACCCTTCTTTGGGACAGGTTGAATGAAAGCAAAATTCCAGCAAGAAGGGAAGACGTTAGAGGAGAGACAGAAACGAAAGAGTTTGCCTAGGCAGGGAGTCAGCACAGAAGCACAGTTTTTCAGTACAACAGGAGGAACACCGTCTGGACCGTACGCTTTCTTAGTAGTAAGCCCAGAGATGGTAGAAAGTACATCTTTAGAAGAGATTAGGATATTAGACATAAGTAGGAGAGAGGGGGGTGGAGAGGGAGGAATAGCACCGGAATCATCCAAAGTGGAGTTTTTAGCAAAAGTTGGAGCGAAGAGTTCAGCTTTGTCAGTGGAAGAAGTGATGGTTGTGCCATCAAAGTGGAAAAGGGGAGGGAATGACGAGGAAGAAAAATTGTTGGAGAGGTTTTTGGTTAGATGCCAGAAAGCTTTTGGGTGATATAGGCAGCTTCTAACGTTTTTCTACTTCATTTATCTTACCCTATCCTTAGTTCTCTGGCTGCCTTCCATTTGGATATATCATTTTTATCATCACTATGCAGCATTTGAGTTTGACGTTTTGTGTTTCAGTACATCTTTCTTAAGTTTGGTCATCCTTTTCTTTAGAACTCGCCTTGTCTCTCCTATATATTGCATTTCACAACCGTTACATGGAATGGTGTATATCACACTGTCCATGTCCGTTGCCGTTACCGAAAGGGATATGCAGGTAAAAGGGCGAGAGTAAAGGATATCCCTGTCCATACAGAGGGTAGTCTAATCAGATAATTGTTGTGTTTTAAAGATTTAAATTATCTCTAAAGATAGGCATGTAACCCAAAATATTAGAGAATTAATAATCAAAAGTCTTCCCTGTGTTTTTCCCTGCACCCAATCCATATAGGATAAAGTTGGTTAGGGGTCTTGTTCTTGTTCGCTTTAAGGGCACCTTGGGTGGGATGACCACCCGCTACGGCCCTACCTCGCTTCCACTGGCCACACAACAATTGAGAGTTAAGTAATGCCCGGCGGGCTAAATATTAAGGAAATACTGGCCACATAACAAGTAAGTTAATGGAATTGCCCGGCAGGCTATTTACAAGCGATTCACTAGGTGCCACAATACAATTTAATTAAAAACACTAAGCCAGGAGCGAGAGGACCTTAGGCTGCTAACCAAATTATGAGCAGCCGAGGAACAAGGGCCATAGCTATGTCGCGAAGGAAGATGCCCTTATCGAGCCAATCCAGGGCATCCAGTAGCATACGACGGAAGGAATCACCAGTTGTAGAAGGACGAGGAGTAACGGCGGGGCGCGGGGCAGCATAAGGCAGGCGACGGGAGGGCGTAGTGAAGTGGACAGACTCAGGGGGGCAATCCTCAGGGTCAGCTCTGGCGGGTGGCAGAGACTGCAGAGTGGCATCTACGGAGTCAAGTTCTGGGGCGGGAGGCAGGCTGGGGACAGGGCAACCACCACCACGAGCGGGGGGAGAGCGTTGGAGGCGGGGACTAGGTGACTGAGCTCTATGAACCACCACAGCGGCTGGGGACAAAGGCCGAGAAGTGACCCTCAGTTCTTGAATCTCCTCAGCCGGCAGCACCTCCTCCGGGTCTAATTCATCTTCTAAACTTCATAGCGATTATGATCAGCTGCATGCACCATCCTCATAGGCAACCGCCGGTCCCTCACCAGCAGAGACGGGGCAGGCGGAGGGGGAGACCTCCTGGCACCACGCCTAGGGTTGAGGTCTCGAAGTTTCCCATTCATCTCTTCCAAGCCAAGGCATCCACCACGATATTCGGCATGCAGGTCCCGGGCCCCCTGGAGAACACTGCAGTCCCCCGATGTCACCCGGTGCTGACCACCACAAAAGAAGCAGCTCTCCCCATTAGGGCATGTCTTCCCATCAGCCTTCCCTGGATGAAATCCACTACAATTAGCATATCGGACTTTGTTCCTGCAGGACACGACCCCATGGGAAAAGTACAAAGGAGTACAAAGGAAATCAAGCAACAACAGATCTAGTGACCCTTCTAGGCTGCTTGCCCTCCAAAACACTGATGATCAAGTGTCCAAACAGTGGTTTAAGTGGGTAAGGGAACATTGGAAAGGGAACTACTGCCCTGGAACTAATGTCCGTGGCATAATTAGGAAGTTAGTATCGGACAGATGGGTTAGTAACTGAGGGGGGCATAAAATAAAGTTATTCACTTAAAACGCAGTCAGTCGCGGGTTTGATGCGAGATATTTGTCTAGGCGAAGTTTAATAGAATCAACGGTGCTGCAGTCTATAATGTCTCAGGGAAGCCCATTCCATAAGTTGATAACTCGATTGAAGAAGAAATTCTTAGATTAGTGCGAGTTAAAAATGTTACCAATAGTTTTTCAACCGTTTCCCCGCATATAATTAGATTGGTCGATAGTGAAGTACTTGCTATAGTTCATATTGACGATGCCTTTGATGATTTTGAACAATTTAATTAACTCGCCTCTTAATCTGCGCTGGGTTAAAGGAAATAGATTCAATTCCTTAAGACACTCCTCGTATGGTTTGTTCTTTAGGCTAGGTATCATTTTGGTAACTCTACATTGAACTCGTTCTAGCTTGTCTATATCTTTTTGGTAATAAGGGCACCAGGATTGAACGCAGTATTCCAGCAGAGGGTAGACTAAGGACTTTTAAAGGGCTAGGATAACTTCTTTGGATTTATGCTCAAATTACCTGCCTATAAAGCCAATTATTTTGTTTGCCTTCTTAACAACTTCTGAACATTGTTAACTCGGTTTTAGGTTACTTGATATTGTTACTCCCAGATCGGTTTCTCTGTCTACACTCTTAAGCTGAGTGCCATTCATAGAATAGTTTGCTTTCTCATTTGGGTATCTGATATGTAGTACTTTACATTTATCCGCATTGAAACTCATTTGCCAAGTTTGCGCCCAACATGATAACTTATCTAGATTGTGTTGTTTATTGTCAACTTGTTCTTTTGAGAGTACGATATTTGCAATTTTTGTATCGTCAGCAAACTTTGAGATTGTACAGGTGAGACCCTCATCTATGTCGTTATGTAAATTAGAAAGAGAATTGGTCCCAGTACCGATCCCTGGGGTACCCCGCTACTTACATTGGTCCATTTAGATGCCTTACCGTTTATGACTACTATTTGCTTTCTGTTGCTGAGCCAATTTTCTATCTATTTCAACACACCATCTTGTATTCCATGAGCTTTTAGTTTTAGCAGTAAACATTTGTGGGGAACTTTGTCAAAGGCCTTTTGAAAATCAAGGTATATAATATCTACAGCTTTACTCTCATCATAGAGGTTGAGGATATCGTGGAAGAAGTCTAAGGGTTTTGTTAAGCGGGAACGTTTGTTACGAAAGACGTGTTGAGTATCTTTAAGTATGTTATTTTCTTCTAAGTGATTTACGAGTGTCTCTTATGAGTGTTTCTAGCATTTTACATACAATTGAGGTCAAGCTAATTGGCCAATAGTTAATGGGTAGGGATTTGCTGCCTTTTTTTAATATCAGTGTTACGTTGGCTAGCATCCACTGATCAGGCATAGTTCCAGACTGCAAGGATTTATTGAATAGCAATGTTAGTGGTTTGGAGAGCTCATCCTTTGCTTCCTTTAGAAATATAGGTGAGATTGTATCAGGTCCGGGCAATTTATTTACCTTGAGTTTATCTAAACATTTCAATACTTCTCTCTCTGTATTGGTGATATAACTTAGAACATCAGAATTATCAATTTGAATCGGCGGTGCTGCAGGGATACCACTGAGGTCTTCTGTTGTAAAAACTGATGCAAAGTAGGTATTGAGGGCATTACTCATTTGTACTTCGTCTTTGGTGTATTCTCCATTTTCATCGACTAACGGTCCAACACTTGAAGTAACTACATTTTTCTTTCTGATATAACTATAGAATTATTTTGGGTTTGTTTTACTTTGATTCGCAACATGTAACTCCAGGGTCTTTTTGCTTTGCTTAATTAACTTTTTGGCTTTGCGTCGTAGTTCTACATATTTCGCCCGTTCTTCGTCATTTTGTGATGATTTTAATCTATCATGAGCAGACTTTTTAGAAAGCAAACGGTCTGAAATCTCTTTATTCCACCATTTGGGCTTATCATAGTGGCCTGTACGCCGTATTTTCGATGGTATGCAGTCTTGCACTACTTTTAGGTAAGTGTTTGCGAATACTTCCCAAGATGTATTTATGTCGTTCTTGTTAATTAAAAAGCTCCAGTCAGTTTATTTAAACATTGCTCTACGTTTGCTTTCTTGAAATTAGGGACTTTCTCGATGCTGCTATTTGGTTCGTTACTAGTAAAATTTAAACTGAAAGTTATCGTACGATGGTCGCCGTTACTAAATTCATCACCGACATTCAAATTCTCCATCAATTCGTCTTTTGTTGAAAGTACAAGGTCAAGGACGTTATTTCCACGGGTTGGAGATCTAACAAATTGATATAGCGAACTCTCTTGCAAGTTTGCATACAGGTCTTGTCCAGAGTGTGAAGTAATACTATCTCCCTACTTGGTCACAGGTAAATTGAAGTCGCCAAAAAATACTGTATCTTGTGAGTTACTTACATCAGCAATTGGCTCATAAATTTCTCAGTCAGTTTGTACTGATTGAGCTGGAGGTCTGAATATTAATGCAAGCACTATTTTTGTACCTTTATTATTCTTTATTAGCACAAAGGATGTGTCGACGTTCACAATTTGAGGTTTTGACAGGAGGGTCGGGTTAAGACTTTCTTTGATAAAAAGTTAAACGCCACCTCCATTTTTATTTATTCGGCTTTTCTCAAACATTACATATCCGGGAAGTGAATACTCTGCTAAAAAGTCTCTTGTCTTCCGTATTGAGCCAAGATTCTGTTATGCCAATAACATCGTAATTTTCTGTAAACACAAGTTCCTCTAAATCTGAAAATTTATTGCGTATGCTACAAGCGTTTGCATAGAAAACCTTTAAAGTTTTGGATTTAGAATTAACGGAACACTCTTTAATCAAATTCTTGGTTCTGGTCGGATCTACATTTATGTACCTGTCTGTCCTCGGTCCTCGCTGTCCTCGATCCTCGTCCCTGGTGGTCTTCGGTCCTCACTCATCGTCTCTGGTGGTCCTCGGTCCTCGCTGTCCTCGATTGTCGTCCCTGGTTGTCCTCGGTCCTCGATGCTCGTCCCTGGTGGTCCTCGGGCCTTGATTCTCGTCCTTGGTTGGCTCTGCTTCTTTTTCGAAACTCCTTTACTGCGTCGTGAAGCAGGCGGCCAAATCTTGCTGCTCCCACCTGGTTTAGATGAACTCCATCCGCTACAAACAGATGATCTTCACGGTAGAAGGCATCCCAGGTATTGATGAACCCAATGTTTTCCTCCCTGCAGAGTTCAGCCAGTCGACGATTTATGCTAGTGGCCTTGTTGAAGAATTGGTTGTTCACACCGATCCTGGGGACGATCCCTGATATGACGACTCTACGTGAGTTTTCCTTATACATCTGAATCAGCTTCCGGTACTTGAGCAAGAGCTCCTCCGATCGAGTCCGCTGCACGTCATTAGATCCAACATGAATGACGTACATTGTGCGTGAGAGAGCTGACTTCGAAGCTTCGTTGACTGCAGCTGCAATGTCGTCCACACCGCCACCATTGATACATAAGCGCTTCCTGGTCCTGGGTGCCCTGGCGCAGAACTCTGTAAGTTGTCCACGAACCATGGAATCTCCTACGAGCCGAATTTCTTCTATTTCTTCTTCTTTGTCTAAGTCCGCAAGAATCTGGCAACGGTTCTGGCACATGGATTCGGTGATGATCTTCCTTGCGATGGAGCGAACGTTGTTTCTCACAACGCGGAAGTTGTCCTGAGGGAGAGCAGAGTCATTACTTGAATTTTCCTGACGTGGTGCTGAAGATGGTACCGCTATATCAGGCATAGGGCTGTTGGAAGATGCTGCGGTGGTAGAAATTGCTTCATTTGATGATACTTTTACGTTGAGTGTTGTAAATTCTTGGAGTGTTTCCAGCTTCTTGGTGAGGGCGTAAATCTTGACGTTAGCTTCATCCAGTTTAGCTGCCAAATCTTCTCGGAGCTGACAGAATTGGCAGACATGAACCTCGGTGCAGGCAAACATGGTAGGGCCAAACCTACCAGAACAGGTCGTGCAGGCGCGAGACATGGTGACAATAAAAAAAAATCAAATAACTTCACTCACTTCAAGTCACTTCTAATCACTTGCCTCACTTCAGATTACTTTATTCACTTCACACACTTCAAATCACTTTATTCACTTCACTCACTTTAAATCACTTCACTTCTAATACAATTAAAGCCTGAAAATTTTACATTTACATCAAATCAATAATACACCTGGAATGAAAAGAAAAATGACGCCACAAGATTTACTAGAAAGTACCAAAGAGTGTAATAGGCCTATTAATATGATAAAAAGTATCTGAAATGTGCTTAAATAAGCTATCAAAATGTTTCACAGGAACTAAATTATTCTAACCCAATATTAAAACTATCTTAACAAATGTGTGTGCGATTTATATAATCAACCAATATAAAAAGTTCAACTAGGTGCAGTAATGGCTAGACTTTGATATGTAAAGTACAAGAAGAGGGTTAATTTGGTTATGCGTACACAGGTGGCGCTGGTGTCGTCGGTGGCGCTTTATTTGGCAAAGATCATTTTGATAAACAAACGTTTATCAGCCAAAAATACAGGTACAATGTCATGCAAGATAACTACTGGGTGATTTACTGAGCACTTAACTACAGTGAGGGCAAACATTACTACAGCAAGGGCTAGAACAATATAATATGGAACAAACAAATAGTTTGTTTACAATTGTGCGTCGATCGTCACTACCCAGTACTAATGTAAACAATGGCAGTTGTTACGACTGAGGTTTAAATATATCAAGGCTCTTATTCATTGGACTAGTAATGACATGAATGCTACAACGGAAAGCGCTTGATCCAACCTCTGATGTATATTCCCAGTGAACAAAGAACACAAATACTCTACAGAGTTCTATATGCAATAATAGGCTATCAAACTCTCAATAAATGTGTGTCTACTCTAGGCTTAATGTTATGTGAAAACAGCCTATTACTACCTATAACAGAAGGTGCTTGGTTATGGTATGCAAAGTAAGGTGGTAAGATAAGTTTCAACTTACGTTACTTTAATCAATAAATGTCAGGCACTCCTGCATGAAAGAAAGTGCACTAAAGTCCTTCAACACTAACAAGGAATCTTCTTTAAATGTTAGATGCTATAAAGATGCTCGTATCGGAAATGGAACCCAAAAAGGCAGGCATCGGAACAATGCTCGTGCAGGCTATGCACACAAAAAGGCAGAATATATAATGCCGTCTGAGCCAAGAATATCCTAAACATTACAACAATAAGAATGATCGCCACAACAATGCAGTATTCCTATCAACAAAAAGAGCCTAAGTCGTTTGTGTCTCAATACATCAAACTAGGCTGCGAAATGCTTGTGTAATCATAAATGGGTATGCATAAAAATAGTACTTGGTTTAATATACTTAATGTCTACTATGATTGATAAAGTCTAGCTAGAGTCAATGATACGAGATACAGGTGCGCATGGCATGCCGCATAGCCTAGTGCAAATCTCAAGTCTGTGCGTCAAATATTACATTATAGGGAAGGGTAGCTCTCTTGAGAAACCTTAATACCGAAGTACTAAGCGTTCTCCTGGCGTACCTCAAAGACAAACAACAAACAATGGTATAGGCAAAAAGCCCTCATTCGTGCATGCTCTGCTCTCAATGGCACACAGACTAGAATTTACTCAATCAACTCCAGTTCTCAGGTATGTCGTGCAGCTTTTAACTAAAGCCAGCACTCATAGGAAACAATACCTTATAATATCAGACTCCTAGTCTAGCATTATCTAATCCAGCAGAACACTAATAATTATAGGAAGCGGTACTAAACAATATGAATGCCAACCAATGCTTCGTGATCAACTTATCTTAACATTAAACATACATAGGTTATATCAGACCTTAACGCACAATACAACTGGCCAGCATGAAGCTGATTTTGCAGAGTTAACCAGAGGGGATATGGTATTAATAAAAGGTGGTGAAAGATATGGAAAAAGAGAGAGGTAGGCAGAGGAAAAGATTCTCAGGTGCAGTTCGGGGAACAGGTATCAAGGGATAAAGAGAGATGCGTTCTAGAAACCAGATCTGAGGGAGAAAGTGGCGAGGATCTGTATATATACTCGCACTAGCTCGAGCCGCATGGGAAAAAAGCGGTAACAAGTCCTCTAGCCACTAGCAAAGAAGCTAGCAACATGGTAAGGACCTCCCTCAACCAACCCCCACGAGGCAGCCAGCCGTGATGTCATCGAGCGGGGCAAAAACACTGCGCGCCCCCCTCTCACTCTGTTCTACTCTCTCTCTCTCCCAGATCCCATCATTACTAGTTAATGATAAAACATATACTTTACAATTAAATATAGAAAGCCTTGACATGGGTGAAAACAAAGAGCCTTTCTGGACTGCCCATGACACGAGCTTTCATATGAAATAAAGCACACTCTAATACATAAACTGTAGCCCCATCCACTGCCCTGGCAATCCTAGCGAGTCACTGTAGGACAAGCCATGCGGTTCTAACGGAGTGGTTAACGTCACACCCCCCCCAAGATTTTTCTCAGAGGCCCCAAGGCTCACAAAAATCTGATGGTTAGAACCCATGCTATATCTCCACTTCCCATCACCCAGCGGCAGTAAAATATCTGGCACAGTTCTTCAACAAAACATTTTTGTCTCCCCAACACCATAGGTTAAATTATATGTAGTTATGCTCCTCAAGAGCGAGCTTCTCTAGCCCAGCATTCTGAGAGGAGTGCAACTCAGAATTACTGCTACAACATACTGAAAAAATTCAACTATCAAAGAAAGAGTTTTTATTTGATTTTTATGTTTTTAATTTGTTTATTTCGGCTGCACTATAGGGGCAAGCCTAGTTTTTTTTTCTTCTATACCAAACGCTCAACTCCTGCTTTACGACCCAATACGCTGGGCTACAACCGCGAGCCAACAAGCACCAAGCGCAAAATACTATTCAAACTAAAGCAGGAGGCTACCCGTGTGTCAATCTACCCAGGATCATATACCCTTGAACGACCATCTGCAACCACGTTGTCACAACCGGCAATATGGCGTATGTCCAGGTTATATACCAGTAACCTTAGTGACCACCTGGTCAGCCTCATATTCCGATTGTGAAACTGGTCCAAGAACTTGAGAGGGTGATGATCTGGGTAAACTACAACGACCGGACCATAGGCTGGAACATAGACCTCGAAATGCCTCAGCGCAAGCACAACTGCCAGCAGCTCCTCCTCAACAACAGAGCAGCTCCCCTGGGCCGAATTGTACTTCTCCGAGCAGAAACTAACAGGATGATCGAGCCCATCATCGTCCTTTTCCACAAGGACGGCACCAGCCCCCACACGACTAGCCTCCGTTGGTAGTTGGAAAGGTAGGCTAAAGTCAGGGGCCCTGAGGATCGGGTGAGTGCACAACAGGTGTTTTACTTCTCTATACACCTTCTCACACTCAGGCGCCCATTTGAACTTCTTATCCTTCCAGTTATCCTCCACCTGAGCTTGACTGTCCCGTTCTCCTTCTTCACCTTGACTGTTAAACGTCATCACAGGCACAGTGAGAGGCTCAGGGGGGTGCCTCCCATACTCCTTCATGAGATTAACGTGACATAACTGATTTCGCTTCCGTCTGTCTTGAGTGGCTACCAAGTAATCCAGGTCTGATAGCTCCTCCACCACCCTATAAGGACCAGCGTACTTTGCGGATAAGGGGTGACCTACAAGGGGCAGTAGAATCAACACCTCCTGACCCACGTGCAACTCCCAGAGTTCAACCTTGAGGTCGTACCTGTCCTTCCTGAGGGCTTGAGAGCTAGTCAAAGTACGGCCAGCCAACTCCAGACTGCGCAACATCCGCTCTCGACTGTCGAGGACACACTTGAGCATAGAACAAGGTCTTTCTGTGCCCTCCCATACTTCTTCAACCATATGGAGAGGCCCTCTGACACGGTGTCCAAAGACGAGCTCATTAGGGCTGAATCCCAAACTCTGCCCAGGTACCTCCCGCACAGCAAACAAAACACATGGCAGGCCAAGATCCCAATCCTTCCCACTCTCAAAGCAACAACAACGAAGCACAGATTTCAAGGCTGAGTGCCATCGCTCCAACACACCCTGGCTCTCCGGATGATACGCAGATGACACAACCCCAACAATCCCATGCTGCGGCATTGCTTGAACAAAGAGGCTAGAAGTGAAGTTGGGTCCCTGGACTGACTGAATCCCCTGCGGGTAACCATACCGGGAAAAATACACTAGCAAGCTTCGGACCACCGTCTTCGCCGACCCATTTCTCATAGGGTACGCGTCAGGGTACCTTGTCGCTACATCTCCCGACTGTGCATCACTGTCCTCCTTCAACTCTTTCGTCTTTTTAAGCCCATCCTCTGCCTTTTCAGGAACAGTTACTGGGTCTTCTCCAGACTCGAAATGTGGTCCTAATAAGGAGTCACCGAGAAGGTCCGTTGATACTAAACCGCATCAACTTTCAACCCCTTCTCGGTACCCTTCCTCCGCTGATCTAAAGATTGCTGACCAGAATGCGACTCCCTGGATGCAGGATCTCCGGTGACAACACACGCCATAGGCTGCACCGGACACTTCTCAACCCCCTCCTGCTCCTCCCTACTCACGTCGGCCGGCTTCTCGGCAACGACCAAGGGTGGAGCCTCAGAAGTAGGGCCCGCAAAGTCGTTGCCGAGAAGGAGGTCGACGCCCCCAACAGGTAACTTCTCCACAATTCCTACATCCAGGTCCCGAGTCACACCATCAACTTCCACCTTCATTCTTACAAGCCTTGTCGCATTAACTCCCTGAACCACAACCACCCGCGCCGTATTGACAGGTTTACCAGTGAAATTTCTCAACAGTGTTTGCGATGCCCCAGTGTCACGCAAAATTTTCACCTCATGTCTTCTACCCCCCCACTCCACACAACCGAGTCCCCTGTAGTCACTAAAGGCATCACGGACAGGGAATAAGCCTTCCGGATCCTTCTGCACTGGCAGTGTATTTACCTCGGAAGACATGCCTCTAACAAACTCCGATGTCCTCTTGAACACTCCAATGCCGTGAGCAAAAGACACGGCTGCCGGAGGAGGTCGACTAGGGCACTCATTTGCCTTATGACCCTCCTGGTGGCAACTAAAACACATAAATTTCGGTTTCGGCTTATACTGTGATGTAAAAGGCCCCTGACTTTTCACATACGGTGTGGTGTAAGGTTTGGATTCAGTTTTAGTTTCATGGCTCTTCTGTTTAAATGTGTCATTGTTACGGGGAGGGGGAGGATAACGGTCCTTAGCATTTACATCGTACTTCTGTGAGGACCCGCAACCCCGAATCAACGACAGCCGTCGATCAGCCATTTCTGCTGCTTCGACTAGAGTTCTTGGGTTTTTCTCCTTTAAGTTCAAAGTTAGATCACCGCCCATGCTCTTAAAGAACTGCTCCAACATCATCAACTGCTTATTTTCATCAAATGTTGTGACCTTCTCAGATCGGAGCCAGTTCCCCATAGCATCGGACAAGTCCCGGGCGTGTTCCAAAAAGGTGCTATCTCATCCCTTAGTTACATCCCGGAACTTCAAACGGTACGTTTCTGGTTGCAGTTCGTAAGCCCTCAGGACAGCCTCCTTGAGATCCTCATACACATTACATGACTCTCAAGGTAACGCATCGTAGGCTTTAAGACTCTTGCCACTTAATCTAGAGGATACAAGTGCTGCCCATTTATTCTCTGGCCACTGGTGTTCCTGGCACTTCTTCTCAAAGCGTGCGAAAAATTCTGTTACCCCTCTCTCAACAAACACCGGAACCAGTTTCAATAAGTGCGAGACAGACTGATCAGCAGCACGGTTACGGTTTAAAATTACCGGTGGTCCCCCCAGGGGCAACCCACCCTGATTAACCATTTCACCATACTGCTGTTCCTCAGTTTCGACATTACGTACTGTGTCTCCATTCTCCTCTGATCCGGTATAAGACATGATGTTCACAAAAATTTCCCACCTCAATATTCAGAAAAGAAGTACCCCAAACTCTTATACCTCAATATACACACAAAAACTCTCGGAAATACTCAAGGGCTATACTATGTTGCAAACAAAAAATATTCTTGCTGATCCCCGCAAAATATTCCCCAAAACAACAAATGTTCCCTGCTAATAAATGTAGGTTCACCAAATCCTAGGTAAGGTCGCCATTTGTTACGACTGAGGTTTAAATATATCAGGGATCTTATTCATTGGACTAGTAATGGCATAAATGCTACAACGGAAAGCGCTAGATCCAACCTCTGATGTATATTCCCAGTGAACAAAGAACACAAATACTCTACAGAGTTCTGTATGCAATAATAGGCTATCAAACTCTCAATAAATGTGCGTCTACTCTAGGCTTAATGTTATGTGAAAACAGCCTATTACTACCTATAACCGAAGGGGCTTGGTTATGGTATGCAAAGTAAGGTGGTAAGAGAAGTTACAGCTTACGTTACTTTAATCAATAAATGTCAGGCACTCCTGCATGAAAGAAAGTGCACTAAAGTCCTTCAACACCAACAAGGAATCTTCTTTAAATGTTAGATGCTATAAAGATGCTCGTATCGGAAATGGAACCCAAAAAGGCAGGCAGCGGAACAATGCTCGTGCAGGCTAAGCACACAAAAAGGCAGAATATATAATGCCGTCGGAGCCAAGAATATCCTAAACATTACAACAATAAGAATGACGATCGCCACAACAATGCAGTATTCCTATCAACAAAAAGAGCCTAAGTCGTTTGTGTCTCAATACATCAAACTAGGCTGCGAAATGCTTGTGTAATCATAAATGGGTATGCATAAAAAGAGTACTTGGTTTAATATACTTAATGTCTACTATGATTGATAAAGTCTAGCTAGAGTCAATGATACGAGATATTGGTGCGCATGGCATGCCGCATAGCCTAGTGCAAATCTCAAGTCTGTGCGTCAAATATTACGTTATAGGGAAGGGTAGCTCTCTTGAGAAACCTTAATACCGAAGTATGAAGCGTTCTCCTGGCGTACCTCAAAGACAAACAACGAGCTTAGAACAGTGCAGAATGGTATAGGCAAAAAGCCCTCATTCGTGTATGCTCTACTCTCAATGGCACACAGACTAGAATTTACTCAATCAACTCCAGTTCTCAGGTATGTCGTGCAGCTTTTAACTAAAGCCAGCACTCATAGGAAACAATACCTTATAATATCAGACTCCTAGTCTAGCATTATCTAATCCAGCAGAACACTAATAATTATAGGAAGCGGTACTAAACAATATGAATGCCAACCAATGCTTCGTGATCAACTTATCTTAACACTAAACATACATAGGTTATATCAGACCTTAACGCACAATACAACTGGCCAGCATGAAGCTGATTTTGCAGAGTTAACCAGAGGGGATATGGTATTAATAAAAGGTGGTGAAAGATATGGAAAAAGAGAGAGGTAGGCAGAGGAAAAGATTCTCAGGTGCAGTTCGGGGAACAGGTATCAAGGGATAAAGAGAGATGCGTTCTAGAAACCAGATCTGAGGGAAAATGTGGCGAGGATCTGTATATATACTCGCACTAGCTCGAGCCGCGTGGAAAAAAAGCGGTAACAAGTCCTCTAGCCACTAGCAAAGAAGCTAGCAACATGGTAAGGATCTCCCTCAACCAACCCCCACGAGGCAGCCAGCCGTGACGTCATCGAGCAGGGCAAAAACACTGCGCGCCCCCATCTCACTCTGTTCTACTCTCTCTCTCTCTCCCAGATCCCATCATTACTAGTTAATGATAAAACATATACTTTACAATTAAATATAGAAAGCCTTGACATGGGTGAAAACAAAGAGCCTTTCTGGACTGCCCATGACACGAGCTTTCATATGAAATAAAGCACACTCTAATACATAAACTGTAGCCCCATCCACTGCCCTGGCGATCCTAGCGAGTCACTGTAGGACAAGCCATGCGGTTCTAACGGAGTGGTTAACGTCACACAGTCTCAATAATCAAACATTTATCGGTCAAAAAACAAAGAAGAATAACATGCAAAGCAACTACTGGGCGGTTTAACTAGCTCTTAGCTACAGCTCATGCAAACAAATAAAGAAATGAGCAATGTAATACTCAAAATATGGTCAAATCTCAAGCGGCAGGCTAAGTGCTGTTGACGCTTCGAGTTGAGCCGGGAGGAGAAAGTGATGACAGTTGTAACACTGGAGGAGGGGGAAGGTATACCTCTCCACCCGGAAACTGTACCACTCTGTCCGGCAACTTAGAACCCAAGAAGCGAAGGCAGCAAAAGACCGAAGGAACCAAGGCCCCCCCTTTCAGCCCGAGTCCGCATACGGTACGTTGCACATCCAGTAGGTCAGCCTGAGTAGTCCCCAAAACCCTCAAGGACAACAATAGATCACCCTCCTGGATGGATGGTGCCACAGGACCTATCTTGCCGTACACATACATGCCACCAGCCGGGGAAGCCGAGACCTTACAGGTGACATCCCAGTTACCCAACTTCATCTTCTCAGGGGGCGTAGGTAGGGATGAGAGGCAGTTCTATGATAGCCCCACACACACCGACATGCCCGCCCCAGGAACCCTCACTTCTCCCTCAATCACATACTTTCCAAAATGTGCCTCATTGATGGCCTTCGACACCGCCGCCGGGCAACTAAACACTGGACGGCGTTCTTTCTCCTGAAAGAGGTAGTGGACCACCCTACCACCAACCACATGGGCGGCAGGGACCGTGCGGGCGACCCTGCATGAAGGCGTTTGTTACCGCCGATATCAGGGCCCCCGGCGCCATCAGAGGGGTCACTTGACGACCGGCCGCGCTTTGTAGAGAGCGGAGATGACTCCATCACCAGTAACTCGGCACCAGCCGACATCACAGTGCCGGTTCCACCAGTACCGCCACATAAATGGTGGTAAACAAAGTCCTCCTTGTCGATCGGCCGTGGACGCACTTAACGGCGAGACCACTTCCTGCCCACCATACACTGAGCACAACACCGCACACAAGTGGGCAATTAACATAGTCGAATTCCGCTAGTGGACAAAGGGCGACCGACGAGGAACGGACGTCCACACCGTACGGCAGTCGAAAGCGGAATGTTAGGGGTCTGCCCTCTCTGTTTACATTGGGCCCATAGATCTACATATGGGATAGAATCATCTAGGGATCTACCGTCTGGGTTTACATTAGGCCCATAGATCTACATATAGGTTAAAGTCATCTAGGGGTCTGCTCTCTTTGTTTGCATTGGGCCTATATATCTATATGTAGGATAGAGTCATCTAGGGGTCTGCTCTCTGTGTTTACATAGGGCCTATAAATCTACATATAGAATAGAGTCATCTAGGGGTATGCCCTCTGTGTTTACATCGGGTTCATAGATCTACACATAGGATAGAGTTGGCTAGGGGTCTGCCCTCGGTGTTAAAATTGGGGCTATAGATCTACGTATGGGATAGAGTCAGCTGGGGGTCTGCTCTCTGTATATTTTAGTTTGTCCCCTAGGCTAACAAAAACGCCTTCCCAGACTTCCTTCATACCAGTACCGGTACTACAAAATGCCCGCTCAGCCCCCCTTCAAGCAAAATTTGTAAATTATTCGTTAGAAAAATGTCCCGCGATTTCTTACAAATTCTAAATAAGTAAGCCAAAACTCATGAACATTAACCTCACAAACGACTGGTGTAATCAAGGTAATACTTCTACAAATTTTGTTTTTGTAATATATCCAGCTTCCACCTTCGGACATAGCCTAGGCTTAAAGCCTGTATATTCAACCGTTCAACACAACACGGTGAATCCAGGAGGTCTTATTCCAGACAGTGAATGAGACTTTGAGATAGCTTGAGAGCTTCAACCGGCTCGTTCATGGCCTTACTGTAGAGCATTACACCTGGCCGGCCCTTCGTAGCCCTGAGGCAACACCTGACTCTTCAGAGCTGCTTCACAACTATCTCGCCACCCCACTCACGGTCTCGTACCCTCGTAACTAATTAGGCACTGCCCCCATTAGCAAATTTTGAATATGGGAATATTCATACCATGCTAATTTATTGGAGACAGCGATGGTATTTTATATGGCATGTCGGTGGGCTTTGTGGTAATACACTGATACTAAGTACAGCATAAATTCAATCCCAATAATATCTTCCCATTGATACTTCGGATTCGAACCCGGGACCTTAGGAATACCAGTCCAGTGGCAAGACCACTACACCACACCTCCCCTTTGAGAAGGGTCATCCAGGGAATAGATGTGGAGATTTACAGTCCATTTGCTCTAGCCCTTTTTTTAGTTACAGAAGTTCTATCTATCTATCTATCTATCTATATGCTCAGGCCCAATCCCCATTTTGGGGGTAGCCGACTCAAGACAAAGCAAGAACAGGAAAAACACAAAAACAACATAAAACAACAAATAAACACAGATAAAAAGCACAAACTCACACACATCCAGGTCACCCAGGAGAAGACCCAGAGACCAGGGTCACCAAGGTCGCTCCAGCACTCCCCCGGCCCCCGACCACCCGGAGAGGTTCCGATCTCGGCAGGCAGACATGCAGCGGAGCCAAAGCCACAAGCCCTCCCACCACACTTCCAGGCGCACCCTTCATATTAATCGTCTCCCCGGGCCAGGAGCCTGATGGACTATTATCTAGTCCAACTTGCGCCCAACCCCTTACTCCAAATGACCACGTGTTCACTCAACTATTCACAAGCATTCTCCATTCACTCCTGTCCACCACCACTTCCCCTGCCTGATCTATAGTCATTCCTCTATCATCCAAAGCCTTTCTTACATAGTCTCACCATCTCAATGGGAGTCTTCCTGCCCTTCTATCTCCCCTTGTACCTGACTCACATATTCTCTTTGTAAGCCTTTCATCTCCCATTCATTCAACATGACGATACCAGCTCAGCACCCTTCTGTCCACTCTGGCTGACAAATGTTCCTGCTGCCCCACTCTCCTACGTATCTCTTCATTCCTCAATCTGTCTCTACGAGTAACTCCACACATACTCCTCAAGCAGCTCATCTCCATCACATCCAGCCCTCTTTTCTCCTTTTTCTTCAGAGCCCATGTTTCAGCCCCATACATCACTGTTGGCACAACAATTCCTTGATACAGTGCAGTTTTTACTTTCACTCCGAGATTTCTCGTCTTCCACATACTACCCATTGCTCCGAAAACCTTCCTTCCTTCACACTCTGTTTTACCTCCACTTCCATACCTCCACTCCTGCTTATCGTTCCTCCTAGATATTTAAAACACTCTACTTGCTCCAATATTTCCCCATCCAGCCTCACATCTAGATTCACCCTATGCTCTCCCCTATTACACACCATTACTTTACTTTTATTGACGTTCACCTTCAGTTTCCTCCTTCCACAAACCACACCAAACTCTTTGACTACCCGCTGCAGTTTCTCATCAGAATCCGCCACCAATGCTGTGTCATCAGCGAACAGCAACTGATTCAACTCCCAATCTCTACCATTCTTTCCTACTAAACCCAATCCTCTTCCCATAGTTCTCCTTTTCACCTCCCTCACCACACCATCCATAAACATATTAAACAGCCATGGTGACATTACACAACCCTGTCGCAAACCTACCTTTACCTCAAACCATTCACTCAACTCACCATTTCCTACTCTCACACATGCTCTGCTCCCTTCATAAAAACTCTTAACTGCTTCTAACAAATTTCCTCCTATTTCATAAATCCCTAACACCTTCTACATTGTTTCACGGTCCACATGATCATACGCTTTTTCTAAGTCCATAAAAGCCCAAAATATCTCCTTATGCTTCTCTAAATACTTCTCGCATAACTGTCTTACTGCAAACATCTGATCCACGCACCCTCTTCCCCTCCTAAAACTGCACTGTTCTTCTCCTATTGCAACTTCCGTACACTTTATTATCCTCTCTATCAACACCCTGCCATACAGCTTTCCAACCACTGACAATAAACTAATACCTCTATAACTTGAACACTCCTGCCGATCTCCCTTCCCCTTGTACAATGGCACAATACATGCACTCTTCCAGTCTATTGGTACCATTGACACAGCAAAGCACACATTGAAAAGTCTCACCAACCAATCTATTATCACATCTCCACCCTTCTTTATACACTCCACAGCAATACCATCCAAACCTTCTGCTTTTCCCGCTCTCATTTGTTTCACTGCTTCTTTCACCTTATTTTCCTCAATCCTTTCATTCATTCCCTGCCACCTGGGTGGCCTGGGTAACCTATCTCCATCCACCTCTGCTTCAATCACTGCTTCTCTTCCATCTCTTGTATTTAACAAAGATTCAAAATACTCGGCATATCTTTTCCTCACTTCAACTGGTTCCACTAGTAATTCTCCATTTTCATCTTTCACTGACTCTTCCCTCTTTTGTCCTCCTTTCCTTACTTTATTGATCTCCTTCCAGAACATCTTCTTTCGTTCTTCAAAATTCTCACTCAGCCTTTGACCCCACCTTTCGTTTGCATCTTTTTTCGCTTCTCTAATTTTCCGTTTTGCCTCTCTCCTTTTCTCCTTGTACCTCTCCCATACCTCAACACTACCATCCTGTAAAACCCCCTCAAAACACGGTCTCTTCTCCTCAACTGCCTTTCTCACCGTATCATTCCACCACTCGCTTCCCTTCCTGATACCTCTGCCTCCTACTTTCTTTTTGCCGCATACTACCTCTGCACTTGCTTTCACTCCTTCCTTAAACTGTTGCCATTCAACCTCTACTTCTCTCTCTTCCATCTCTCTCACTTCCATCCACTTTTCATTTAGTCTTTCCTTGTACTCCCTCTCTTTTTCACTCTTCTCTAACTCACTAACTTTTATTACCTCCCTTACTTCACGCTTGTCTCTTATTCTCCTGTAACTCGTAACTCTTAGCTTTCCCTCCACCAGGTAATGATCTGACATACCCTCTGCCTCACCTCTCATCACATTCACATCCAGCAGTCTACACAATCTTTCCCTTGTCACCAGCACATAATCCATCAATGCCCTCTCTACAATCTCTCCCCTCACAAGTCTATGCCAGGTGTACTTGTGTATACGTTACAGAAGTTAGGGTTAACGATTTCTGGCCTATCAATTTGGAACCGGGTATTGCTCAGCTGATGCCTTTGAGGGTTACTATGGTACCGGTATGTTCTATCTAAAGTTTGTTGGTACAAAAATATTCCGGCCAATGGTCTATTTCTCCTAATTTGCAGAATCACTCTTCCTTGTCCAGAAAAAGATTGATACCTGAATGGGGCGAAACATCATCTAATAACTTAACTAATGGTGCAAAACATCTTAAAATTGCCAAACAAATGGGCAGAACAAGGGGTGGAATACAATAAGACCACCTCTTGACTGGAAAGGTTTTGAGTGTGTGACAATGAATGATAAGTGTTGGCATTACAGCTTTAAGGTTTGTATAGTACTGTATAACACAAGTCACTCGAACCCTTCTTCCTACAATAGTATTGTTCTTCAGAAAATTATACAGTACCGGTAACGAATACCGGTATGTATTATAAGCTCAGTTGATTCTAGAGTACTACATTATTCTACAAATGACGACCACTGTACACTCGGATGCTCACTCATTAATATTGGTGGACTTCACCTATTTCTAATCATGGAAGTACTGTACAGTCTGGGACTAAAGTCGTGGTATGGAAATTAAGCCATCCATTAGTGCCCTCTGATGGCGATATTCGAAGCAATGCTATATATGATGCGTTTGGTTCTCCATAAATGGCTCTGTTTGACACGTCCAGGTAGCGTCAAAAGTAAGCGAGAAACTTCCTGTTTCTTGGTGGATTACGACCAGAAAACAGACACAAACACACACTATTCCATTATTTGAATGGATGGAATATCAATGCTAAAAGGAAACGAAAATGTTCTGGGTATCCATGACAGATGTAACAGGCACACATTTCAGAGTTTAAAGTGGTGTGTAATTTTCTTTTATAATTAACTATATAGGTATACTGTATATCCCTACACACAGTAGTTTATTCATGCGAATAATATAACCAATAATGGGTGTTTATAGTATAGGTCGTCAAATTACTCCAACAGCCTCCTCTCGCTCCACTCCACTCTCTACACTCTTCAGAAAAATTGGAAAAGTAGAATGTAGATACGAGGAGCCGTTGTAAAGGCTTATCCCTAGATTCCTTCACCTTACCAGATAGAACACAAATAATGAAACTGAATATGGTATGGTTCATAGGAATGACAACATGGTATAACATAACATTAATTAAAACACAAAATGTATGATATTAATATAATGTCGAGGAACAATAGAAGGTAACAATTAAAGGATTACCTATAAGAATATTAATATACAGTATACTGTATACTGTATTAAAGCAATATTGCGATATATATAATTCCATCATTCCATACAGTAAATTGTGTTGGAGATCCCTCAGCCCAACTTTGGCGTGTATAACACCACCCTTCGATTATCCGACGACATTTGTATTATTAAAAAAATACCACTACAAACGTTAATAATTATGTTTCACTATTTCATACCTCCTTCAACAAAGTTTGATCATAGTGTAATCCATATAATCCATATGCTATTCCCATACCGTACATATCTTATATCTTTATGGAGAGAGTGCAAGTTTATGAAACGCTCCTAAGCTTGGAGAAAAGAACTATAGCTCTTTTAGTATTTCAGGGTGTAGGGAGATAACTTAAACATCCAATGATTCATAGGTCAAACTAGGTCTTATTAAACCCTCTTTTTCCATGGATACTTTCTAATTATGTATAACATATTATAGGTAAAATAAGGCATGAGATTGATTTAGGGATTACCAAAAAGTTTAAACAGCTTCCCAGACTATATTAAGGTAGTTAAGCTATTTGTATGCGTGGAATAAATACCCGGTAACCTAGTTGTGTCAATTTTATATATTATACAGCATACCTCTAATTGTTTAGAGGTTTGATAATTATCGGGCTTCGTCAGTATTTGATAATATTGAATAACGTTTCATAGTAACTATTGTATGCAAGGATTCATAAGCCATCTCCTCCATATTAAATCCAGTGCCCTCGAGAACTCTTTGACACAATTATTTGTGTTAGGTATTCTATTTGTCTTTGCTTAGCAGGTCAAGCATCGTTTCTTTACCAGTTAATTATTCCAAATGATAGCTAGTAGGCTGTATTTTATACCATGTTAAGAATATTGGCTTACAAAATAAATTTTATATTTATAAATTACTTTAACTTTCTGCATATATAAACTTGAAAATATCTTTCCACTACCGTATACAAGGAAACTTACCCAATACAAACTATGTCCCTATTCTTTTAATATCTTTCCACTACCGTATACAAGGAAACTTACCCAATACAAACTATGTCCCTATTCTTTTAATATCTTTCCACTACCGTATACAAGGAAACTTACCCAATACAAACTATGTCCCTATTCTTTTAATATCTTTCCACTACCGTATACAAGGAAACTTACCCAATACAAACTATGTCCCTATTCTTTTAATATCTTTCCACTACCGTATACAAGGAAACTTACCCAATACAAACTATGTCCCTATTCTTTTAATATCTTTCCACTACCGTATACAAGGAAACTTACCCAATACAAACTATGTCCCTATTCTTTTAATATCTTTCCACTACCGTATACAAGGAAACTTACCCAATACAAACTATGTCCCTATTCTTTTAATATCTTTCCACTACCGTATACAAGGAAACTTACCCAATACAAACTATGTATTCTTTTAATATCTTTCCACTACCGTATACAAGGAAACTTACCCAATACAAACTATGTCCCTATTCTTTTAATCATGTTGTAGCATGCTGCCTAATAATGCACATCTTGTTACACGAGAGGAATCTAATCAAGATGTACAGACTACATTTTATTTTATTTCACTCTCTGGGTAATATAAGCTGCCCATATTGACCCGCCAAACCCTACAATCTATTTCTTATTAATTTCACTCCAACACCAAACACCTCCAATGAAATAAATAAAGCCTCTACCCACTAGCCCTTCCTCCCTTCACCTCCCACTACCCCCTCCCTCCCTCCACCTTGATTATATACCTTGATTTTCAAAAGGTCTTTGACAAAGTTCCCCACAAACGTTTACTGCTAAAACTAAAAGCGCATGGAATACAAGACGGTGTGTTGAAATGGATAGAAAATTGGCTCAGCGACAGAAAACAAAGAGTAGTCATAAACGGTAAGGCATCTAAATGGACCAATGTAAGTAGCGGGGTACCCCAGGGATCGGTACTAGGACCAATTATCTTTCTAATTTACATCGACATAGAGGAGGGTCTCGCCTGTACAATCTCAACATTTGCTGACTATACAAAATTTGCAAATAGGGTACTCTCAAAAGAACAAGTTGACGATATGCAACACAATCTAGATAAGTTGTCATGTTGGGCCCAAATTTGGCAAATGAGTTTCAATGCGGATGAATGTAAAGTACTACATATCGGATACCAAAATGAGAAAGCAAACTATTTGATGAATGGCACTCCGCTTAAGAATGTAAACAGAGAAACCGATCTGGGAGGAACAATATCGAGCAACCTAAAACCGAGTCAACAATGTTCAGAAGTTGTTAAGAAGGCAAACAAAATAATTGGCTTTATAGGCAGGTCATTTGAGCATAAATCCAAAGATGTTATGCTAACCCTTTACAATTCCTTAGTCCGCCCTCTTCTGGAATACTGCGTTCAATCCTGGTGCCCTTATTACCAAAAAGATATAGACAAGCTAGAACGAGTTAATTCAAGTGTTCAAAATCATCAAAGGCATCGACAATATGAACTGTAGTAAGTACTTCACTATCGACCAATCTAATTACACGCGGGGAAACGGGTGCAAAATTATTGGTAAATCTTTTAACTCACACGAAGCTAAACATTTCTTCTTCAACCGAGTTGTCAACTTATGGAATGGGTTTCCCCGAGATGTTATAGACTGCAGCACCGTTGATTCATTTAAACTTCGCCTAGACAAATATCTCGCATAAAACCCGCGACTGACTGCGTTTGTAAATGAATAACTTTATTTTATCCTCCCCTCAGTTACTAACCCATCTGTCCCCTACTAACTTCCCAATCCTGCCACGGACATTAGTTCCAGGGCAGTAGTTCCCTTTCCAATGTTCCCTTACCCACTCTAAACCACTGTTTGGACACTTGATCCTCAGTCTTTTGGAGGACAAGCAGCCTAGAAGAGTCACTAAACCTGTTGTTGCTTGATTTCCTTTGTACTTTGTACCTCTCACTATCCCTCCCTCCACCTCCCACTACCCATTCCCTCCCTCCATCTCCCACTACTCCTCCCTCCCCCTCCCACTACCCCCTCCCTCCTTCCACCTCCCACTACCCCGAGAAATAGAGTTTGAGGAGAGATGCAGTGAATGTTTGAATGGAGAATTATACTCACATGGTGGAAAACGATCTTTTATTATTTACATGGACGCGACAAGTTTTGACTCTCACAACCGCTCTTCACAACTGAATTGATCTCCAAATTGAGTCGAAACTTGGCGTGTCCTTGTAAGTAATAACTAGGAGCAGTCTATCAAAGGATGTTGGACTGTAACTGGAACCTGGCAACAAGAGCAAAGCGTGGGGACATCCCCCGATATCAAAAAGCCCTGTATGATCGTCGTGTGGCCGAGTATCAGGGGAACCCAGGCAGTCCCCTATCTTTTATTATGATAAAAAGAACCCTACCAGGGAACTAGGTTTAGTGAAGAGTAGATTGTAATTTGCCACCACTGACAAGAGGAGTTGGGTAACGTTTGATAAATAATCAGATACAAGAATATGTCACGTCATGATCAAGTTTAGTAGATTTTTTACGCAACAAGGCATATTATTGCCAATATCCACTTAGTATAATATATATTTTTTAAATGTGTGTAAACTAACTGTATATACAAATCCTACATGAAATATGACTACATTTTAATATACTTATGTTGCATTCACTTACAAAGTTTTGTATACTGTATCCACTATATACAATTTCCCTAGTAAGCTAGAATACTAGGTGTGCCTTATCTACATTGCTATGCATGACCATTAGTTAATATTTAATCATTAATATCCGGAACGGCGTCTTAATTAATACAGTATTCTCATATATTTTGATTAAATTCCTATGCAAGAGTAAAACTGGCATCACTCGATTATGCATTAACACTTACGCTGCAGGCCTATTTGTGCTATTTAGGGCATATTCAGGCACTATTGAATGCTTTTTTTTTTTTTTTCTATATTCCAACTTACTTCCTCTCGGGCATAGGCTGAGAGCCTTAACATTCACCGCTTTACAATGAACAGTGAAGCCCGTGAGGTTCCAGTCTAGGGAGTGAGACATGTGAAGCACGTAGAGTACAACGAGCACCTGCCATCTTGCCTTCACATGAGGCACGGTGCTCACTCATGGCCCGAAACGACCCCATCTCTGAAGTCACCTCGTTCCCGTGCTTCACTGTCTCACCCCCTACACTCGGACTCTCACACTTACACACACACAATGCCACCTATTGAGCAGATAACTCACCAGGCATTGCACCCCTATAGCATATTTTGAATATGGGAATATTCATACAGTGCTATTTAATCAGGAAACAATGAGGGTATTTTATTGACATTTCGGTGGGCTTGTGGTAATGCACTGATACCAGGTACAGCACAAATTCCATCCCAATAATATCTTCCCATTGTTACATCGGGATTTGAACCCGGGACCTTTGGATTACCAGGCCAGTGGCAAGACCACTCCACCACACCTCCCCTTGCTTAATCAAGCATGTGAATTAAATGAACTGTATTCTGCTGAAAACTAGGCGAAAATAGCTTCAAAATGAGACCAGAACGAGCTTCGTAGGTGGCGGGGTTCACCCGCAGCATTGCCATATTCATTCGGGAAAACTCGCTATTATTAGCTCTCGCTCACTTGGCAACACTGTTGTAAGACACCCGTGCAAGACACAGTCTCCCTCAGTGAGCTGCTGGCTGTTCTGAGGGTCGGAGGGAGGTCCCTCATGCTCCCGCCCACTGACACTCGATTTATACGGTTTCTACAAGGCTTTTAAAGCCTGGAAATTGCTGTAAATTGCCTATGCGTTCCAGAATGTCACCCGCAGGGAATGGGTTAATTAGAGTTGCAGAGCATACTAATATTCCCTGCATTCTGATAAGGCAGTAGTGTGTGGGTGTATGTTCTATTTGGCATGATTGTAATCCCCCCCAAAACAGGAAGTTTCTCGCTTACTTTTGGCGCTACCTGGACGTTGCATCTACCGTTTCCCAAATACTCCTCCAGAGCAAAGTCTTTTTGATGCTCTGTCCTCACAACTCCTGTCCTCAACTTAAATGCTTCTTCTGAAATCACTGTGTTGGGTGATTTTAATGTCCATAATGTTGAATGGCTCACTCATTCAGCCAGGACTGATGATGCTAGTCTTGAATGTGAGCTATTTGCAGACTCATTTAATCTCACTCAACTAGTCAACCCCCCCCCCTCCACCAACTCAACCTTAGATGAAATAAATCAAGATGTCCCTGTACTTAATTTTAATTCGCCTGAAATTCCCTCACTTAATATCCACACCAGACATGTCAAAACTATTTTGCAGAATCTCTCAGTAGATAAGGCTCCTGGTCCAGATGAAATTCTTCCAATAGTACTTAAGAATTGCTCCTTGGTGCTCGCTCCTGTATTGGCAAAATGTTTCCGTCTGTGTACTCATACCGGTACCTCATGCTTCCCAGTACCCTGGAAAGAAGCAACATTCATCCAGTTCCTAAAAAAAGTGCCTCTTCAGATCCATCAAACTACAGACCAATAGCTATAACTTCCACTCTTGGTAAAGTCTTTGAAATTATATTAAATAATCACCTAATTAAGCATCTTGAGAATAATAAATTAATCAGTGATAGGCAATATGGTTTTAGATGATGTCGATCAACTTCAGACATTCTTTGCCTTCTTACGCATCAAATCAACCAAGCTACGGACCAACATGGTGAAACACATACAATAGCACTGGATATATCAAAGGCATTTGATAGAGTCTGGCATCAATCCTTATTGTCGAAGATGTCACACTACGGCCTTGTATCATTAGTTCCACTAATTTCTTCTTATCTCCATAACAGAAAAATATGTGTAATGGTAGATGGCCTTCAATTTCACTCAATAAATGCTGGTGTTCCCCAGGGATCAGTTTTGGCCCCAACTATGTTCCTCATTCATATCAATGATCTCATATCTACCACTCATAATTCAATACATTCCTACGCAGATGACTCAACACTCTACAGTTCCTTCACATTAACCAATTCTTTCACCCAACCCGATCTTATAATTTCAAAAATAAACACTGCAATTTCTCTGAACCAGGACCTTTCTAGAATTAATGAATGGGGACAAAAGAATCTTAGTTTCCTTTAATGCACAGAAAACCAAGTACATTCAATTTTCTAACCGACAGAATCTCACTGACTCCCATATATTTTTTTAATGATGTAAATATTCTCACTTCCCCTAGTATTGACATTTTCGGTGTAACATTAACTACTAACTTGAGCTGGACACATTATGTTAGAAGCATTGCTAAGAATGCCTCTAAAAAACTGGGACTCCTGTACAGAGTTCGAGAATTCTTCACCGACGAGCAGTTGGCCGTAATATGCGTTCTCAGATGGATTACTGTTCACCTCTGGAGTGGAAGTAGAGTGGTTGCATTGAGGCAGTTGGACAAAATTCAAAATAAAGCTATTAGATTAATCAATAACCCTGCAATCACACAGGACCTTCCTACATTATCCATACGAAGAAACATTGCATCCCTTGCATTATTCTACAGATATTTTCACAGCAATTGTTCCGAAGAATTTGCTTCAATTGTGCTGCCTCTCCACATCTTTCCCCGTAGAACTAGGGCAGCTGAGAGCGCCCATGGATTTACACTTTCTCCTCCACAATGCAGAACTTCTGCTTATCAAAATTAATTTATCCCTAGAACTACTACTCTTTGGAATTCACTTCCCTCGAGTTGCTTTCCACAAACTTACAATCTAGAAAAGTTTAAATCCAGTTGTTACAAACATTTTATGAATGGAGGATGCCTTTAGGCACATGGACCTTTTTGTTTTATCTGCGTTTTTCCTTCCTCCGTTCATTGTCTCTTAAAAAAAAAAAAAATTGTCTAACAAAGCCATCTATGGAGAGTCAAAAACATCATATCTCAAATTATTTCGAATACCACCATCAGAGGGCACTACTGGATGGCTGAAGATTCATACCACGACTTTAGTCCCAGACTGTACATCTCTGGAAAATAATTCATGAATATAATTTACTATACATCAACTACAAAATTATATAGGCCTATATGCAAGTTATTGACACAAGTTCTAGCCAGAAATCAATCCAGATAGTTATAAATGAATAAAGAAACCAATATGGGGTTTATGAGTGGGCTAGACTATGGCATCCGAGAGTACTGTACTACAACTGTATTATAGCTGGTAATTCTGCTATATATCAATGTCTACACCTTCAACTTCCTTATAGACTGAAACTCGCAAGAGATCAATTACCGGTAACGGTATTATTTTCCACGGGTAACAACACCAGAAGGTTAATCAGTAAGGGGAGGATTTATTTTGCCTGGACCCGTTTTCCCTCATGTTTAGCACCATTAGTTTTGACATTTTAACACGTCCGCCCCACTTCTTTCTCAACTTTAAGACCATTAATGCCGTTTAGGTATCGAGTATTTCCTGGCGAGCGATAGAGAGCCTGTAATTTAGAGGAGCTGGCCTTTGGCCGGGACATTTTTCTACCGAAAATGTACAAATATATCTCTAAGATGGAGAGGAGTTGGGGTGTTTTCTTAAGCTTGATAGATGTCTTGAGAAGAAATTTAAAATATAGTAATTAATGAATACCTGTATATCTAAACTATACAACCAAATAAACATCTGCCAATAAGACTATTCCTAGCGTGTACTGTACAAGCTAGGTATGGTGCTAAGTTAGGGTAGAGCCATGAGCCATAATACATGCACATTCATTTGAATCTGTAACGAACCCAAGTGAGACAATCCACTGTTCTGTTTTATCCCAGAGGCTTCACAACTTGGCTTCGAAAACTACTATGGGTGTGCATGTATTATGGCTGGGGACATAAGAGAGTAGTGTCAACTTTATTAAGACAAGGAAAGGTTTATAAAAAGAGTTAACAGATTTAAAGCATTTGGATCTCTAGGACACCATTTTGTCTGTACACCCGGATACCACATAAACTAGCCCAGGTGGGTATGAGCCGGAAATTTGCTGTGGATCCTTTCTGGACGGCATCCCACTCTAAGTATCACGGCGCCACACACACACACACGTTTCGAACCAATAATGTCGACTATCAGTGTCAAATACGATTATTATCGTGCCCTTACTATGCAACGCAATCAAATATGGATAGTATAAATGAGTAATTTACATGTTTAAATCCATCCATAGCCTATATCTATATTAAAAACACAGACACGAAAATATTGCCCCATGGGTTATAAGAAATTAAGATTCAGACGAAACACTACCAAGCCACCCAATAAATCACTCTCTATATAAAGTCACTCTGCCCCTTAAGTCACCGGGTACCATATTGTTTCAGAGTCCCTGGACCCCTCTACAGTATATATTGTTACGACTGACAGTAGAGGCTTCTAGTCCATGGACTAACACAGACAAGTAAACACTCAGCACCTCCGTAGCCTCAACTCGTAACACAGCCTATCGCAACAGTACAGAGCTCATTCGCAACTTCCAGGCTCTCTGGGGACTAAAGGTGCAGACAATCCCCCAACTGGTTCCGTTATACACACAATGTAAAAACTGGAACCACTAGTTGTGGTGAAAAGATATCTTGAGCCACAACTATTTTCAACACTCAGTACCGAATGGCAATATTGAGGAGGATCCTTTCTAAGCTGCACACAAAAAAGAGAAAGCTCCGATTTAATTAAAGTTAATAAAACTACGTTAAATACCAGCCAATAATTAATGCAAAATTAATTAAAAATAATAATGATAAAATAAAACACCACCCACTTAAATAAATTTACCTTAACCAGGCCAAGGTTGCGGCACTAACACAATAAATAAAACCGATATGAAAAACAAACAATAAACTAGGAGGGACACACAAGCCACACACACGTCCTTAGATTGCTTACATAAATGAATAAAGCCAATGAATAAAATAAAGAATAAATAAACAAATACCAAGAGGAGAGAATGCGAGAGGTAGGTGTTGCTCCTTCGATAACTGAATGCGGACTGACTTCCATCTGGCACACACTGACGACGACAGGTGGCTCCAGATGAACCAGCTCGATGGTTCTTTTATGCACAATGTAACCAATGTAAAATGTAAGGAGGACCACATAGGATTAAATAACTAAATACAAAATATATGCAATGCATAACATATATACTGTATATGCATTGTGTTAATGTATTATTAATATATGCAATGCATAACATATATACTGTATATGCATTGTGTTAATGTATTATTAATAGCCCCCAATAAACTAATACACAATTAAAACATCTGCAGACGACAGCCACTGAGAATGGAAACGCAGAAGACCACGTCATTGAACGAAATAAGAAGAATATGAAGCAGGCGATCATATACTGGGACAGACGATAATATACGGATAATATGAAGCAGAGTTGATCACTGCTTCACGCACTATTGAAATTACCGCGAGACGTATAATATAATTATTCACCCTGTGAATATAATATTATGACCAATGCAACATAGTAATTTATAGGCTATATAGACTATTTATAAACTATATAAAGCTTACGATGAAGGAACATCGTCACAATATAAAGGCATTCCGGGGCTAAGTGGACTGCTCTTGCCATCTATTGAGAATTGTCCATACTACGCCTTGCTGCTAGGGTCGATACTGACCACAGGCTAATAGAGAATGTGTGTGTTTGTGTGCGTGTGGGTATGCTTGTATTATATGTATGTTGGCTAAAATGTGTGAGTGTGTGTTTGTGTGCGTGTGGGTATGCTTGTATTATATGTATGTTGGCTAAAGTGTGTGAGTGTGTGTTTGCGTGCGTGTGTGTTTGTATTTGTGTAGGCTAAAGTGTGCGTGTGTGTATATGCATGTGTGTGTAGGCTATGCGTGTAAGCAATCGTGGGTAAGCGCTCGTGTGTGTGTGTGTGTGTGTATATACTATGTGTTAAGCTACCGTGTGTTTGTGTGTGTGTGTACTTACAATTACGTACACCCGGCAATATTTCCAACCGGGCCAGTGCTAACTGTATTTATGCTACTATAGAGTAATAAAGTAGACTAATGACCAACAAAATATACAGACAACCTACCCACTAGAGTTCATTCCTGTCTTCTACATTTGTCTTTCTATAATTGTCAATAGCTTAAATACAATAAATAAAAGAAGCCCTGGGCCAGCTGGAAATATTGGCGGCTGTGCAATTTGTATATGTTCCATGTAATACGTATGGAAGAGAAATTAGTAGGATTGAAATAGAAATGTGTTTTCATATGCAACACCTAAATAATATGACCAATTAACAGTGATATAGCAAATTATTCTTGTAAGACCAATTACTTAACTGTTTCAAACTCTGTCCTAACTTGTTGACTATAACGTCGTACCTACAATTTGGCTATCACACTTTAATTTTATTTGTATTTTTTTTTTGTAGCCTGTTGTCTTCTTCATACACATAGCAAAAAGGTTAAACAAAATATATATGACCAATTAACGGTTTTATGGCAAATTATTCCTGAAAGTCTAACGCACTAATTGTCCTTCCCTACATTATAATTATCATGGCGTGAATACAAACTAATGTGGCCAAATGTACGTACGTAAGCTAACGTTTGTGTGTGTGTGTCTCTATTCATAATTGTATTCATAATTGTAGTTTGACAGGAAATGAGTGTTTGGCTCTTATTGTCCCGCTTCCCTAGACATTACCAATGACAATTAACCCATCTCCTTGCTCAAGGGAGATGGTAACCGCCGGCTATGTCTCAGAAAACTTTCATCAACCTAAGCTAGATTTGAACCCCGGTCTGCTGGGTTGCAGGCAGAGACGGTACCACTAAGCTAGCCGCGCGGCTGTGTGTGTGTGTGTGTGTGTGTTTATGAGAGGTTTTAGTTCAGTGTCCCCAGCCAATAACGTCTACATGGCCCCACTTAGCCTAAGCCATACACAGCTGCTGGTTATCGTTAGACTCACATCCCCTGATTCGCTCCAGTAATTTTCAGATTTAAGACTTTTCAACCCAATAGTTTGGCGATAATAACACGTCACACCAAGAGTTTGGCGAGGATAAGACACCTCACCCCATTCACATGTCGATTAATATTTATATTTGTATTGTTTGTTGCGAGTTGGGTGAGCGATAGCAAGCCTATTACTTCAAAGAAATCGACCTTAGGCCAAGACATTTTTCTGTCAATTTGTTTTACAAACCTAGCTTAAAAGGGGTCTAGGTGGGCATTTATTAAAGGGGTCTAGGTGGGCATTTATTAAAGGGGTCTAGGTGGGCATTTATTAAAGGGGTCTAGGTGGGCATTTATTAAAGGGGTCTAGGTGGGCATTTATTTTTAGTTTAAGGGGAGATTTGAATATATCATTTGGTAATGTATTTATATATTTTATATTTGATTTAGTTTCCTTCCATGAACTCCATCAAGCATGTACATTTCCCGGCCAAAGACCAGCCTCCTAAATTACGGGCATGCTATCGCTCGCCACGAAAAAATAGACACCTAAATGGCACAACAGGTCTTAAAATCGCCAAGATAATGTAGCGAACGTCTTAATATTTCAAAACTAATGGGGCTAAACATAAGGGAGAAGGGGTTCCAGACAAAAATAGCCCCTTAAATGGTCAAACCAATACAATTTTATTTTATTGTCCCTGTATTGGCCGTCACATTCAACCCAATTCAAAAGAACGGACAATGTGTATTTCAGGTCACGTATGGGATAGATATGTTTATGTGTTTTCTATAGCTTCGACTCTATTAGTAATCGCAATATAAGTCATTAACGCACCAAATTAAATATTCTGTCATTAGACTTTGTGAGCTAAATATGAGTGGAAGCATTTTGAATAGCCTAGGTGGAGAACGAAAGTGTTCTCACATGTCCACCATATTATTAGTATTGTGTCGTCCACTTTATTTATGGCAAGACCAGCGGGGGTTCTCGTTAGAGAGTTAAGTTAGCCTACAAAATATGATTTTTTTGGAGATGTCTTAATATTGTTAAATAATGGGTATTAGTGCATTTTCAGAGGGAAACGCACCTTAAAACACCCTAACCAATCAAAGAACTGATGAATAATAAAATGTAATATACCGTAATACACGCACATACGTGACATAAACTACATATTAAGTAAAATATAATACATATTGAGCAAATCAACATTACCCCAGTTTGCCATCCTTCCCATAACATTATGTTGTACTTATACTAAGGAACTCTCTCCCTCAGTCTGTCTTTCCCTCATCCAATGACTCAGAGTGCTTCAAGCTCCGTGACCCTAATACATGTTTTTTTTAATGTGCATGAAGGAGACAAAAAGCAAAGCTGCCTGTAACAAGTGTCCCCCAAATTTGAAAGGGTGACAGAGGTCCGAAATCAAGGAACGTTAAAAGTCAAAATGTCTGGACATGCGGACCTTGAAACAGTTTAACCCTTTCCCTGCCTGGGTTTTGGCCCTAATTGACCTGCATTCCATGCACATTTGCATGCATAAACAAGAGCTAGAACGTAATCCAATGATATATCCGTGAAAGTAGAGTAATTGAGCTTTCTAATGAACCAGAATCATCTCTGTACGACATCTGGTTGTCATGCAACGATCTTGCAAATGGCGGCCAAAATTGCTAAAAATTAGCAGTTTTGAGCTGTTTTCGCGATTTGTAATGCTGCATTGATGTGGCAGACAGCTCTGAGTTACATCAGTGCTCGCCCAGCCATGGTTGGCGATGATCGAAAGGGTCCCGTGCTGCCTACACTCGCTTGCCTCACTCCCAGGACTTTGGGACGGGCATTGCCAGTAAGGGGTTTTGTCATAGGATGAGGAAAAGACTGAAGATTGAAGGAGAGAGGTCAAGAGCTTACTTGTTAGCTCATAAGACGAGAATAGCGTTTCACTCTTGGGTTGGAGTTGCACAGAGTAGGGGTGGGATTGTGTTGCAAAGCGGGTACTACGTACCCTACGTAGAGAAGGTGGTATACACTGGGAAAGCTCCGAGGAACACTGATTATTGTAGAAGTGATAAAATAGCGAGAGAGATGCAACATTGCGGCGAAGAGAGTGAGATTGCAGAGAGTTGGTGAGTGGACGGGAGTTAATGATACGAAAGGCTTTACTTTCTACTTTGTCTAGGAGTGCGGTGTGAGAGGATCCTCCCCACACATGTGAACAATACTCAATACAAGGACGCACTGTTCCCCTGTACAGAGCAAGAAGCTGCGCAGGGGTAAAGAACCCCTTGAGGCGGTTGAGCACACCCAGCTTCTGAGAGGCTGCCTTAGCAAGACTGGTAATATAATCCTTCCAAGTGAGAGCAGAAGAAAAAGAGACCCCGAGAATATTGAGAGAAGATGAAGGATTGATTTTTGTATTGTTGAAGAATAAGGGATAGTCCTCTGGAGGTTCCTGACGGGTAGTAAGATGGATAAATTGGGTCTTGGAAGCATTAAAAGGTTTTCTCCACCTCAATTGGAAATAGTAGCTAGATCAGAAGATAAGTGTTTTATGGCTTCATTAAATTTAATTTTGAGGGACTGCTGGCTGGGGCGTTCAGGAAAACTAATTGAGTAGTGTAAGGTAAAGTCGTTAGCATATGAATGGATGGGACTGGATGTACAGTTGAGAAGATCATTTATGAAAATTAGAAAGAGAATAGGAGATAGGACAGAACCCTGAGGAACACCGGAGTTGATAGGATAAGGAAGTGAGCGATGGCCGTCCACAACCGCAGCTATGGAACGGTCAAAAAGGAAATTAGAGACAAAGGCACAGATGGAGGGATATAAAGCGAAGGAGGGTATTTTGGAAATTAAAGATTTGTGCCAGACTCTATCGAAGGCCTTCGATATGTCTAGTGAAACCATAGACTCCTTTAAAGAAGGACTGGAACGTCATGACCTCGGGGTTTTTAACTTGAGTCTGAAGGATTAACTTGAGTCCTGGGCTAAAATGACTTCTAGAAGGGCTAGAGACACGATCTCGGGGACCAAATAGGGATTTTTGAGGACGGCGAGTTCACTAGCGACATTTTCAACACCATCTGGAGTCATCTTCAAGGTCAAAAGGTCATATTTCAAGGTCAAATTTATGAATTTTGGTAATGTTTGCCCGTTTTTTGTGTCTAACTCATAAACGGTGAGAGATGGCTGATTGTAATAAGAGGCAAGTTTGTAGAGCTGTCCAAATGTGTTATTTATTATCCATAGACTCCTTTAAAGAAGGACTGAAACCTCCCATGCTCGGGGTTTGTAACTTGAGTATGAAGGATTTACTTGAGTCCTGGGATAAAATGACTTCTAGAAGGGCTAGAGACACGATCTCTGGGTCCAAATAGGGTTTTTGAGGACGGCGAGTTCACTAGCGACATTTTCAACACCACCTGGGGTCATCTTCAAGGTCAAAAGGTCATATTTCAAGGTCAAATTAGTGAATTTTGGTATCCATCTGTGCGACGAATACAGACAGCCTTGGACAGCAGACTGTACAAGTTTCACTAGGCTGGAGGAGGCCTGCCAAATTATATCTACCTGCGCATGGCAAGGAGGTGGTGGTCGTAAGCTGAAGCTAACTCAGCAAACTGCTGAAGCCTTCACTGTGTCCACACGTAATAATGTGGATGCTGCGAAATTGCTTCTGGCAGAGAAAGACTTTGACTACGTTCTTCCTGCTATATTCGCGGATGAAGCCTTGGAAAAGTGTTTTGGCCAAGCCAGGCAAAGAAGCGGTGGAAACTTCTACATTGACGTAGTTGACATTATGGCTGCAGCTAAAATTGCAAATTTGCAGACACTCATTAAGCATGACATTATACCAGAATCTAGTTCTTGTGTGCTTGATTGCGACAAGAATTGTACTACTTCCATAAATCCAGATGAGCGAAGTGATAGCACTAGTATTTTGTTTTCTATATTCCAACTACTCCCTCTCGGGCATAGGCTGAGAGCCTGTACATTCCACCGCTCAACACGGTGAAGCCTGTGAGGTCTTGTTCCAGTCTGGGGAGTGAGACATGTGAAGCATCCATTCATGGCTCGAAGCAGCTCCATCTCTGAAGCGGCTGGTTGCTTCGTTCAAGTGCTTCACTGTCTCACCCTCCAGACTCAGACCCTCACTATCAGAACGCCACCTATTGAGCAGTGAACTCACTAGGCATTGTCCCCCTGTAACATATTTTGAATATGGGAATATTCATACAGTTTTATTTAATCAGGGAACAATGAGGGTATTTTTTTGGCATTTCGGTGGGCTTTGTGGTAATGCACTGATACTAGGTACAGCACAAATTCAATCCCAATAATATCTTCCCACATATCGGGATTTGAACCCGGGTCCATTGGATTACCAATCCAGTGGCATGACCACTCCACCACACCTCCCCTTTGGAGGAAATCATTGATGATGATGGTAACGAGGTGTCATCGGAGTTCCTAGATAATTTGAATAGAGGTGGACTGAGTGTGCCGACTATGTCAACCGTCTTTTTTGTACATAATGCCTATAATTTGCATGACAAGACTAAAATGCATTGCCGCTTTCATTTTGCTGAGCTGTTATCCTTTGTAGTTTCACCTGTATCTAGTAGTAATGCTGCATGTACTAATTTAGCTAACATTCTGTTGAAACCTCATGTCCTCAATGTAAGTGACAAAGAAAAGGCTGTGAGATGCCTCAGGAGGCAAGAAAAGCTCTCCAACTAGTGATAGACATAGACATAGTTGTAATAGACATAGTGTTGTGATATGTATATAATGTTTATGTAACACGATATATGATAATAAATATCAAATTTTGACAGCCCTACAAACTTGCCTCTTATTACAATCAGCCATCTCTCACCGTTTATGAGTTAGACACACAAAAAAACGGGCAAAAATAACCAAAATTCACTAATTTAACCTTGAAATATGACCTTTTGACCTTGAAGATAACCCCAGGTGGTGTTGAAAATGTCGCTAGTGAACCCGCCGTCCTCAAAAACCCTTATATGGACCCCGAGATCATGTCTCTAGCCCTTCTAGACGTCATTTTAGACAAGGACTCAAAGTTAATCCTTCATACTCAAGTTACAAACCCCGAGCATGGGAGGTTTCAGTCCTTCTTTAAAGGAGTCTATGGATAACAAATATCAAATTTAGGTAGCTCTACAAACTTGCCTCTTATTACAATCAGCCCTCTCTCACCGTTTATGAGTTAAACACAAAAAACGGGCAAAAATTACCAAAATTCACTAATTTGACCTTGAAATATGACCTTTTGACCTTGAAGATGACCCCAGGTGGTGTTGCAAATGTCGCTAGTGAACTCGCCGTCTTCAAAAACCCCTATTTGGACCCCGAGATCGTGTCTCTAGCCCTTCTAGAAGTCATTTTAGCCCAGGACTCAAGTTAATCCTTCAGACTCAAGTTACAAACCCCGAGCATGGGAGGTTTCAGTCCTTCTATAAAGGAGTCTATGAGTGAAACAGAAAAAGTCTCACCGAAATCCAGAAAGTTGGATGACCAAGAGTTAGTAAGATATGAAAGAAGATCACCAGTAGAGTGACCCTTAAGGGAGCCATGCTGGCAATCTGAGAGCAGTTTATGAGAAGAGAAATGCTTCAGAAATTTGGAAGCAAGAATAGTTTCAAAAACTTTAGAGATACAAGAGATGAGAGCAATTGGACGATAGTTGGAGGGTTGAGAGCGGTCACCCTTCTTTGGGACAGGTTAAATGAGAGCAAACTTCCAGCAAGAAGGGAAGACGTTAGAGGAGAGACAGAGACGAAAGTGCCCGCCATGCGAAGGTATTTGGTACATTCCTTACAAAAATTGTAAACATTTACCATATATATAATTAATACTTATCCATATGCGCATATTTACTTTTAATATGAACATATGAACATTGGAAAGCAATAAAACAAGTTGTAACAGCAATTGGCTAGTGAAAATCGTATATTTTAGCCCCACTGTCGTAATCACCTTGACTGGCGAGATAGAAACACTCTCCCTCTCTTGTGTCTGGTATGGTACTGAGAGAGAAGGAGAGCTCTCAGACTGGCTTAGAGGGTCGGAGTTACACTCCTCCATCATCCCCCTCTCTCCCACCCGTCCTCGCACGAAAATACTCTATACATATTGGGAATAATAGGGAAAATACAGGATAATTGAGGAGGGGGGGGAAAAGAGGGGGGGGGGAGGAGGGGAAGGAAGGGGGGACACATGTTTAGGATTGGTAGCAAGTAATGGAGGGGAATTATCTCTCCTAATCACAAATTGCTTTGTTGGAGTGCCACTGGGGTGTTTTAAAAGTTTGTTTTTTTAGGCCTTGGCCTAAGGTCTGGCCACATTCGCCCAGTAGAACCTCTTAAGAGTCTGGGCCCAGTCCCTGGGTTAAGTAAAAGAAGGACTAGGAAACTCGGCTCAATCTTGGGTAAGAGAGTTGGACATAAAATGGGTGGGAATGTGTTGAAAGTTGGGTGCCCCCCACTCTCTGTAAGGGAGGAGGTATACACTGAGACAGCTCTGAAGAAAACTGATTATTGTAATAGCGGTAGAAGAGTGAGAGAGAGAGGCAACATTGCAGCATGTAGAGGAAAATTGTAGGGAATTAGTAAGAGGATGTGAATTGATGAGATGAAATGCTCCCCACATAGGCCTATGCGAACCATACTCAATACATGGGCACACAGTGCCCCAGTACAGAGAACGAAGCTGTGCGCGGGTTAAGAAACCAAGGAGACGGTTGAACAACTTCTGGTTAGCTGTTTTAGCAAGAATGGTAATATGATTATTTCAAGTAAGGTCAGATGAAAACGATACACCAAGAATATTGAGCGAAGATGAAGTGTTGATTTGTGTATTATTGAAGAGTAAGTGATAGTCTTTTGGGATTGCAATGGGTAGATAGGAGATATTAGGTCTTGGGAGGCATTGCAAGTACCGTAACAAGATTCTCTCTGCCCCAATCAGAAATATGCGGTAATTGATATGGTAGATCAGAAGATAAGCGTGCTGTGGCCTCTTCATGTGAGCTTTGAAAGTAATTGTGTGGTAAGCCAACAGCCGTGAATAGGGCTAGAGGTACAGTCGAGAAGGTCATTAATGAATATTAGGAAGAGAACTGGAGACAGAACAGAACCCTAAGGAACACCGGAGGAACATTTAAGGAACATCCTGCAGCGCAGGATGTCAAACCGGAGCAATTTTGTTTGCAGACTTGAACCAATTTGTGAAGGATTACGAGAAGATTAATATGAAATAGTATCGTTTTGGCTATTTTATCACTTCTAAAGATATAACTTGAAATGTAAACCATAAATTTATTTTAACATATACCCGGTACTATAATATAGAGTACCGGTGGACTAAAAATAATCGATTCGGCTTTGCTTTGACACCGTGTCTGCAGCTGAACAGCCATAAAGGAAATTACAGACGAAGGCACAGATAGAGGGATAGAAACTGAAGGAGGGGAGTTTGGAAATTAGAGATTTGTGCCATACTCTATTGAAAGCTTTCGATATGTCTAGAGTAAAATAGAAAGTCTTACCAAAGTCCCAAGAGTAGTATAACTGAGACTAAGATACCGGTAAGTAAGGAGATCACCAGTAGAGAAGGCCCATACTGGCGATCTGGAAGAAGACAGATGCTTAAGAAATTTTTAATTGAGAATAGATTAAAGAGCTTTAGAGATGGAAGAAATCAAAGCGATTGGGTGGTAATTGGAGGGTTGAGAGAGGGCACCATGCTTTGTGACATGCTGAATGAGAGCACACTTCCAGCAAGAAGGGAAGACGTTAGAGGAAAGATATAGGCGAGAGTTTGCCTAGGCATGGAGTCAGCACGAAAAAATAAATAGTTAATGAGTACTACCGGTACTACAACAGGAGGAACATCATCCGGTGGTTCATACGGTACCCCTTCATATTATGAAGCCCAGAGAGGACAGAAAATGACAAAGCTGAACTCTTCACTCAGACTTTTGCAAAAAACTTCACCTTGGATGATTCCCTCTCCACCCCCATCTCACTTACATTTACCTAATATCATAATCTCTTCTAAATACCGGTATGCGGTATTTAGAAGAGATTATGATATTAGGTAAATGTAAGTGAGATGGGGGTGGAGAGGGAATCATCCAAGGTGAAGTTTTTTGCAAAAGTCTGAGTGAAGAGTTCAGCTTTGTCAGAGGAAGAGGTGATGGTGATACCGTCAGAGTGGAAAAGAGGAGGAAAAGACAAGGAAGTAACATTGTTGGAGAGGTTTTTTACTATATGGCAGAAAACTTGGGAAGAGATTGAGTTGGATAGTTCAGAACATATATTATTACTGAAAGAGTTTATGGCCAGTTGTAGAACAGATTTGGCTTGATCTCGGGCAGAAACATAGTATGTACTGGTACTAAATTCTTGGGTTTGAAGGCGATGGTACGGTTTGGATGCTTCCTCCTTATTGCAGGCAGTAGTAGAACAAGCGTGAATAAACCATGATTTGTTAGCATTAGACTGAGAGAAAAAATATGGAAAGTATACGGTACTTCCATGCCCGGGATGATCACCTCAGTAATGCACTCATCACACTCCGAGTGTCCCTGGCCACGGAAGCATAAATATTTCCATGGGAAATCAAAGAAGTACTGATACCAGTACCGTACTGCCGAAGAGCCTCCCAGCCGCCAGTGCCAAAGTACCACAAGCGCCGCCAGCTGAGAGGATTGGATGGTCGTGCTGGAGTGATAGGACAAGTGACAGAGATAAGGTTATGATCGAAGGAGCCCAACAGAGAGAAAAGGTTTATAGCGTAAGCAGAAGGAATACAGCTTACAAATAAGCCAAGGATGTTGGACTGATCTTCAAAACGGTCAGTAATTCAAGAAGGGTTCTTGATTAACTGCTCTAGGTGATTTAGGATAGAAAAGATGTAGGCTTGTTCACCAGGTTGGTCAGTAAAATGAGAGAAGAACCATTGGCGGTGGTGAACATTGGAAATCTCATAAGATGGAGACTTCAGAGAAAGAGGAGATTAATAGGATGTGTTCCACTTTAGAGTGTAGACATTCAAAGAATTTAGGAAAGTCAGTACGGTAGTGTTAGGGGATAGATAGACAGCACATAAATATTTAGTGAGAAAGTGACAGGACATGTTGAACCATAAAGTTGAGAATTCAGACGAATCGAAATCGGGAACACAAGAACAAGTGAGTTTGTTTAGTCAAATACACACAACATCGACCTTTGGCTTAGAAACTAGGATAGATAAAATACAGTTGCTTCAGAAATCTGAATCTCGGTAAGGAAAAGAAGGTCAGGTTTGTTGGAGGAGAGGTGGTGCTCGACAAAGGGAAGTTTAGAGGAAAGGTTGCGATTGTTACAGAAATTGATAGTAAGAGTGGTAGACAGGAGTAATTTTGAGTGAAGACTTAATGAATATGAGAAAAAATACAAAACAATTAACATCAAATTAACATTGGTTTGGACATTTCATCACATCTAAAGATAATTTGAACTATAAACCACAATTTGAACTATAAACCACAATTTGAACTATAAACCACAATTTGAACTATAAACCACAATTTGAACTATAAACCACAATTTTATCTTTACATATACAATAATGAAGACTAAAAATAATGGACTCTGTTTTCGTTTGACACCTTGGTGGTAGGCCGTGATTCAGAGCATTTTGATGCATTGTCAGGTGAAATGACGATTAATTTGGGGGAAATTTATGCCAACCCCCCCTGGAGGTACCGTATATTAATTGTCTCCATTTGTTTGTATTTTCGTGTATTGGCAATGAGTGTAGGCTAGTGTGCATGTTAAGTGTAGTGCAATAGATAGGAAGAGATGTTTGTGAGAGCTACCGTACCTAGACTAATTATTCTATGTACGGTAGGTAAGAAACACACAGAAACAGTACAAAGGAAATCAAGCAACAACATGTCCAGCGACCCCTCAAGGCTGCTTGCTCTCCAAAACACTGATGGTCAAGTGTCCAAACAGTGGTTTAAATGGGTAAGGGAAAACAAAAACTAATAATTTACAAATGCAGCCAGTCGTGGATTTAACGCAAGGTGTTTGTCTAGGCGAAGTTTAAAAGAATCAACGGTGCTGCAGTCTATGACATCTCGGGGAAGCCCATTCCACAAGTTAACATCTCGACTGAAGAACAAATTCTTAGACTCTTGTGAGTTAAAAGATTTACCCAACAAAATTCAACCGTTCGCCCGTGTGTAATTTGATTGGTAGATAGTAAAATATTTATTACAGTTCATGTTGTCGATGCCTTTGAACACTTGAATAAAGTAGTCTTAATCTGCGCTGGGTTAAAGGAAATATATTTATTTCTCTAAGACGCTCCTCGTAGGGTTTGTTCTTTAGGCAAGGTATAATTTTGGTAACTCTACGTTGAACTCGTTCTAGCTTGTCTATATCTGTTTTATAGTAAGGGCAGTGAGGGAATCCAAGCGAATGGAACAGGAGTTCCAGCAACTCTATTACCTGCCTCAAGGCCTCCCCTGGGTATTACCCTGTTCGATTGGTATATACAACCTTGAATTTGGCCAAGATAAAATTAACACCTAAATGGCACTAAGGGTCTTAAAATCACCTAAGTAATGGGGCGAATGTCTACAAATCTTAAAACAAATGGGGCTAACCATGACAGAGAACTAGAACTGTCGTCGACCGGAATTCTCGTCGGCGTCGACGAGTGTTCCAATTTTCGCCGTCGACGAGTGTTCCAATTTTCGCCGTCGATGAGTGTTCCAATTTTCGCCGTCGATGAGTGTTCCAATTTTCGCCGTCGACGAGAGTCCTAATTTAATAAGTGGTGTTTTTTCGGGGATATAACGTTTTCAACGGTCCCTCCTATTGGCAATAATCTTCATACTCATGTTGAGCTCAGTTGCCTTTGGTTTCTCAGTTTTTCTCTTGATATCCAGTTATCCATATTTATCTCCTTGTTCATATTTTCTTTTTTTGGAAGGGAACTATATATGAAAAAGGTGAGATTTTACTTTTAGTAGCGCGCACTATGTAGGTACCACCACTTATTTAATATTTTAGGTTTCCACGCATCCATCAGCAACCTACAATATTTTCTGGTCTGATACTAGTAATAGAAACGATTTAATGACGTTTTTATGTGTTTTTCGATGAGAATAAAACGGTGCGTTTGGGCCGAAAATCGGGAGTTTACAGTCTCTTCCGATCGTCGGTTTGTTGACATTACGCAAAGAAACAAACAAGAAGATTTGTTCCAATCGTCATTCACTCGCAGTCCTTCACTCGAATCAGTTACCACTACACGACCAGCCACACACACACACACAACTTGTTTTGTTTTAGCTTCACCATAACTTGTATTTATATTACCTATTATTTTTTACCGTACCGTACTAAAGTTTCTATATATCTTTAATATATATTTTCTTTGATTGATTATTATATAAGTGGAAACCAAGAAGAAAATATATTTATAAAGACAAAAAATAACAATTAAGATTACTCTAACTACAGACAAACAATAAGTGGGAGGCTCTGTTGCAAAGGCATTTGTTCGAATCGATATTCGCTCAAATAGTTATTGGCAAGAGTTGTGTTATCGAGCGTATTACCTACCTCTGACCGGGTATATCCTAGTGTTTACTATACCCCTTTGAAAGGACATTAGCCTAACCTAACAACCTTACCTAACCTATCCTAGTATTATGGGTGGGGGCTGCGGCCCCCACACCCACGCTGTTTGACATGGGAACCGGAAGGTTTGCCCAGTCGAAAAGCTCTCCCCCTACATTTTTGGAAGTTTCGCCCAACAGAAGGTTCGCCCATCAGAAAGTTCGCCCACCCAACAGAACAATGACAAACGAGCGAACGGGATATAATTAAATTAGACCTACGTGTATTTCTAAACACTACTTAGTGTATAATATGTGTGACATTGCTAAAATATAACGGCATACTGTGCTTCTTTTTGTGCTTGCAAGGTTTAACTCCTTCAGACATATTAGTGTTCCAATAAGTCCGAGGAGGCGGGAGCCCCGGGATCATTGCCACTGCCCCACACTACACTCACAACAACACTGCGGCCGTTAGAATTATCGGAGGTGGATGAGGTTGCCACGTAAGGTAACTTATCGGACTTACTGAGCTCCATATGATGCTAGTGCGTCATATAACTTATTATAGAGGTATGGAGATAAGTCCATATGACGCGATCGCGTCATATGAGTTTTTGGTTCACTAGTCCATATGACGTGATCGCGTCATATATGTCTGGGGGAGTTTTAAGGTATGAGTGAAGCTACATGTTCGTGGTTTGGGGTGTTCTATAGTAATTTTATTTTAATTGAACTTCCCGCGTGTGTGCTTGTTTTTGTGCGTCTGTGTATTGTTCTATTTTTGGTTTGTTTGCAAGGTTTATAGTATGAATGAAGCATATATGTTCGGGGTTTTGAGGGTTCTAGTCAATTTAATTTGTTGTTTAATTGGACTCAAGACTTCCCATTCCACATAGTTTTGTTTTATATAAGTTCGTTTGCCTTTGTATTGTTCAATTTCTGGTTTAGTAAAATTGTCACATTAGATCGCGCTATGGACAAGCTAGCACCTCAGCTCTGTATTGAATCTAATGAGGAGGTCCGAACTCTACAACATGAGATAGAATGCGATGTTTGTGGAAAATGGCAACATATGCGCTGCAAAACAAATATCACCAACAAGCAATATAAGAGTGGGGAAAAAAGAGGCTGTATTCCATGGACAAAATCTTCTCCCTTTGGGACCAGTTCACAGACGGACGGTGACCGGACAACTCAACCAGTAGACCATTTCAACCAGTACCAAATCAACCAATACGGTTAGGCTAGGTTAGGTTAGTACTAAATTTTGGCACTGGTTTGGTTGGTCTTGGTTGATTTGGCACAGGTTGAGAGCTACTGGTTGAAATGGTCTACTGGTTGAGATGTCCAGGAACCCAGGCGGACAGCTCACTGCCAATTAAGGAGCTCATGTCCCAAATCAGCAAGGTCTGCCAGCCAGTCACCAGCTTATAAATTGTAATAATTTGTATTTGCACACTTTTTTGCTTTTATAAAGTAATCACAGACATATATAATTAGGAAACCAGCCATCTTAGTTTTCATTTTTAGTTTACTTAATGTGAAAACTTGATGAAGGTCCAAACCTATTGTAAATGGTGATGGCTAATTATAGAGGCTATATTTGTCGGGGTTACCTAAAACAAATAGGAACTGTTATTGGGCGAAACTTCAGGGGGTGAACTTTCTGTTATTCACGGGCGAAATTTCCGTGGGCGAAACTTCCATGGGCGAATCTTCCCGTGGGCGAACTTTCTTAAGGGCGAACATGTACCGCGGGTGAACCTTCTGGCATCCATTGACATCAACTTTTACACGACGTACACCCGGTAACACAACTCATGATAAATCTACAGTTATACTACCCCTATTTTGTCGCTATTCTGTTGGTACTAATGGGTTAATATTATTAGTAGTAGACTTAGTATGGTTTGATGATGTGCGGAAATGTATATTTGACTTGAAATAGATACATTGAAGTATTACAAACCTTCGCGAACTCATAAACAGGGAACGTGAGCAGGGTTTAGACCGTCGCGCACCCATAAACCGGGAACGTGAGGGGGAGTTTAGACCGTCGCGGAGACAGGTTACTTTTCGGTTAGGTTAGGTTAGGTTAAGTTAGGTTAGGTTAGGCTAATGTTAAAAATACTAAAATGTGACGGTCCTCGGTATTAAACAATACTGTATATCAAATAAAACATTAAAAACAACAAAAAATTACCTGAAAAACTCGTATCTGGTTGGTGATAATTTTTTATCAAAATACGTTTTTTTCCAGTTTCCACGTCTGCTGAACCATCCAAATACACGCTAAAAGGCGTGTTTTGAAAGGGGGAGGTGGTGGGGGGTAGTGGGGGACGGGTAGTATAACTGTAGATTTACCCAACTCATTCCTAGTCATTTGCTAGGAGTCGATTCACTCGAATCAGTTACCACTACACAACCAACCTTACACCTGCACCACTTTTTCTTAAGCTTCACCATAACTTCTATTTATAGCCTATTAGGCCTACCGGTACCTATTTATATTTAAACCTATACTCTTTCTTTTCTACGATTATCTTATAAGTGGAACCCGTCTCGACGAGAATTGCAGTCGACGAGAGTTCCATAATTCGGGGCCTAACCCCCCCCCCCCCCCTTAATTGAGTTAATTTTTAGGGTATAATTTTACTGAAAATATAAGTTTGCAACCCCTATCTATAACATTTATATGATAGCCTCAAGCACAACAATATTATAATTTACCATCTATTTCATCAAGTACACTATCTGACAATATATCTGACAATAATACACTATCTCTGACGAATGATAGCTGTAACCCCATCAGTACCGGTGACGTCTTTTTTATGATATTATGGACATTATTAGACAATTTGTTCAGCTTTGAAAAGATCTGTGGTACCGTAGTTCAAAGATCTGTGGTACCGTAGTTCAAAGATCTGTGGTACCGTAGTTAAAAGATCTGTGGTACCGTAGTTAAAAGATCTGTGGTACAGTAGTTCAAAGATATGTGGTACCGTAGTTCAAAGATCTGTGGTACCGTAGTTCAAAGATCTGTGGTACCGTAGTTCAAAGATCTGTGGTACCGTAGTTCAAAGATCTGTGGTACCGTAGTTCAAAGATCTGTGGTACCGTAGTTCAAAGATCTGTGGTACCGTAGTTCAAAGATCTGTGGTACCGTAGTTCAAAGGATTAAATAAGATAATCTGCAGCCTTTTAATTTTTAGAAGCCCTTCCTAAGCTGAATAAAATCGTCTATGAGTTGGCAGAATATATTAAAAAGGACGTCCCCGGTACGGTACTAAATGGGTTAATATACAAATTCACAAAATACAATGGCAGCCTTCGTTTAGCATCAGATATTTAAGATATATTCCGCAGGTAATTATAACCTAACATAGGCCTAACATAAATTCAGACGACTAAAAGCCTATCATCTTATTTTATATTTTGATATGCTCAGGCCCAATCCCCACTTTTCCTATGCTCAGGCCCAATCCCCACTTTTGATATGCTCAGGCCCAATCCCCACTTTCCCTATGCTCAGGCCCAATCTCCACTTTTGATATGCTCAGGCCCAATCCCCACTTTTGATATGCTCAGGCCCAATCCCCACTTTTCCTATGCTCAGGCCCAATCCCCACTTTTGATATGCTCAGGCCCAATCCCCACTTTTCCTATTTTTTTATTTTATTTTCCTCTATTTTATTTTATTTTTTTATTTTTTTTTTATTTTTCTTGGCTATCATGGTCATCCATAATTGTGTATCCAAATTAAATCTGTCTGTCATGGTCATGTGCTGTATCTTTGTCTTGATGGTGTGTGTTTAAGTTCTGTATGACTGTATGTGGTATACCAGGTTCGAATCCCGGGAGGATCACATGCTTTCATTAATTTAATTTGAGGGTGTTTGGTGTTGGGAGTGAAATTAATTAATAAATATTACTATTTACATTATATTTATGTACTGTAATAGTATGGCATAAGAACAATAAATATATTCTAGGCTATAACAGTTTCACTTACCTTTAGTTATCTGGATGTTCCACTAACACTAATATATAACAGTTGTTGTATTAAAGAATACAATTTCTTGTTTCTTCAGCCATTATTTTCCAATAAAATAGTCAACACATTAAAATTTTCCAAAGTTCGTAAATTACAAGAAAATAGAGAAACAGTTACTGTTATTTGTAAGAAAATGTAGAAAAGGTATCTATTCTTTGTCAGAGATACCGTTAAGGCGATATATAATCTTTAGTGACCTTTTGTAAGACCTTCACTACACTCACGAAACTTGCTAACCAGGGGATGAGAGCACGGAGCAAATCATCCACTCTCCTATGTTGCTGGCTGTACACTGAGAGGTAAGAGCGTTTGAGTTTGCAGGCTGCAGCCGTCAGTGTGGAGACTGGCCCTCGCCTCGCCTCGCCACACATCGTACGTCTGCCACACACACACACACACCAGGCACGGCATTGATATTTGTGTATGAATTACTAATATGCTGATGAAGTTGGTTAACTCATTTTCTACTGGTGATGTATTTTTCTTCATATTCTGGCTACTATTAGACATTTGTTTACATTTTAAGAAGGATCTGTTGTCGCTCAAAGAATTAAATGAGATAGTTTGTACCCTTATCATTGTTATAAGTCCTTCCTAAGCTGAATACAGTCATTAAATATTTGCCAGAATATAAAGAAAAGGACGCCACCGGTACTGCAGGAGTTAAGGGGAATTTTCTGGACACCCTTTTCCCTCATGATTAGTCCCATTACTATTGATATTTCAAAACTTCACCTCACTAGTTTGGTGATTTTAAGACCTTTCGTGCCATATAGCTGTCCACCTTTTCTCCAGGCGAGTTAGAGCAAGCATTCAATTTAGGAGGAATCGCCCTTTGGCCGGGGCATTTTTTACCGACAAATGCACAAATTTATCGGGGTACTTTCGTAAGCTTGATGGAAGCTTAGGGAAAAAACTAAAATACTACTACTACAGAAACGATGAACATCCTCAATAGTTATTAACCTCTTCTGGCTATTATAGACGATATTATACAGCTTAGGAAAGATCTGTGTGAACTAATAGGGTAAAGACTATTTCACTTGACCCTCTGACTTCCATATAGGCCTACCCTTCCTATGATAATATTTTGTATAATTATTATTGAGGTTTTTTCTTAATTTTGCCATTTTCGAAGAATGTATTTTTGTTTGTCCCCTAAGCTAAAACAAAATTGCTGTGCAGACGTCTTTCAAAATCAAAATAATGCACTCTCAGAACCCCTTCAAGCTAATATTTTTACATTTTTCAAAATGTCCCAGCAGAAAGACGATTTCTTCTTAATTACAACCTAGCTATTTGTCTCCCAGAAAGAAAATCGACTCCATAAAGCATATTATTGCTAAAGCATATTATTGCTAAATTAATTAAATGAAACGTCTTAGAATCTCTAAACTAATTGAGCGAAATAAGAGAGATCCAAGGAGACCCCACTCTGACCAAATAGAGTTAATGAGAACATCAACACCAAAAATGTATACCTGTATATTGTAGTCTTATAATAATGGTATCGCTCGCGGTCATTGATATCCTGCCAGCTGGCAGTGAGAGACAGGAATAATAACATAACTCATTGTTAATCTTGTTTAGGTGTCCATGTTGGATGTTCATTACCAGATAACAAATAACATCGTTTGTCAGTTCCAAATTACGTTTTTCCAACCTATTTCTATAATCCAACAAGTTGAGAGACGTTTGTCATGTGATTCACAGGTCCATTCTACTAATTTACAATTGGTATTATGATAACACATTTTCAATTCCTAAATGCCATCTTCGCATCAGAAGAATCATAATAAGAAGCAATAATAAAACACTTGTTAGCCCATTCAAGATATGAGAACGGGTTTCCCTGATTATATTTTGGCTATCATAATAATAATTTATTCGGCTTAGGAAGGAATGTTTGGAGGTCTGAGGGGTGTTTGACATAGTATTTACTCATTGTATTGGATTGTGGAGAACTGTGTTATTATTGTGTAACTATGGTATTGTTATGACACAGATTGAGTTTTTAGATTTTGTTTTCATGAAGTATCGATAGAGTCTCATACTTTTCCATTAAGTAAAGATAAATCCGCTGAAAAGGGGTTAACTTTTCCTCGAAGATAAAAATTAACTATATAATAATTACTATCAAAAGCACCAATCAAGATTGATTGGTTTAAAGAAGGGATAAAAGGGGCATATAGAGTTTCCACAATAATAAACCCTCAATATGGTATAATGGCAATATTATACCCATCTTGTATATGATAGTAAGGTAAATCTCTATTCCTATACCCAATGATTTGTTATGCCTTTAGAAAAAAGTATATACTGTATATACCGTATATTGCGGTATATATATATATATATATAAATATAAATATATATCAATATATATAGACTCTATATATATATATATATATATATATTTATATATATATATATATATATAAATATATATATATATATATAATATATATATATATATATATATATATATATATAAATATATATTGTGGGGAATATAGATATAGGTTAACCCGTTAAGAGCGAGCTATATGTAGTGAACACCATACCGCCAGGCGACAACATTAGGCCCCATTACCACCTGAAATTGTTTTTACGATGTTACGACCGGCACTACGAAATAAACAAGGGCACTTATTAATAATGGACTAGATGATAGGCTATATCTGTAACAACGGTACGCTAATTCCAAACCCTCGAACTATAACGCCGGTGAACAAAACACTTAAACCCTCCAGAGTTAATCTACTGGATAACGGGGTATCAATTAACTGGGTTTTAGTGCACTTCTAGAAAGGCTTTCCGGTGACGGCAAAGCCTACTGACAACAGGAGTACTTTACGTTAATAAAATGCTCTCAAGTAATAACAATGCTTAAATAAACTATAACAAGATTTAATAAAGGAGTATATGCTTACGTTAACTTTAGTGTGAGTCTGTACTCAACACTAAACTCTTCAATGCTCTATGAAAACACTGGAAGTCTAGTCCTACAGCAAACAGATATGGAATCTTCTGAAAATGTCTGATGCTCTAAGATGCTCGTCAATATAGAACAGAAATAATGCAGGGGCAGGACACCAAAGCGTGTATCTTAAATACACCAACAAGTAGGATACATATATACAAAACAAGGGAGTGCAACAACTCTGTGACAGCACTAATAATAGCCACTCAAAACAGTACTTTCTTTCCTTAGCCAAAGTAACAGCCATACTGGGTTGTGCACTATGTATCAACCTAGGCTAAAATAATACGTGAATAATTCCTAAAGCGTACGCAGTTAAAGTTAATAAACACAATGCTGTCTTTATTACTAATAAAGTCTAGCAAGCGGCATAAAAGGTACCAGAAGGTTAGGCAGAGTGCAAGCATGCTCGTAGCCTACTGTCTCCCCTTGAACAGATTTCCCTTATGTTACGTTAAGTGACTAGGAGGCTCTCTTGGTAAGTCCAGATCTCAAGTATCTGGTCTTACCCTGGCGCTCCACAAAGGTCAACAAAATGAGGTAGCAAGCATACGAGCAAGAGTAGGCAAAAGCCCTTCGCTAGTATGCTGCTACACTCGCAAAGGAAATATATGCACAAGGGATACAGGCTACCTAGTTCCGTCGAAGTCGTACAGGCTCTGACTTGTCACATACATAACTCAGACAACGACTAAAGATACCCTCCACTGTCTAGCATTAAATAGTAGGAAAGAACAACTCAATAATTAGAAGCACCCCAATACTATGATACCATGTGACTATGACTCTAATAATCCCTAAAGCTAGTGCAAAACATATATGGAGAACTGGTGCTGGTAATACGACTGGCCGACTATGGAAGTCGTATGCAGAACCAGAAGGGATAAGTAATTGAATAAAGATGAGAAGTATTGGAAAAGAAGAAGTTCAGAGAGAGAAACAGTAGTACAGGGGGTTAGATTGGGGACAGATTGCAAGGGACATCTAGGACCAAGCACACCATGCCAAGCTCTGAAGGAGACATGCGGGCAGGAGCCCGGACTAGGACAGCGCCCTCCAATCACAGACGACTACGTCATGAAGAGCAAGCGTCATATGACGCGCCAGGCCAGCCGACCAATCAAGAGCGTGGGAACCTCCGCCCGAGCGAGGGAGGCACACGTACATACACACGCACATATTACCACCTCGCTGCTCGCTCTCTTTCTCCTTACAATTCACACTACATATCCTATACTCTATCAATGATATAAAATACTTCCAAGTGTCACAGACAAGAATAAAGACCACCACTGATCTGTCTGTGACAGTATGAACATTAAGAAAGAAAGAACAACGTTCTACGATTATTATAGCCCATTGCACTGCCCTGGCGAGCGCTAGCGAGTTACGAGTACATTCTGGCAAGCTGGCCAGCGTAACACCCCGCCCAAGATGTGGGACGTTCTAGCCTCAGGTGAACGCCACATCTGACCAGACAGAATGCCCACCAACCCCGCATCACCCAGCTACCCTCCCAAGTTGTGAAAACAAGGCACGATCACAAACAGAAAACACTTCATTATATAAAAAACATTTACACAACACTTCCCCAAAATAATAGTATCACTTAACAATATTACGCTCAATGAGCAAGCTTCAACAAGCCTAGCCTACTAAGACAAAAACTCAGGATGTCTTAAATTCTTGCTGTAACATACTGCACTCATATACTAACAAAAAGAAAGAGTTTTTATGTGAGGTTTTTATATTTTTTTAATAGTGTTTTTGTCGGTTTTGCACTACAGGGGCAAGCCTAATTTGTCTCCATTCTCAAACCAACACTGACTGAACGGCGAGGGTGCTCCTTAAAACATACCCTCCCGTGACAAACAATCAGCCAGAACATTATCAGTGCCCTTAACATGCCACACATCCAACTTGTGTTCCGGCAGCAAAACAACACCTGACACTGATAATCTGCCCAGTCCATCACAAGACTGGCACTTCTCTTCGCTCTTTCCGGCAACGGGACCTGCCAATAACCTTTCACTATTTCCACCTTAGTGATAAACGAGGCAGCCCCGATGCGGTCTATGGGGTCGTTAACTCTGGATAAAGTATAGACGTCCGTCAGGGATGATGCACCAACACTCTTGCAAACAACACAAACACGGATCTTGCCACTCAACTCAGGTTGCAAAGTCACTGGCAACGACCACTCACGATATCCCTTATCCCTCAGACCCTTTTCCAACATGTAGTCCAGCTCTGCTTTCACAACAGGCTGTCGAGCAGGATTTATACGGTAGGGAGTCAACTTGAGCCTTGCACTGTCTCCAGCCTCCATATCGGGTTCTACCCCATACATCAGGCCTGAAGAATCAACAAACATGCGGACGTACTGCCACAGCCTAGTAAACAACTTTTCTTGATGCTTAGGAACAAGAGGTTGCAACTTATCTCGAAGAACAACATGCCCATTGCCCTCCCACAACCCAGCCGGGACCGCAGTTTCTAAACTATAGCCTCCCTCCTACTCCACCTCTGTCCCTAAAACAGCCAGGTCATGAGAGGGACAATCTGTACCACCTGTGCAGTCACTCCCACAGCTCATAAGTGCTAATGCTCCCCCGCCGATACCGTACATGCTCACCCCCGCATTCCTTGTGACTACATCTGCCTGCGCAGCATCACCGCCTTCAGCGCCACGGCCAGATACATTCGGTCTATGGTAGGGCAGTTGCATTTTTCTAGGGCAGCATTGGGAGGCTATGCGACGACCGGGGGCATCCACTCCACAGCCAACCTCACCAATCTGCTCAATGTCCTGATTCTGACCACCACCCTTAGCAGCCATGGGTCGACCCTGACCTGACAACCATGCCAAAGCCTCGTCGCCCACCTTGAACAACTGAAACAACGAGGCCAACGGTTTACTAACACTCAAGTGACCTGCCAGCGGAACATCGTGCACCGCATGAGTTGTGAGGCCAGGGTGCTCGGCACAAACAGTGGGGTATGAACCGAGAAGGGGATGGATAGCTGCACGCTGCTGCTCAGGCAGGTGCTCAAGTGCTTCCACAGCCACCTGACTCGTGTCCCCCGCCCACTGCTCCGCCGAGACATGACAATCCCAACTTTCATCCACCTGTGCCCCACTGCCCCCCTCTCCTTCTCCACCTTGGCCGCTGCAGACCAACACAGGGACAGTAGGCTGCTCAGGTGGTTGCCTCACAAACTCCTTTAACAGGTTCACATGACATGCTTCCCCGTCCTCATCGAGTTCAATAGCCCCGTTCCCACAACTCTCAAGACCAGGATCTTCTTGTTGTACCTGGGAACTACTCTGTCGCGGAGTGCCAACACGCCCTACCATGTCACTAGGGGGGATAGGTTCTGGGGCCACTCCGGACCTCATTTTTAGTGCAAGTACCGAGTCATCAAGGAGTGTCGCTGGGTCCAAACTCTCAACCCGACCAGCCTTGACTTTCTCCTTCCGACCCTTCCTCCGCTGGTCTAAAACTTGGGTACTAGGCTGTGACACCTGAGCGGACTGAGACCTGGTGAGAGCACACGCCATCTGCGGCATCTGGCACCTCTCGAGCCACTCTTGCCCCTCCCTACTCGTGTCGGCCGCCCTCTCGGCAACGACTAAGGGTGGAACCTCGGAAGTGAGCACCGCAAAGTCGTTACCGAGAAGGAGGTCGACCCCCTCAACTGGCAACTTCTCCACAACACCCACATCCAACTCTCGTGTCACACCGTCCACCTCAAGCTCCACTCTGACCAGCGGGTAAGACCGCGTAGCATTGATGCCTTGAACCATTAATAGGCTTGCCAGTGAAATTCTTAACAAGTGTCTGGGAAGCGCCCGTATCACGCAGCAACTCAAGCCTATGCTCCACACCAGCCCACCTCACAGTGCCGTGCCCCCTATGACCACAAAAAACATCTCGGACAGGTGACGAGCCCTCCTGCTGCTTCTGCACCGGCGATGACTTCGCAACCGACTGTTTACCCCGGGCAAACGCGGAAGACCTCAAAGACACGCCGATGTTGCTCACTAGTGACACCACTGCTGTAGGCGGTGCGCTCGGACATGAGCGCGCAATATTGACACTTGAAACATTCCACTTCACTCTTGGACTTCACCTGAGGTGGGTAAGGGCCCTGGCCTTTCTTTAACGGGAAGGGTTTCGACTTGGGATCATAATTGGCAACAGTACTCTTAAATAGATAATTAGTTGTGTCATTAATTCGGGGAGGTGGAGTGGTACGCCCCTTGTTACCTGCCTCAGCTCTCTGTGCAGACCCGCACCCACGAATCAATGACAACCTGAGGTCAGCCAGCTCAGCCGCCTCCTGCAGAGTTTTTGGTTGCTTTTCTTTCAAGTTAAGATTCAAGTCACTGCCAGTACATATAAAAAATTGCTCTAACAACACTAATTGCTTTACTGCATCAAAAGTAGTTGCCTTCTCCGACCTCAACCAATTTTCAAATGCATCTGACAGCTCTCTAGCGTGTTACTGGAAAGTACTCTCCTTTCTTTTAGGAACAGCCCTAAACTTCAGCCTATAGGTCTCTGGCTGCAATTCATACGCCCTCAGGACAGCCTCTTTCAACACCTCGTAGTCAATGCAAGACTCTAGGGGTAAAGCATCGTACGCCTTGAGTGCTTTCCCCGTCAATCGTGAAGAAACAAGAGCTGCCCACTTATCCTCGGGCCATTGGTGCTCCCGGCACTTTTTCTCAAAACGGAGAAAGAATTCTGTAACTCCTAACTCATCAAACACTGGAACCAACTTTAGTAGATGCGACAGGGACTGGTCATGGGGTCGACCCCCCTGGACGCCCCGGTTCCTCGTCACCTCTACACGAGTTTTCTCTAGGTCAATATCGGCACAATACCTTGCAGACTCAGACTGGTACCTATACTTGCGCTCATACTCTCGCTCCCGCTGCTCGAGCTCAGCCCTCTGCTGCTCGAGCTCAGTCTGTTGCTTAAGTTTGACGAGCTCGAGTTGAAGCAACATCTCGGAAGACAAACCTTGAGGAGGGGGTGCTACTAACGGGGACCCACCCGGTGAGTCACTTAGAGGCATACCCAACCGCCAACGGGCATCGGGCTGCGGGAACGTACCCGGCTCCGGAGCCCGAGGGGACGCCATGATAGGAGTCGAGTGGAATGGGGGCTGGGATGAAGGTGCCCCAGCTCCCGCTCTACCCGAACCCCCATGCACCCCACCCAGCACACAGGTAACCAGCTCACTTCTCGACAAATCGCTAGTACCGGAAAACCCTAAGACCGTGGCTATACACTGCAGTCCGTACCGGTCCAGCCCCGACACACGGTCCGCCGACACAGGCTCCTCCAAAAAAATCCGAGCATCCTCCTCGTTGTTCACCACCCGAACGCCGTTAAACAACTCCACCTTCTCCACCTCCTCGCCTGTCTCTCACACTGTGCCCTCACTATGCTCAGACCTGTCCAGTGACATGATGGAGTCAACAAAAAAAAATCTCATGTCAAGACAAAAATAGCCAAACTCTCGCGTAGCTTTATTCACCAAAAAATATTCGAAGATGTTTTTAAGTGCAATACTAGGCCACCAATAACTCCAAGTTCTATATATCCTCAAAACAATGTCCACTGCCAACAATGCGAGAAATAAATTCAACCCCAAATGGCAATAAGATTTCTCTAAAAAAAAACTGCAATATTCAGTTCACTATATACTGGACTAAGGTCGCCATTTGTTAACTGGCCAAGGTCGCCATTTGTTACGACCGGCACTACGAAATAAACAAGGGCACTAAATAATGGACTAGATGATAGGCTATATCTGCAACAACGGTACGCTAATTCCAAACCCTCGAACTATAACGCCGGTGAACAAAACACTTAAACCCTCCAGAGTTAATCTACTGGATAACGGGGTATCAATTAACTGGGTTTTAGTGCACTTCTAGAAAGGCTTTCCAGTGACGGCAAAGCCTACTCACAACAGGAGTACTTTACGTTAATAAAATGCTCTCAAGTAATAACAATGCTTAAATAAACTATAACAAGATTTAATAATGGAGTATATGCTTACGTTGACTTTAGTGTGAGTCTGTACTCGACACTAAACTCTTCAATGCTCTATGAAAACACTGGAAGTCTAGTCCTACAGCAAACAGATATGGAATCTTCTGAAAACGTCTGATGCTCTAAGATGCTCGTCAATATAGAACAGAAATAATGCAGGGGCAGGACACCAAAGCGTGTATCTTAAATACACCAACAAGTAGGATACATATATACAAAACAAGGGAGTGCAACAACTCTGTGACAGCACTAATAATAGCCACTCAAAACAGTACTTCCTTAGCCAAAGTAACAGCCATACTGGGTTGTGCACTATGCATCAACCTAGGCTAAAATAATACGTGAATAATTCCTAAAGCGTACGCAGTTAAAGTTAATAAACACAATGCTGTCTTTATTACTAATAAAGTCTAGCAGCGGCATAAAAGGTACCAGAAGGCTAGGCAGAGCGCAAGCATGCTCGTAGCCTACTGTCTCCCCTTGAACAGATTTCCCTTATGTTACGTTAAGTGACTAGGAGGCTCTCTTGGTAAGTCCAGATCTCAAGTATCTGGTCTTACCCTGGCGCTCCACAAAGGTCAACAAAATGAGGTAGCAAGCATACGAGCAAGAGTAGGCAAAAGCCCTTCGCTAGTATGCTGCTACACTCGCAAAGGAAAAATATGCACAAGGTATTAGAGGCTACCTAGTTCCGTCGAAGTCGTACAGGCTCTGACTTGCCACATACATAACTCAGACAACGACTAAAGATACCCTCCATTGTCTAGCATTAAATAGTAGGAAAGAACAACTCAATAATTAGAAGCACCCCAATACTATGATACCATGTGACTATGACTCTAATAATCCCTAAAGCTAGTGAAAAACATATATGGAGAACTGGTGCTGGTAATACGACTGGCCGACTATGGAAGTCGTATGCAGAACCAGAAGGGATAAGTAATTGAATAAAGATGAGAAGTATTGGAAAAGAAGAAGTTCAGAGAGAGAAACAGTAGTACAGGGGGTTAGATTGGGGACAGATTGCAAGGGACATCTAGGACCAAGCACACCATGCCAAGCTCTGAAGGAGACATGCGGGCAGGAGCCCGCACCACCTTACTAGGACAGCGGCCTCCAATCACAGACGACTACGTCATGAAGAGCAAGCGTCATATGACGCGCCAGGCCAGCCGACCAATCAAGAGCGTGGAAACCTCCGCCCGAGCGAGGGAGACACACGTACATACACACGCACAAATTACCACCTCGCTGCTCGCTCTCTTTCTCCTTACAATTCACATTACATATCTTATAATCTATCAATGATATAAAATACTTCCAAGTGTCACAGACAAGAATAAAGGCCACCACTGATCTGTCTGTGACACCATGAACATTAAGAAAGAAAGAACATGGTTCTACGATTATTATAGCCCATTTCACTGGCCTGGCGAGCGCTAGCGAGTTACGAGTACATTCTGGCAAGCTGGCCAGCGTAACAACGATAAATATCGTTATTACTTATTCATATGCGCCTAATTTATGTTTATTATTAAGATAGTAACATGTATCAACAATAAAACAAGTGGGAATAGTGTTTGGATGGTCAAAATCGCGAATTATAGTCGGCCGGTCCATTCATGAATTGTAGAGCAGAGTGAGGCAGGCCCTCCCCTCACGAGGCCTGAAGCTTGACTGACTCATTCACCCACACCCTTCCTTACACAACACACTCGCTAGTCACATGTCACCATAGAATCGGCTTGGAGATGTTGACAAAAAAATATACCAGTGAATAAGGGAATAACAGGCAAAATAGGTGATAATTGAAGGGGGGGGGAAAGGAGAGGGATTTTGACAGATGTGGAGGAGTGATAGAAGGTATGGAGGGGAATTATCTCACTTAATCACCATTTCACTTGTTTTAAGTGCTACCAGGGCTTTTTAAACGCTTATTTTAGGCCTTACCTCTTAACCAGTACTGTATCGTAGGATACAGTAATAAAAGTCCCCAGCAGTCCCAAGCAATGTGGCAAAAATGGCAGGAGAGGCCACCTATCCACCTCCAAATATGAGGCAACACTGGCTCTTGTCACCCTTCAGTGGGTCTCATATAAGCTGAGAAGTGTTGCCAACACGGGAGCAGTGCTCAAAAAGTCATGGTAACTGGTACAGGGTTGTACAGACAGTTACAAGGAAAATACATTACTAACATATATATACGGCGCTGGGACTGGGGAGTTACTTATATCTACTGACGTATATACTGTATATGGTGCTGGGATTGGAGGGGTTAAGAGGTTCCTCACCCTTGCCCACCAAAACCTCTTAACCCGTTAAGTACCGTAGGATACAGTAACAAAATTCCCCAGCAGTCCCAATCACTGTGGCGAAAATGGCAGGAGAGACCACCTTTTCACCTCAATAGATGAGGCATGACTGGATCTCTCATTTGTTTTTTTTTGTTTTTTACAAGGCTTAAAAAAAAAATAATAGACAAATATAAGCCTTTTACAGGCAGTTACAAGACAAATACATTACTGACGAATATACTCGGGCCTGGGACTGGGGAGTTACTTATCTACTGACCAATATACTCGGGCTTGGGACTGTAAGGGTTAAGAGTGTTCTCGCCGTTCCGGGGTTAAATTATGCAATCACTGATATGTGAATTCAACCCGACAATAAGTTAAATAATATAATTACCAATATGAAGATGTAAATTTCGATAGGTAGATTCCAGTTACCTCACACACCTAGTTCACACGAATGACATGTAAGAATGTTTACATAATACAAGGTCACTACATAATGAACTTAGCTTATTGAGGACTGGTGATGTAGGACTGAAGATTATATAATTAGTGGAAGCACATGGTGAATTCTAGGTTGAGTCAGAGCCGGAGGGAGGTGTAAGTTGTATGGCTGTTTTTAAGAGACTCGACACTAAACTCTTCAATGCTCTATGAAAACACTGGAAGTCTAGTCCTACAGCAAACAGATATGGAATCTTCTGAAAACGTCTGATGCTCTAAGATGCTCGTCAATATAGAACAGAAATAATGCAGGGGCAGGACACCAAAGTGTGTATCTTAAATACACCAACAAGTAGGATACATATATACAAAACAAGGGAGTGCAACAACTCTGTGACAGCACTAATAATAGCCACTCAAAACAGTACTTCCTTAGCCAAAGTAACAGCCATACTGGGTTGTGCACTATGTATCAACCTAGGCTAAAATAATACGTGAATAATTCCTAAAGCGGACTAGGACAGCGCCCTCCAATCACAGACGACTACGTCATGAAGAGCAAGCGTCATATGACGCGCCAGGCCAGCCGACCAATCAAGAGCGTGGGAACCTCCGCCCGAGCGAGGGAGGCACACGTACATACACACGCACATATTACCACCTCGCTGCTCGCTCTCTTTCTCCTTACAATTCACACTACATATCCTATACTCTATCAATGATATAAAATACTTCCAAATGTCACAGACAAGAATAAAGGCCACCACTGATCTGTCTGTGACACCATGAACATTAAGAAAGAAAGAACATCGTTCTACGATTATTATAGCCCATTTCACTGGCCTGGCGAGCGCTAGCGAGTTACGAGTACATTCTGGCAAGCTGGCCAGCGTAACAACGATAAATATCGTTATTACTTATTCATATGCGCCTAATTTATGTTTATTATTAAGATAGTAACATGTATCAACAATAAAACAAGTGGGAATAGTGTTTGGATGGTCAAAATCGCGAATTATAGTCGGCCGGTCTATTCATGAATTGTAGAGCAGAGTGAGGCAGGCCCTCCCCTCACGAGGCCTGAAGCTTGACTGACTCATTCACCCACACCCTTCCTTACACAACACACTCGCTAGTCACATGTCACCATAGAATCGGCTTGGAGATGTTGACAAAAAAATATACCAATGAATAAGGGAATAACAGGCAAAATAGGTGATAATTGAAGGGGGGGGGAAAGGAGAGGGATTTTGACAGATGTGGAGGAGTGATAGAAGGTATGGAGGGGAATTATCTCACTTAATCACCATTTCACTTGTTTTAAGTGCTACCGGGGCTTTTTAAACGCTTATTTTAGGCCTTACCTCTTAACCAGTACTGTATCGTAGGATACAGTAATAAAAGTCCCCAGCAGTCCCAAGCAATGTGGCAAAAATGGCAGGAAAGGCCACCTATCCACCTCCAAATATGAGGCAACACTGGCTCTTGTCACCCTTCAGTGGGTCTCATATAAGCTGAGAAGTGTTGCCAACACGGGAGCAGTGCTCAAAAAGTCATGGTAACTGGTACAGGGTTGTACAGACAGTTACAAGGAAAATACATTACTAACATATATATACGGCGCTGGGACTGGGGAGTTACTTATATCTACTGACGTATATACTGTATATGGTGCTGGGATTGGAGGGGTTAAGAGGTTCCTCACCCTTGCCCACCAAAACCTCTTAACCCGTTAAGTACCGTAGGATACAGTAACAAAATTCCCCAGCAGTCCCAATCACTGTGGCGAAAATGGCAGGAGAGACCACCTTTTCACCTCAATAGATGAGGCATGACTGGATCTCTCATTTGTTTTTTTTTTGTTTTTTACAAGGCTTAAAAAAAAAATAATAGACAAATATAAGCCTTTTACAGGCAGTTACAAGACAAATACATTACTGACGAATATACTCGGGCCTGGGACTGGGGAGTTACTTATCTACTGACCAATATACTCGGGCTTGGGACTGTAAGGGTTAAGAGTGTTCTCGCCGTTCCGGGGTTAAATTATGCAATCACTGATACGTGAATTCAACCCGACAATAAGTTAAATAATATAATTACCAATATGAAGATGTAAATTTCGATAGGTAGATTCCAGTTACCTCACACACCTAGTTCACACGAATGACATGTAAGAATGTTTACATAATACAAGGTCACTACATAATGAACTTAGCTTATTGAGGACTGGTGATGTAGGACTGAAGATTATATAATTAGTGGAAGCACATGGTGAATTCTAGGTTGAGTCAGAGCCGGAGGGAGGTGTAAGTTGTATGGCTGTTTTTAAGAGACTCAGGGCCAGCGTTCTATCGCTTCGCGAGATTACATATGACTGCCGGCTCATAATAATTCTAACCTATGATTTGGTTTCATGATACATCTAGAGCTGATGTATATATTTATGCATTACAGTTAATATTTAACCCTTCCCGCCTGGGTTGCCTTTCTAAAAGACGGAGCTCGTATCCGGGCGATCTGGCTAAAAACGACGTCTGTAAACAAAGGCCTATCTCCGTTGATACAATAGGTACAACATTCATACATATGTCAAAATATAGGCCTTACCTTGATCTGTAGACTGGCGTTGAGTAGAGCTCAACTGGTTCAGGTGTGATGGCGATTTTGGTGGAGGTAACTTTTCGCACGTATTTACCTAGACGCGTCTGAACGTTCTGTCGCGGCCCCGGCTACGTCGCACTACTGGGCTCGTTGCACCACCCCATATTATCCCGGGAAACGATTTGAATGTTTTTATTAGTTTATCTGGCCATTATAATCATTATTATGTCATTTTCAATCAATAAAGTTACTTATAATGATATTTTTGTGTCTCACTTGTACTTATATTTTTTACATATTTTTAGAGTGTCACTTTCACTGGACTATGATAATTGATAGTGTCATTTTCACTAGTATTTATTGTTAGTAAGCTATAATATAGATTTTAGTGTCACTTTCACTTGTTCATATTGTTATGAAGGCACTTATTATTACTGTTATTTTTGCCTCTTTCACTTTTACCCATTATTAGCCTACATTTTAGTGTCACTTTCACTGTCATTGTCACTGGCACTTATGATTACTGTTATTTATGTCTCTATAACTTTTACTCATTATTTTATATGCTTATGGCCTACATTTTTAGTGTCACTTTCACTGTCATTGTCACTGGCACTTCATTAATGTTTTAGGGTGTGAAAATCGTTGAACCAACGTCCAGCACTCATTGCCACTTCACATTTGAGGCATTCCCATGTGGTTTTCTTGACTTTATGTGGTCTGCGGGTTGTGTGGCTACAGACATGGCACCTTTTCTGGCTCTTGACTGTGACGCATGTCCAGTGTGAGCATGCTGTACAGAACGCCTAGTCATGCCCCACTCTCGCTAGGATCGTCAGGGCAGGAACTTTGGCTGTAGTCTATGTAGAGTTTCCTAACTTAGTTCATGTGAGCCGTTGTACTATAAGTAATATGAATATGTATTTTGTTTTCATCTGAGTCAACGAGTTCTATTTTATATCATTAGTTATAAGTATTGTGTGTAAAACTTATTTGTAATGATGGGAGAAGCGGCAGCCACAGTTGGGGGTCAGTGGGTGCGCCATGCGGGAGGTGGGCCTAACTCACTAGCACTCCCCCCCCCCTCCCCTCAGTGCTAGGAAAGCCTTTGTCTATCCCAGAGGAGAGAGAGAAATTACGTAATGATTGTCAGTGGGCGGTCCTTAGTAGTTCATGTTGGGCTCACTAGAGGGCCGAGTATAAAAAGGGAAGTCTAGCCATTTTTTGATCAGAACTCATTAGGCAGAGCGACTTCTCATTTCCCTTGCTAACTATATATATTCTTCTGACTGATGTGAACTTTCTCTACTACCTTACATTCTTATCTCCTCTTTTCCCTACCCTTTTTAACTTCCATGGTCCCGTTGGTGCAGAGCTAGTCAGCCAACGTATTATCGCTTGAGTTCTCAAGAGATACATGCCTATTAGATAGCCTATTTTGGAAGGGTTAACTTAGAATAGGATTGATTTATGTTTGTTGCACTTGTCTATGCATTTCCCTGTGTGTTATTATTATTATTCCTGTTTTCTGCTAGTCTAGGTAATGCTAGACTGGGGTAAGGCTTTTCTGTGTTACGAGTTGTTGTTTGATGCAGTGGTTAAGCGATAAACCTGCATACTCGTTTCGGTTCAGTGAAGCCTAGGTTGTCTTCGCGGCTGACTGTGTTGAGTTAATAATTTACAGTGCGTGAGGGCAAGAGCCTAACCACCCTGTATTTTATTAACAGCTTGTTTTTACTTTGTCAAGGAGCCGGGAGAAAACCAGATACAAGGGATCTGGATTTCTCAAAGTGCACTTGTTAGTGTTAACGTAATACTTTAAACAGTTGTGAGGACTTCGCTAGGCTACGAGCCGTTTTTGCTCAGTCACTGCTACCTTTTGCCCACAGTACCCCAGCTAGACTTTACTCGATTAGTAGATACAGAATAGTATTGAAGCTTTCCTTATGTATGATATTGTTTATGCACTATTGATTTCATGTGTTGCAAGCTTGGCTACTTTAGTGATTAGTGGCCCACGAGCACAATCCGAGTAGGCTATTGCCGTTGCATTTGCGGAGTACTTCTTTTTAATGTTTGCCATTTACTATTGCATATTCTTTTAATTATTCTTATGCCAATTTAAACCTTTAATAGTATTTAATTGCCAGTGTTTTTCTTATTGAATTACTGTTCAAAATCCGATACGTACTTCTTACGAGCATCCGAGAAGCATCTAACTTTTTTCAGAAGATTCCTTGCTCGATGCTTAAGGACTATTAATTAACGTAACGTAATAGTGCCGATCCGAAGTAGAGGGTGGAGGACTTCTTAAGTTCTTAGTCAAGGGTGGATTACTTCGGCTTCGGCCAACACTATTCTTTGGTGTTGTTGTTTCTTACTTCTTTGTTTGATTGTTGACCAGACTAGAGAATTCCTGTCTCTTTATTAGTCTGTTGTTGAACACTAGTACCGAGTTCTTGTATACCCCGTTATAGCAGATTGAACTCTGGAGGGTATTGGTGTTTTTTGTTCGGCTGGCAGTACTCAGGGGTTGGGATCGTGTGTTTCCGTTGTGGCAGCGAGCCGTATTCGAGTCCTGATTGAGAGCCCTTGTGTACCCGAGTGCCAGGTCGTAACAAATGGCGACCTTGCTTAGGATTTTGTGAACAGTATAAATTTTTGCAGAGTTGTACAACATTTGTTTGTTTGTATTTTAGCGTGCATATTGAAGAATATTTTTTTTTGTATGGCAATTAGTAAAGCATTTAAGAGACTCCAGTTAATTTAGTAATTAGTGCTTGCATAGGAAGTTTAACACTTTTGTCTCGAGAATTTTTTTGTGGACTTCAGTATGTCGTGCATTAGCACTGACGATGAGCGAGAGATGCCATTTGAAGGTGTGCCGTTAGTAACCAGTGAGGAGGATGCTAGAGTTTTTGTGAGTAAGCGGTACCACGTGACGGAGGAGAGGCTGACTGGGGTGGATGTTTGTGGCTTGCACCTGATAGCCAAGGTTTTGGGCATTTCCAATGTAGTAGGGATGTCCAAGGGGGAGCTGATTTCCTGGGTGTTGCGTGGGCGACATGGGGTTTCGGAGGAGAGGGCGTTTGGGGGGGTTCCTCCCCAGATCCCCTCTCACTCGACTCCCACAGTGCCGTCCACTCAGTTACCGGAGGTTAGCACTCTCCCACAGAGGGATGAGAATTGGCAGATTGGAGTGCCCTCGGGTGGTGCACATGGTGGTTCCCCAGTTTTTGCCCCCCCTCCTTCAGTAGTGGCAGCTCCCTCTTCCTGCCTGTCTCCAGATATGGTATTTAGACTTGAGCTTGCTAAGATTGAGGCTAGGAAGCAGGAGATTGAGGCTAGGAAGCAGGAGGATGAGACCAGGAGGCAGGAGAATGAGACCAGGAGGCAGGAGGATGAGACGAGGAGGCATGAGATTGAGGTTAGGAGGCATGAGGCTGAGCTTAGGTACGACTCGGAGAAATATTGTGCTAAATTAGATTTAGATAAGTCTCGTGCAGAGTCGACAGGGACTTGGATGGGCCGTGAGGGCCAAGTAAGAGAACAGTCCTTGGCCCAATTAGTCAAATTGGTGCCGGTATTTAGTGAAACTGAAGTCACAGAATTTTTTAATCGTTTTGAGAAGAAATGTAGGGAGCATAATTGGCCTGAAGAGAAGTGGGCAGCTCTAGTCTCCTCAAGACTTACGGGTAAGGGTCTGAAGGCTTATGATGCACTGCCTTTAGAGTCTTGCATTGACTACCCAGAATTGAAGAGAGCTGTCCTACGGGCATACGAGTTGCAACCGGAAACATATCGATTGAAGTTTCGGGGTGTTACAAAGACTAGGGAGGCGACCTTTCTTGAACATGCCCGGGACTTAAAAGATGCACTTAAAAACTGGACACGTTCTGAGAAAGCTGAGACGGCCGAACAGTTGACTGAGCTGTTTCTGCTCGAGCAGTTTTATAAGTGTACTGGTGCAGAAATGACTTTAACTATTAAAGAAAAGAACCCAAAAACTCTACAGGAGGCAGCTGAGATGGCTGACCTCCGGCTATCACTAATTCGTGGGTGCGGGTCTGCCCAGCGTAGTGAGGCAGGTAACAAGGGGCGTGACGCCCCACCCCCCCGAGTTAGTGATATACCTTATGCAAACAAGTACAAGAGCCATGATACCAAGACTGACCACAAGACTAGCACCGTCCCATTTAAGAAGGGGCCGGGCCCTTCCCAGTACCAAGGGAAGCCCAAAGGGGAGTTGGAGTGTTATCATTGTCATAAAAAGGGGCACTTTGCAAGAGTCTGTCCTAGCAAACCACCTACAGCAGCTGTGTCTTTGGCCTGCAACATTGGTGTGTCTCCGAAGTCATCTGAGTTTGCCTGGGGCAGTTCGTCAGAGGCTGAGGCACAGCCAATGCAGAAGCACCTGGGAGGCTCGAACCCTGCTCAGGATGTTTTTTGCGACCATAGAGGGCGGGGTTGCGTGATGTGGGCGGGGCGCAAGCATGGAGTAGAGGTCTTGCGTGATACAGGTGCTTCCCAGACTCTGATGAAAAACTTGACTGGCTACCCTATAAACGCGGCTCGGGTGGTAGTGGTGCAGGGTATTAATGCAACTCGGTCATACCCGCTGGTGCGGTTGGAGTTGGAGGTGGATGGTGTGGCACGTGAATTGGATGTCGGGATTGTGGAGAAACTGCCAGTGGAGGGCGTCGACCTTCTTCTCGGCAACGACTTTGCAATGCCCGCTTCTGAGGTTCTACCCTTAGTCGTTGCCGAGAGGCCGGCCGACGTGAGTAGGGAAGAGCAAGAGTGGGTCGAGCGGTGCCAGACACAACCCATGGCGTGTGTTGTCACCCGAGCTCGGGCAGCTAAAGTGTCACAGCCTAGTCCTCCGTCTTCAGACCAGCGGAGGAACGATCAACAGGAGGAGGCTAAAGCTGGAGTTGGTTTTAAGAGTTTTGACTCGGCGGCTCTCCTGGGTGATTCAGTATTAGCACCATTACTTAATTCTGGAGTAGCCCCTGGGCCTGTCATCGAGAGTGACGAGGCTGGGCATGACGAGTCTCCACGACAGCAACGTTATGTACATCGAGAGAGACAGAGGGAGCAGCCCAGTATCGGGGAAGGTCATGCATTGCTCCGGGAGCAGTTAGATCGCTTGGCACCCTCAGATATACGTCGGTTGCAACTAGAGGACCCTGAGCTCCAAACGTGTGCTAATGGAGCTGTAGAGCTCGACGAGGACGGCGATGCACAGCCAGGAGATTTTTTTTATTTAGAAGGCATCCTTTATAGGCGTTTTCAAGACCCTAAACGTAGTTGGCAAAAGGGGTCCGGAGTAGTGGACCAGTTGGTGGTGCCACGGGAGTGCAGGGATAGCCTACTGAGGTTGGCGCATGACACACCACTGGCAGGACATCTAGGGGTGAGAAAAACGGTGGCGGCTTTGGGGAAATTGTTTTGGTGGCCGGGGATGAAGTCTCATGTGCAGTCATGGATAAACTCCTGTGATATTTGTCAACGTGTCGGGAAACCGAACCAAGTTATTCCTAAGGCTCCGTTACACCCTATTCCTGTGATTGGGCCACCCTTTAGTAAAATTATTGTTGACATGGTTGGTCCACTCCCTCCCACTAAGGCGGGAAATAAATTTTTGTTAACCATAATGGATGTTGCCACTAGATACCCCGATGCATACCCTATGAAAAATGGAATGGCTAAGACGGTAGTCAGTAACTTGTTGTGGTACTTCTCAAGGTACGGGTACCCGGAGGAGATTCAGTCTGATCAGGGATCTAATTTCACCTCCAACATGTTCAAGCAAACAATGCAACAGCATGGGATACGAGCAGTAGTATCGTCAGCGTATCACCCTGAGAGTCAAGGGGTGCTTGAGCGGTGGCATGCTACACTTAAAAGCATGCTCAGGTGTTATTGTGCTGACAACGGTATGGATTGGGATCTTGGATTGCCTTATGTGCTGTTTGCTGCTCGGGAGGTACCTGGTGAGAGCCTGGGATTTAGTCCAAACGAGCTGATTTTTGGACACCGTGTCAGGGGCCCCCTTAACATGCTGAAAGAAATTTGGGAGGGGACTGTGCAGCCTTGTCCATTATTAAAGTATGTGCTTGAAAGCCGTGAGCGCATGCTTAAGAGTCTGGAGATGGCAGGTAGAAATTTGACAGAATCACAAGCTTTGATGAAGGACAGGTATGATCGCAAAGTGAGGCTCCGGAAGTTCACTGTAGGACAAGAGGTATTAATTTTGTTGCCTTTGGTTGGTAACCCCCTCTCTGCGAAGTACACTGGACCTTATAAAATTGTAGAAAAAAATTTCAGACTTAGATTACCTTGTTGCCACTCCAGACAGGAGGAAAAAGAACCAGTTATGTCACGTGAACCTTATTAAAGAGTATGTGAGGCGCCCCTCTGAGCCTCTCACTGTCCCTGTGTTGGCTTGTTGCGGCCGTGGTGGAGAAGGAGAGGGGGACAGTCAAGCTTCAGAGGAGGATAGCTGGGATCAACATGTTTCAGCGGATCAGTGGGCGGGGAACTCGAGCCTAAGGGCTGACGAGGCTATAGCTCATTTGCCTGAGCCGCAGTTTGATGCTATCCGTCAGTTGTTCGGTTCATACCCCACTGTATTTGCTGAACACCCAGGCCTCACTACTCAGGCTATGCATGATGTTGACGTGGGGGACCATCTACCCTTTAAGTCAATCCCGTACCGTGTGCCCCCCATAAAACTACCAGCTCTGAGGGATGAGTTGGAGTATATGCTCGGTAGAGGGTTGATAGAGAAAGGCACAGTTAAGTGGACTTCCCCTGTAACACTGCAGCCTAAGCCAGATGGCAAGGTACGCTTTTGTATTGATTTCCGTAGGTTAAACGGTTTGACTCCAACTAACCCATATCCTCTTCCTCGGGTTGATGATAGTGTTGACAAAATTGGTAATGCTCGTTTTTTGTCTAAAGTAGATTTAGTAAAAGGTTACTGGCAAGTACCTTTGTCCGAGCGTGCTAAAGAGGTATGTGGTTTTGTTGTGGACGGGAGTACCTACCGGTGCAATGTTATGCCTTACGGACTTAAGAATGCACCAGCAACGTTTCAGAACCTGATGAATGAAATTGTAAAGGACATTCCAAATTGCACCGTATATTTGGACGATGTAATCATTTATGATGACGACTTTGAGAGCCATTGTGAGCACCTTGAGACCTTGTTCCGGAAACTTAGTGAAGCAGGTCTGGTAGTAAATTTGGCAAAGTGTGACTTCGTAAAAGCCACTGTGCAGTACCTTGGGTTTGTAGTGGGAAGGGGACAGGTGTGCCCTCCTCAGAACAAGGTACAGGCTATCAATAAATTTCCGCACCCAACAACCAAGAAGCAGATTATGAGATTCTTGGGTATGATAGGCTACTACAGACGCTTCATAAAAGGTTACTCAACGGTGTTGGCACCTCTCACAGATTTGTTATCTAAAGACAAAAAGTTTTTGTGGGCACCTGAGTGTGAAAAGGCTTTCACTTTGGTGAAACATTTGCTATGTACTCACCCGATACTCAGGGCCCCAGACTTTAACAGGCCTTTTCAGCTGGCAACAGATGCTAGTGGTGTAGGGGCTGGTGCCGTCTTGCTACAGACAGACAATGAAGGTGTGGAACACCCAGTAAGTTTCTTTTCTAAGAAGTTCAATGCTGCACAAAAGAACTATTCTACAATAGAAAAGGAATTACTGGCGATTGTGCTGTCGCTCAGGCACTTCGAGGTGTATGTTCCAGCCTATGGCCCAGTCGTGGTTATCTACACTGATCATCACCCTTTGAGATTCCTGAATCAATTTCACAATCGCAATATGAGACTGACCAGGTGGTCTTTGATGTTGCAGGAGTATAACCTGGACATCCGTCATATTGCTGGATGTGACAATGTGATCGCGGATTGTTTATCAAGGGTGGATGATCAGTCGTAGGCTATCACAGGTGTGTGGGTTTGAGTGGAGGAAAATAGGCTGCCCTTATAGTGCAGCCGGGAAAAACATATTAAAATATAAAAATCATATAAAAAACTCTTTCTTTTGATATAGGTAATCGTATAAGTTTGTCATAGCCTATAGAGTTTGAGTAGTCCACGAACTATCAAACGGCTGAGCTGCTGTAAGCTCGCTCTGGGAGCATGATATTGTGTCTTTTTGCTATTGTTGGGAGGAGTTATAAAATGTGAATTTTTGGTTAATAATAAGATGTGTTTTGGTGATAAACTCAGCTTTGTTTTAGTGCCATGCGGTCGCTGGGCGTGAGGGGCTTGATGGGGTTCTGTGTTTGTCAGATTTTAGCTCAGGGTTGAGCAAGTAAAATCTTGGGGGAGGTGTGACGCATGTCCAGTGTGAGCATGCTGTACAGAACGCCTAGTCATGCCCCACTCTCGCTAGGATCGTCAGGGCAGGAACTTTGGCTGTAGTCTATGTAGAGTTTCCTAACTTAGTTCATGTGAGCCGTTGTACTATAAGTAATATGAATATGTATTTTGTTTTCATCTGAGTCAACGAGTTCTATTTTATATCATTAGTTATAAGTATTGTGTGTAAAACTTATTTGTAATGATGGGAGAAGCGGCAGCCACAGTTGGGGGTCAGTGGGTGCGCCATGCGGGAGGTGGGCCTAACTCACTAGCACTCCCCCCCCCTCCCCCCTCCCTCAGTGCTAGGAAAGCCTTTGTCTATCCCAGAGGAGAGAGAGAAATTACGTAATGATTGTCAGTGGGCGGTCCTTAGTAGTTCACGTTGGGCTCACTAGAGGGCCGAGTATAAAAAGGGAAGTCTAGCCATTTTTTGATCAGAACTCATTAGGCAGAGCGACTTCTCATTTCCCTTGCTAACTATATATATTCTTCTGACTGATGTGAACTTTCTCTACTACCTTACATTCTTATCTCCTCTTTTCCCTACCCTTTTTAACTTCCATGGTCCCGTTGGTGCAGAGCTAGTCAGCCAACGTATTATCGCTTGAGTTCTCATGAGATACATGCCTATTAGATAGCCTATTTTGGAAGGGTTAACTTAGAATAGGATTGATTTATGTTTGTTGCACTTGTCTATGCATTTCCCTGTGTGTTATTATTATTATTCCTGTTTTCTGCTAGTCTAGGTAATGCTAGACTGGGGTAAGGCTTTTCTGTGTTACGAGTTGTTGTTTGATGCAGTGGTTAAGCGATAAACCTGCATACTCGTTTCGGTTCAGTGAAGCCTAGGTTGTCTTCGCGGCTGACTGTGTTGAGTTAATAATTTACAGTGCGTGAGGGCAAGAGCCTAACCACCCTGTATTTTATTAACAGCTTGTTTTTACTTTGTCAAGGAGCCGGGAGAAAACCAGATACAAGGGATCTGGATTTCTCAAAGTGCACTTGTTAGTGTTAACGTAATACTTTAAACAGTTGTGAGGACTTCGCTAGGCTACGAGCCGTTTTTGCTCAGTCACTGCTACCTTTTGCCCACAGTACCCCAGCTAGACTTTACTCGATTAGTAGATACAGAATAGTATTGAAGCTTTCCTTATGTATGATATTGTTTATGCACTATTGATTTCATGTGTTGCAAGCTTGGCTACTTTAGTGATTAGTGGCCCACGAGCACAATCCGAGTAGGCTATTGCCGTTGCATTTGCGGAGTACTTCTTTTTAATGTTTGCCATTTACTATTGCATATTCTTTTAATTATTCTTATGCCAATTTAAACCTTTAATAGTATTTAATTGCCAGTGTTTTTCTTATTGAATTACTGTTCAAAATCCGATACGTACTTCTTACGAGCATCCGAGAAGCATCTAACTTTTTTCAGAAGATTCCTTGCTCGATGCTTAAGGACTATTAATTAACGTAACGTAATAGTGCCGATCCGAAGTAGAGGGTGGAGGACTTCTTAAGTTCTTAGTCAAGGGTGGATTACTTCGGCTTCGGCCAACACTATTCTTTGGTGTTGTTGTTTCTTACTTCTTTGTTTGATTGTTGACCAGACTAGAGAATTCCTGTCTCTTTATTAGTCTGTTGTTGAACACTAGTACCGAGTTCTTGTATACCCCGTTATAGCAGATTGAACTCTGGAGGGTATTGGTGTTTTTTGTTCGGCTGGCAGTACTCAGGGGTTGGGATCGTGTGTTTCCGTTGTGGCAGCGAGCCGTATTCGAGTCCTGATTGAGAGCCCTTGTGTACCCGAGTGCCAGGTCGTAACAAATGGCGACCTTGCTTAGGATTTTGTGAACAGTATAAATTTTTGCAGAGTTGTACAACATTTGTTTGTTTGTATTTTAGCGTGCATATTGAAGAATATTTTTTTTGTATGGCAATTAGTAAAGCATTTAAGAGACTCCAGTTAATTTAGTAATTAGTGCTTGCATAGGAAGTTTAACACTTTTGTCTCGAGAATTTTTTTGTGGACTTCAGTATGTCGTGCATTAGCACTGACGATGAGCGAGAGATGCCATTTGAAGGTGTGCCGTTAGTAACCAGTGAGGAGGATGCTAGAGTTTTTGTGAGTAAGCGGTACCACGTGACGGAGGAGAGGCTGACTGGGGTGGATGTTTGTGGCTTGCACCTGATAGCCAAGGTTTTGGGCATTTCCAATGTAGTAGGGATGTCCAAGGGGGAGCTGATTTCCTGGGTGTTGCGTGGGCGACATGGGGTTTCGGAGGAGAGGGCGTTTGGGGGGGTTCCTCCCCAGATCCCCTCTCACTCGACTCCCACAGTGCCGTCCACTCAGTTACCGGAGGTTAGCACTCTCCCACAGAGGGATGAGAATTGGCAGATTGGAGTGCCCTCGGGTGGTGCACATGGTGGTTCCCCAGTTTTTGCCCCCCCTCCTTCAGTAGTGGCAGCTCCCTCTTCCTGCCTGTCTCCAGATATGGTATTTAGACTTGAGCTTGCTAAGATTGAGGCTAGGAAGCAGGAGATTGAGGCTAGGAAGCAGGAGGATGAGACCAGGAGGCAGGAGAATGAGACCAGGAGGCAGGAGGATGAGACGAGGAGGCATGAGATTGAGGTTAGGAGGCATGAGGCTGAGCTTAGGTACGACTCGGAGAAATATTGTGCTAAATTAGATTTAGATAAGTCTCGTGCAGAGTCGACAGGGACTTGGATGGGCCGTGAGGGCCAAGTAAGAGAACAGTCCTTGGCCCAATTAGTCAAATTGGTGCCGGTATTTAGTGAAACTGAAGTCACAGAATTTTTTAATCGTTTTGAGAAGAAATGTAGGGAGCATAATTGGCCTGAAGAGAAGTGGGCAGCTCTAGTCTCCTCAAGACTTACGGGTAAGGGTCTGAAGGCTTATGATGCACTGCCTTTAGAGTCTTGCATTGACTACCCAGAATTGAAGAGAGCTGTCCTACGGGCATACGAGTTGCAACCGGAAACATATCGATTGAAGTTTCGGGGTGTTACAAAGACTAGGGAGGCGACCTTTCTTGAACATGCCCGGGACTTAAAAGATGCACTTAAAAACTGGACACGTTCTGAGAAAGCTGAGACGGCCGAACAGTTGACTGAGCTGTTTCTGCTCGAGCAGTTTTATAAGTGTACTGGTGCAGAAATGACTTTAACTATTAAAGAAAAGAACCCAAAAACTCTACAGGAGGCAGCTGAGATGGCTGACCTCCGGCTATCACTAATTCGTGGGTGCGGGTCTGCCCAGCGTAGTGAGGCAGGTAACAAGGGGCGTGACGCCCCACCCCCCGAGTTAGTGATATACCTTATGCAAACAAGTACAAGAGCCATGATACCAAGACTGACCACAAGACTAGCACCGTCCCATTTAAGAAGGGGCCGGGCCCTTCCCAGTACCAAGGGAAGCCCAAAGGGGAGTTGGAGTGTTATCATTGTCATAAAAAGGGGCACTTTGCAAGAGTCTGTCCTAGCAAACCACCTACAGCAGCTGTGTCTTTGGCCTGCAACATTGGTGTGTCTCCGAAGTCATCTGAGTTTGCCTGGGGCAGTTCGTCAGAGGCTGAGGCACAGCCAATGCAGAAGCACCTGGGAGGCTCGAACCCTGCTCAGGATGTTTTTTGCGACCATAGAGGGCGGGGTTGCGTGATGTGGGCGGGGCGCAAGCATGGAGTAGAGGTCTTGCGTGATACAGGTGCTTCCCAGACTCTGATGAAAAACTTGACTGGCTACCCTATAAACGCGGCTCGGGTGGTAGTGGTGCAGGGTATTAATGCAACTCGGTCATACCCGCTGGTGCGGTTGGAGTTGGAGGTGGATGGTGTGGCACGTGAATTGGATGTCGGGATTGTGGAGAAACTGCCAGTGGAGGGCGTCGACCTTCTTCTCGGCAACGACTTTGCAATGCCCGCTTCTGAGGTTCTACCCTTAGTCGTTGCCGAGAGGCCGGCCGACGTGAGTAGGGAAGAGCAAGAGTGGGTCGAGCGGTGCCAGACACAACCCATGGCGTGTGTTGTCACCCGAGCTCGGGCAGCTAAAGTGTCACAGCCTAGTCCTCCGTCTTCAGACCAGCGGAGGAACGATCAACAGGAGGAGGCTAAAGCTGGAGTTGGTTTTAAGAGTTTTGACTCGGCGGCTCTCCTGGGTGATTCAGTATTAGCACCATTACTTAATTCTGGAGTAGCCCCTGGGCCTGTCATCGAGAGTGACGAGGCTGGGCATGACGAGTCTCCACGACAGCAACGTTATGTACATCGAGAGAGACAGAGGGAGCAGCCCAGTATCGGGGAAGGTCATGCATTGCTCCGGGAGCAGTTAGATCGCTTGGCACCCTCAGATATACGTCGGTTGCAACTAGAGGACCCTGAGCTCCAAACGTGTGCTAATGGAGCTGTAGAGCTCGACGAGGACGGCGATGCACAGCCAGGAGATTTTTTTTATTTAGAAGGCATCCTTTATAGGCGTTTTCAAGACCCTAAACGTAGTTGGCAAAAGGGGTCCGGAGTAGTGGACCAGTTGGTGGTGCCACGGGAGTGCAGGGATAGCCTACTGAGGTTGGCGCATGACACACCACTGGCAGGACATCTAGGGGTGAGAAAAACGGTGGCGGCTTTGGGGAAATTGTTTTGGTGGCCGGGGATGAAGTCTCATGTGCAGTCATGGATAAACTCCTGTGATATTTGTCAACGTGTCGGGAAACCGAACCAAGTTATTCCTAAGGCTCCGTTACACCCTATTCCTGTGATTGGGCCACCCTTTAGTAAAATTATTGTTGACATGGTTGGTCCACTCCCTCCCACTAAGGCGGGAAATAAATTTTTGTTAACCATAATGGATGTTGCCACTAGATACCCCGATGCATACCCTATGAAAAATGGAATGGCTAAGACGGTAGTCAGTAACTTGTTGTGGTACTTCTCAAGGTACGGGTACCCGGAGGAGATTCAGTCTGATCAGGGATCTAATTTCACCTCCAACATGTTCAAGCAAACAATGCAACAGCATGGGATACGAGCAGTAGTATCGTCAGCGTATCACCCTGAGAGTCAAGGGGTGCTTGAGCGGTGGCATGCTACACTTAAAAGCATGCTCAGGTGTTATTGTGCTGACAACGGTATGGATTGGGATCTTGGATTGCCTTATGTGCTGTTTGCTGCTCGGGAGGTACCTGGTGAGAGCCTGGGATTTAGTCCAAACGAGCTGATTTTTGGACACCGTGTCAGGGGCCCCCTTAACATGCTGAAAGAAATTTGGGAGGGGACTGTGCAGCCTTGTCCATTATTAAAGTATGTGCTTGAAAGCCGTGAGCGCATGCTTAAGAGTCTGGAGATGGCAGGTAGAAATTTGACAGAATCACAAGCTTTGATGAAGGACAGGTATGATCGCAAAGTGAGGCTCCGGAAGTTCACTGTAGGACAAGAGGTATTAATTTTGTTGCCTTTGGTTGGTAACCCCCTCTCTGCGAAGTACACTGGACCTTATAAAATTGTAGAAAAAATTTCGGACTTAGATTACCTTGTTGCCACTCCAGACAGGAGGAAAAAGAACCAGTTATGTCACGTGAACCTTATTAAAGAGTATGTGAGGCGCCCCTCTGAGCCTCTCACTGTCCCTGTGTTGGCTTGTTGCGGCCGTGGTGGAGAAGGAGAGGGGGACAGTCAAGCTTCAGAGGAGGATAGCTGGGATCAACATGTTTCAGCGGATCAGTGGGCGGGGAACTCGAGCCTAAGGGCTGACGAGGCTATAGCTCATTTGCCTGAGCCGCAGTTTGATGCTATCCGTCAGTTGTTCGGTTCATACCCCACTGTATTTGCTGAACACCCAGGCCTCACTACTCAGGCTATGCATGATGTTGACGTGGGGGACCATCTACCCTTTAAGTCAATCCCGTACCGTGTGCCCCCCATAAAACTACCAGCTCTGAGGGATGAGTTGGAGTATATGCTCGGTAGAGGGTTGATAGAGAAAGGCACAGTTAAGTGGACTTCCCCTGTAACACTGCAGCCTAAGCCAGATGGCAAGGTACGCTTTTGTATTGATTTCCGTAGGTTAAACGGTTTGACTCCAACTAACCCATATCCTCTTCCTCGGGTTGATGATAGTGTTGACAAAATTGGTAATGCTCGTTTTTTGTCTAAAGTAGATTTAGTAAAAGGTTACTGGCAAGTACCTTTGTCCGAGCGTGCTAAAGAGGTATGTGGTTTTGTTGTGGACGGGAGTACCTACCGGTGCAATGTTATGCCTTACGGACTTAAGAATGCACCAGCAACGTTTCAGAACCTGATGAATGAAATTGTAAAGGACATTCCAAATTGCACCGTATATTTGGACGATGTAATCATTTATGATGACGACTTTGAGAGCCATTGTGAGCACCTTGAGACCTTGTTCCGGAAACTTAGTGAAGCAGGTCTGGTAGTAAATTTGGCAAAGTGTGACTTCGTAAAAGCCACTGTGCAGTACCTTGGGTTTGTAGTGGGAAGGGGACAGGTGTGCCCTCCTCAGAACAAGGTACAGGCTATCAATAAATTTCCGCACCCAACAACTAAGAAGCAGATTATGAGATTCTTGGGTATGATAGGCTACTACAGACGCTTCATAAAAGGTTACTCAACGGTGTTGGCACCTCTCACAGATTTGTTATCTAAAGACAAAAAGTTTTTGTGGGCACCTGAGTGTGAAAAGGCTTTCACTTTGGTGAAACATTTGCTATGTACTCACCCGATACTCAGGGCCCCAGACTTTAACAGGCCTTTTCAGCTGGCAACAGATGCTAGTGGTGTAGGGGCTGGTGCCGTCTTGCTACAGACAGACAATGAAGGTGTGGAACACCCAGTAAGTTTCTTTTCTAAGAAGTTCAATGCTGCACAAAAGAACTATTCTACAATAGAAAAGGAATTACTGGCGATTGTGCTGTCGCTCAGGCACTTCGAGGTGTATGTTCCAGCCTATGGCCCAGTCGTGGTTATCTACACTGATCATCACCCTTTGAGATTCCTGAATCAATTTCACAATCGCAATATGAGACTGACCAGGTGGTCTTTGATGTTGCAGGAGTATAACCTGGACATCCGTCATATTGCTGGATGTGACAATGTGATCGCGGATTGTTTATCAAGGGTGGATGATCAGTCGTAGGCTATCACAGGTGTGTGGGTTTGAGTGGAGGAAAATAGGCTGCCCTTATAGTGCAGCCGGGAAAAACATATTAAAATATAAAAATCATATAAAAAACTCTTTCTTTTGATATAGGTAATCGTATAAGTTTGTCATAGCCTATAGAGTTTGAGTAGTCCACGAACTATCAAACGGCTGAGCTGCTGTAAGCTCGCTCTGGGAGCATGATATTGTGTCTTTTTGCTATTGTTGGGAGGAGTTATAAAATGTGAATTTTTGGTTAATAATAAGATGTGTTTTGGTGATAAACTCAGCTTTGTTTTAGTGCCATGCGGTCGCTGGGCGTGAGGGGCTTGATGGGGTTCTGTGTTTGTCAGATTTTAGCTCAGGGTTGAGCAAGTAAAATCTTGGGGGAGGTGTGACGCATGTCCAGTGTGAGCATGCTGTACAGAACGCCTAGTCATGCCCCACTCTCGCTAGGATCGTCAGGGCAGGAACTTTGGCTGTAGTCTATGTAGAGTTTCCTAACTTAGTTCATGTGAGCCGTTGTACTATAAGTAATATGAATATGTATTTTGTTTTCATCTGAGTCAACGAGTTCTATTTTATATCATTAGTTATAAGTATTGTGTGTAAAACTTATTTGTAATGATGGGAGAAGCGGCAGCCACAGTTGGGGGTCAGTGGGTGCGCCATGCGGGAGGTGGGCCTAACTCACTAGCACTCCCCCCCCTCCCCCCTCCCCTCAGTGCTAGGAAAGCCTTTGTCTATCCCAGAGGAGAGAGAGAAATTACGTAATGATTGTCAGTGGGCGGTCCTTAGTAGTTCATGTTGGGCTCACTAGAGGGCCGAGTATAAAAAGGGAAGTCTAGCCATTTTTTGATCAGAACTCATTAGGCAGAGCGACTTCTCATTTCCCTTGCTAACTATATATTCTTCTGACTGATGTGAACTTTCTCTACTACCTTACATTCTTATCTCCTCTTTTCCCTACCCTTTTTAACTTCCATGGTCCCGTTGGTGCAGAGCTAGTCAGCCAACGTATTATCGCTTGAGTTCTCATGAGATACATGCCTATTAGATAGCCTATTTTGGAAGGGTTAACTTAGAATAGGATTGATTTATGTTTGTTGCACTTGTCTATGCATTTCCCTGTGTGTTATTATTATTATTCCTGTTTTCTGCTAGTCTAGGTAATGCTAGACTGGGGTAAGGCTTTTCTGTGTTACGAGTTGTTGTTTGATGCAGTGGTTAAGCGATAAACCTGCATACTCGTTTCGGTTCAGTGAAGCCTAGGTTGTCTTCGCGGCTGACTGTGTTGAGTTAATAATTTACAGTGCGTGAGGGCAAGAGCCTAACCACCCTGTATTTTATTAACAGCTTGTTTTTACTTTGTCAAGGAGCCGGGAGAAAACCAGATACAAGGGATCTGGATTTCTCAAAGTGCACTTGTTAGTGTTAACGTAATACTTTAAACAGTTGTGAGGACTTCGCTAGGCTACGAGCCGTTTTTGCTCAGTCACTGCTACCTTTTGCCCACAGTACCCCAGCTAGACTTTACTCGATTAGTAGATACAGAATAGTATTGAAGCTTTCCTTATGTATGATATTGTTTATGCACTATTGATTTCATGTGTTGCAAGCTTGGCTACTTTAGTGATTAGTGGCCCACGAGCACAATCCGAGTAGGCTATTGCCGTTGCATTTGCGGAGTACTTCTTTTTAATGTTTGCCATTTACTATTGCATATTCTTTTAATTATTCTTATGCCAATTTAAACCTTTAATAGTATTTAATTGCCAGTGTTTTTCTTATTGAATTACTGTTCAAAATCCGATACGTACTTCTTACGAGCATCCGAGAAGCATCTAACTTTTTTCAGAAGATTCCTTGCTCGATGCTTAAGGACTATTAATTAACGTAACGTAATAGTGCCGATCCGAAGTAGAGGGTGGAGGACTTCTTAAGTTCTTAGTCAAGGGTGGATTACTTCGGCTTCGGCCAACACTATTCTTTGGTGTTGTTGTTTCTTACTTCTTTGTTTGATTGTTGACCAGACTAGAGAATTCCTGTCTCTTTATTAGTCTGTTGTTGAACACTAGTACCGAGTTCTTGTATACCCCGTTATAGCAGATTGAACTCTGGAGGGTATTGGTGTTTTTTGTTCGGCTGGCAGTACTCAGGGGTTGGGATCGTGTGTTTCCGTTGTGGCAGCGAGCCGTATTCGAGTCCTGATTGAGAGCCCTTGTGTACCCGAGTGCCAGGTCGTAACATGACATTACCACCTGGTACTTTGAGAGGAAGGAAGTTGAGCTGGTGCTTCCTGAAGAAGTCAGCACACGCCGTCCGGTCCACCCTGCCTGGTCCTTGTAGAGGTCTCCCGGGGCCAGAATGTTTTTGCAGGAGCTCTAGTATCACCTGTTTGTGGAACTTCCGCAGTGATTTGTACTTTTTAGCTCCTGGAGTCCTCAGTCGGTAGATGTTGTACGCGTTGAGGGCAGATATGTCGACTGTGTACAGCACAAACTTCTTGTACCACCTGCAGGATGTTCGCAGACAGTCGATGAAGCCCATCTGCATGTTGGACTTGTCGATGAGGCGCATGTTGAGGTTATAGTCCAGGACAGCAGCCGGTTTTGGACGGGGTTATTTGGTTTTCCGGTCCAGTTTCCCAGTGGCGACCATCTCAGCCTTGTGGCATGTGGTGAAGAGGTTTACCTTCCGCTGGTCATGCCAGTGGATAGAGAGGATGGGGCCACTCTTCTTGTGGAACACATCCGTCTTCTTCGTCTTGGTCGTGTACACTGGCATGCCCTTCCTCTTGGCCTTGACTGTGCCGACAGTTCCGGTCTTGCGGTCATGAAGGTACTTGGTGAGGATGGGCGACGTATAATAATTGTCTGTGTACAGGATGTGGTTCTTGTGGAAGTGTTTCTCCATCATCTTTTGCACAACAGCGCCGCCACATCCAATGTTGGGGTCAGTTATGATCTCGCCACGACTGACGCTGTAGACCACAAAGTCAAGAACATATCCCGTCTTGCAGTCGCAGAGGACAAAGAGCTTGATGCCGAAACGGTGTCTCTTCGACGGGATATATTGCCGGAAATGCAGCCTCCCCCGGAACCGGACTAGAGATTCGTCGAGGCACATCTTCCAGAAGGGTATCAGGTAGGTGGTAAAGCGATGGCGTATCATGTCATACAGCTGCCTGATTTTCCAAAGCCGATCTTGAAGGTGGACATGCATGTTATTAGTCAGGTGCAGATAGGACAGAATGTCAAAATATCTGTCCCTGGACATGACACATCCGACACCTGGCTGGTGTCGTGATGAGATTGGCAGTGATCCAGTAGTCTGCCAATGCATGCTTTCTGATGTGTGTCATCAGCATAGTCAGTTCCAGAAAAACATACATTTCTGGCACATTGACAACTCGCCATGCCACCATCTTGGCACTGGTCTTCCTGCCAAGAAAGTTGGGATATATTTCATGGTGGTTGTTCGTTTCCTCGACGAGGTATTCCATGACCTCATCGTCATAGAACCCACAAAACAGTTCACTAGGGGTTGCATCTGGGCCACAGGGATATGCTGGTGACACCTCTGAGCCAATCTGCTCCTCGTCAAAAGCAGGACAATCTGGCTCAAAATCTGCCTCATCAGTCCAGACAAATACCTCTGACTGTAGGGCACGCCCACGGGCACGCGCACGCCCACACTCACGGGCAGCGGCGTCGGCATCGGCATCGGCAGGCTGAGCCGCACGCCCACGACTGCCATGGCCTCGCCCTCGCCCTCGCCCTCGAACTCGCCGTTTTGGAATCTCCTCTTCTTCCACTTATTTTTCCTCCTTCTCAGGTGATGTCTGGCGAAGAAGTGACCGGGCGTCGGCAGCATGGGGGGCGGGAAGCTGCAGGGGGTGGAACAATGGGTTGCGCAGCCTCCGGAGTTGGACTCCTTTTGCGGTGACCTGAGGGCTTCTCCCCTACAAATAAGCTCGCCGATGTGATGAGGCCAGTGGTACTCTGCGGGAGGACAATGCCGCACCACTAGTACCACTTCCAGAGGCCCTTTGCTCATCCTGCGGGAGAAATGAGGTTGAGGGATGTGGGTGATCCCCGCGGCATCCCGGGTCAAGGCGTCGAGACAAAGGAATGCGGGCAGGGTCGGCGTCATTGTCACTATCACTTTTACCTTCACCTGCTTCCTCTGCCACCTTGTGTGCTTTTATGGCTGCACTTTTCACCAATGTCTTTTTGTAAAAATAGTTGCCCACTTTCAAGGGCGTACGAGCAGGCAAGGGGGAAGGTTGGTAAGTAGGCCTAGGCTGACCACGGTGCAATGGCGGCGGGGTAGGCCTAGGCTCAAGCACACTTGGAATTTCCACCGCATCTTCATTGAACACTTCAACATCAGGGTCCTCACTACTACCTGACACATGATGCAAATCTACTGCATCGTCACCATGAAAGCCCTCAAAATCCTCAATTTCACTTGTATTTTGCAGTTTATTGACTTCGCTCTCGCCACTGCTCGCTTCGAACGAACTTTCACTCTCACTTTCAATGGCCAAAAGTTGTCTTTGTATTGCACTATCACTCAATAAACACTTCACTTTCTTACGATCAGGCTATTTCTGGGTCGCAGTAGGCGTCGATGTTGCTAGCGGGGTAGCAGCGGGGCGGGCAGATTGTTGCAGAGAATTGGACGCGTCGGAAGACATATTTTTGCTATATCTCGCTATGGCGGGCACGTACGGACTGATAACGGTAGTAGTTGAGGCTTGGTGGCGCTGCGATCGCCCCTGCAAAGGAAATTTTTACTGCGCGGATTTCAAAGCACGCTTTCAAGCATACAGATTTTAAAATGAAACCCGGGCTCCGGCCCATCTGACGCACCGTCATTTTAAAATGCTGCCCGGGCAGGAAGGGTTAACCTAGAATTAATAATAAACTACAGAACATAAGGTACTAGCCGAAATCGTACTTATTATACAATACCGCCAAATTCAAATACCAAATTGGACTCAAAACTGTCGGGATCATCATACACTATTCCCGACATAGTGCCCGCCACCTAAAACAATATAGAGTAGCTATATACAAAAGGATATCAAAGATCACCTTGGTTAATCTTAGAGCTCCAAAGATCCACGGAACTCATAGCCGCCCTCCTTTTGGGGCGAGCGCCACTGGAAGCCAGAGGAAGATCATCCTTCCCATTATCAACAGCTCCACCCTGAGGAGCACTGTCACCAGCACTCCCCTGTGGAGGTATATCAGTAGAGGCACCGGTAACATAAGGCAGTTCTACATCCTGCTTCAAGGGATATAACCTCACGACTGGGCGAGTAGTAATCCCAGTCGAAGTCTGTAATCTAGCAACCCTAATATGACCATCAATGCCCTGGAACAAATTGACGGTCCTACCAAGCTTCCAATATAATCTAGGACGCTCATCATGAATCAATACGATATCCCCGATACGAGGCCACCGTTGATTCGTCCCCTTGATTATATTAGAGTGACGTTCGCGAAGAGACAGCAAATATTCTTGCGACCACCTTTTCCATAAATCGTCTGACACCTTGTTCATATATTGGAAGCGACGACGTGTGGCGTCAGCATTGCTGAACGTAGGGTCTTGTAGATCTTCGTTGGTTACTGACGACCTAGGAAAGGGATTAAGCTTTCGTCCACGTGTTAGCATGGAAGGCGAAAAGGGTAAGAGGTCATCAATATCTGCCGAGGTATAAGTCAAGGGCCTGTAGTTGACTGACATCTCAATCTCCGTTAAGACTGTTTGCAACTTTTTTTTGTTCACCAGGGCCCTCCCTAATACCTTTTTCATGGCAGATTTGACTATACCTATTGTCCTCTCCCAAATCGCCTCGAACCCAAAATGGTGCTCGTACTGGTATGAATTTCCACTGACAACTCTTTCCAGTGAGGGTAGACACAACCTGCGGGTCATCCATTATATCCTGGATATATTTGGATGCCCCGACAAAACAAGTCGCATTGTCGCTCAGAATCAGTTGAAGGAAACCATTGCAACCTGCAAAGCGTCTTAGAGTATGTAAAAAACCCTTGCTGGATAAGTCATCAATCAATTCAATGTGAATCGCTCTGGTTACCGCACATGTGAAGAGTACGGCATATACCTTAGTGATATTACCGGGCGATTCCCTAATTTGAATCGCTCCTGTATAGTCTACCCCAGTTACCTGAAATGGTTCAGTTCTTTGTACCCTGAACTCAGGCAAGGGAGGTAGATCAACTGGGGAGTAAGGCTTACCCTGTAATCTTTTGCAGATAGTACAGCTATTGTGAATCCCTTTAATAGCTTGTCGCATCTTAGGGATCCACCAACGTTGTCGCATATAAGTCAGAACATAATTTACGCCAAAATGTAGGCAGATCCCATGGCATTTGCGAATCAGCAGTTTGGTAATCAAATGAGAGGAGCTAAGGAGGACAGGATATTTCGCAAAATCATTAACCCCTAAAGATCGGGGTCGGACTTAAGTCCGATACGAGAAAATTGGACTAAATGGCGGGATCGGACTTAAGTCCGTGGGCGTATTCCCGCCCTAATTTGGTGGAAAGCGAAACTTGGTGGTCAGGCGGTGTACTACAAGGGCCCAACCACACATCCCCACTGCGTGACCGTGACTCGGTGACCCTCAAGCAGCCATAATGGAAGGTCAAGATTTGCCCGTGTTCGATTCGGTGGCCGCCATCCCTAGTGCGTCGCGCCACACTACTAACCACCCCCGGCTTACCACCCAGGAACTAGATATCATGCTGAACTCTTCAGAACTTTCTAATAAGCTGTTGGATGAAACCGTCGAAGGTCTGGATGAGAGTTTTGGTAGTGTGGATGACTCGGAAGACGAAAATAACGCGATCATAGGCTTTCACCCCAAGCATAATTTGCGTGGGGTGGATGTTGTGGTTGATATTGGACAGACCCTTGAGCAAATTGGAGACGTTCCTGACGAAGAACATACTGATGTGGGTGTAGGTAAGTACAATTTACATTTTATAATTGCTTGAAAATGTGATTGCAAGCATTTTATCACCTTACGAGCGGCTGGTGGAGTATATTTCACTGTGCCGCCCAGCGGGTTTTTTTTTTACCCTAAATGGGGTTGTTTCCGTGCTCTTTTTCATGCATAAACAAGACCCAGAGCGTAATACAAGTATGTATCCCTGAAAGGGCGTAAATTGAGCTTTCAAATGACACCCGAACCATCCTTCTACAATCACTGGTTGTCTTTCAACGATCGTGCAACACGAGTGCAAAAACCCTAAAATACGGTAATTTCCTTATATAATTCCCTGTGTGGCGAGCGGCCTTGAGGTAATTTATGCTCCTAATCACCGCTCCGCTCTCTCTCAGAGCACATTACGTCCTCAAAATTGCACTCTACAAGAAATTTCCTTTGCATTTTATAGCGTATTATTTGCAGGCGTTCGGTAAATTTCTTACGGTAATACAAACAACGAAAGATTGAATATTTGTGCTTGGCATTATATGATTGTGGGGAACAGATGTAGGCCTACTGTATATATTATTTTTTCATATATATGATACATATGTAACATTGTTATATTATCACGACACTCTCTCTCTCTCTCTGTCTCACTCTCTTTGTTTGTACTCCTTTGTACTCTCTTTGTCTGATGTAGGCCAGGGCACGCCCCTAACTAATCTTCTCTTCCCTCCCAGGGGAAATCACACCTAGCAGATGTTCTTGACCTCCTCTCTCTCTCTGTCTGTCTCTTCCTCTCTGGGTCTACCTATACTGCATGTGACATTGAAATTGCTTGAGAGTTTGATTTCAACCATTTTATAGCGTATTATTTGCAGGCGTTCGGTAAATTTCTCACGATAACCAGGGTGTATGGTACATTTCTCACGATAATACAAGCAACAACGAAGCTTGGCGAAGATTGTGGTCTACAATATACCTTTTTATAATTGCATGTGACCTTGTAGTTGCTTGAAAGTTTGATTGCAAGCATTTTATAGCGTATTATTTTGAGGCGTTCAGTAAATTTGATAAATATATCAAAATAAGTCCTGTGGGACTATGAAATAGCTATTATTGGACAAGGAAAATATTTTGTTCATCCCTCCACTGGAACATCAACAACAATGTCAACAACGTATCGCCGTCGGCAATCGTAAGATTCAGAGTCGTAAAGATTCCAGGACGAGCTCAATAGAAAATGAATGAATGAAATGAATGAGTGTGAAGTACTGCCAATACGTATAGCGACTTCCGCTAGATCTAGAGACCTTTACTTCGATCTAGCAGCAATGACTTACACTAGCGGTTTTGTTTTGAAATTTCAGAACAATTTCGAAGTGATATTATATGGATTTTGCCAATTCATATTTCTAGCGGTATTTATCATGTCTTACATCTAACAATATATGCTAGCGGATTTAACTTCAATTGGTAACCCTCCCGCTCGAGTCGGCTCCAAGAAAATCGATAATGGTGGCACTGTAGTAAACAGGTGATAAACAAAACCGCATGCGTATCAGTTTGGTGTATCGGTATTATGGTAAGTTGGCTACCTACTATTGTTTATACGATATAGTAAGTAATGATAAGTAAATTATTATATTATATATAAAACAAAAACAAAATTCCTGCAAAGCAAGCGAAACAGAGAGAGAGAGAGAGAATGCAGAAACTGAACTGAAGAAAGAGTGAAAAAGACATAATAATACAGATATATTACAAGCAAATAAATGAAATAGAGGGATTAGTTAGAGAAAATAATAATGAGAAATACATAATACGGATGAGGAAGAGGGAAAGCGAGCGAGCCAGAGAGAGAGAGAGAGAGAGAGAGAGAGACACAGGAGGAGTGAGAGAGATTAGAGAAAATAGAGAGATTGCAAGCATTTTATAGCATATTATTTGCAGGCGTTCAGTAAATTTCTTACGGTAATACAAACAATGAAAGATTGAATATTTGTGCTTGGCATTATATGATTGTGGGGAACAGATGTATATATTATTTTTGTTCATATATACGATACATAATTATGTAACATTGTTATATTATCACGACACTCTCTCTCTCTCTTGTCTCTTCCTCTCTGGGTCTACCTATACATTTATAATTGCATGTGACCTTGAAATTGCTTGAGAGTTTGATTGCAAGCATTTTATAGCGTATTATTTGCAGGCGTTCAGTAAATTTCTTACGGTAATACAAACAACCAAACAACGAAAGACTGAATATTTGTGCTGCACATCCCTCATACGAAATACCATTCCCACCGTATAGAGAGAATACAGAAACTGAACTGAAGAAAGAGTGAAAAAGATATAATAATACAGAAATATTACAAGCAAATAAATGAAATAGAGGGATTAGTTAGAGAAAATAATAATGAGAATTACATATACGGATGAGGAAGAGAGAAAGGGAGCACAAGAGAGGGAAAGCGAGCGAGCCAGAGAGAGAGACAGACAGACAGGAGGAGTGAGAGAGATTAGAGAAAATAATAATGAGAATTACATATACGGATGAGGAAGAGAGAGAGAGACAGAGCGCGCGAGAGGGAAAGCGAGCGAGCCAGAGAGAGAAAGAGAGAATACAGAGAATACAGAAATAAGGAGAAATAAGAGAAAAATAAGACCGATTACCGATTACCAAAGGAATAGTAGACGCGCGAGAAGCCGAAGTCAGGCCAAAGGGAACGCAACCGAACGCGCTCGGGAAATAGACCAAAAAGTACCTCCTCTTCCTCATCTCTTCCCACCCTACATACTCATTCATAACATCCATACATAGACTTATATGGGGAGACGAAGAGTTGCTCTTTCCAAATATGATCGTTTCGTTCGCATTGGAGTCATAGTAACGGCGCTAGGGCGAGTGAAATTGAGCAAATATTTCGGGATTATGCCCGCTGAGCGGTACAGTGTAAAATACCTTACCACCCGCTAAATAAGGGTTAATGTCCGCTTTCTGGATCCTGCCTCTACACTCAATGATGCCTCCTTCCATATATAATCCTAGCTGTCTCATTAAGTTTGAGGGATTGACCTTTAACTCCTTATTCAGTATTTCATGTTCAGTAGGATAAGATTCCTTTTGTACTAAACATATTCATTTTGCTTCTGCTGATATCAATTCATTGAGTCTGATTTGTTTTGAATACCTGTGAGGAAATACCTGTGAGCCCGACTTCTCATGTTGTTAATGAAACGGTATATCCATACAAATATCCGTATTATTTGATCATAGCTGCCATAACGTTCCCACTCTACCAACTTGTTATCCTGATGTGTAGTACTCACAGTCGAACAACTTAACACATCATCTTGGGGCCGACTTGATGGATCAGATATGCATACCCTGAAATCCTGAGGCCATTTAGTTGGAGATGTAAGCCTTTTTTTTTTTTTTTTTTTTTTTTTTTCCAAAGTACCCTCTCGGGCATAGGCTGATAGCCTTTACACTCTACCGCTGAACACGGTGAGGCCCGTGAGGTCTTGTTCCAGTCTAGGGAGCGAGACATGCGAAGCATCTATTCACTGCTCGAACCCAACTCCATCTCTGAAGCTGCTTCGCCTCCGCGCTTCACAGTCTCACTCCCCAGGCTCGGACCCTCACTCTCAGAATGCCACCTATTGAGCAATTAACTCACTAGGCATTGCCAGGGTTGCCACTCCTTGGCTTTTTGTACTAGATCTTGGCTTTTTGGTCAAGACCTTGGAGTCTTGGCGATTTTTCCTGAAATCATACAAATCTGGGCTTTTCTTGGGCACCTATATTATATTCAGTGATGTATTGAGTGAAATATCAACTTACTTCATGCAAAAGAAAGCTTAAAAGGTTTGAGTCACAATGCAACCTCATTCTGGCAAGAAATACTGGCTGTCAAAGATGGTAACAATTGTGCAAAATTTGATGTGATTTCCAAACTAATGTGTGGCCTTCTATCCTTACCCCATTCTTCTGCTTGTGTCGAAATAATTTTTCTCTGGTTAACATCATTAAAACAAAACAAGCTAACAGACTACAAGCAAGCACAGTTGCAGACCGACTACTCGCTAAGCAAGCAATTTCTCGTAAAGAAGTAACCTGTTATGACTGGGAACCTTCCTCTGTGCTCATCAATGATGTAAAAACTGGGAAGTGTCATAAACGATACACTGAGAGAACTACCTGCAGCGAGTGAGCAAGTAACACTGCATGAATCCTGGGAGCCGGATGATGATCCAGATGAACCCCTAAACTTCTACCTTCTGTGACTTCATAAATCATAACTATAGGTGAGAAACCGTGAGATGTGTTTTAGTCAGGTTGAATAAATGTTGAGAATGTTTAGTGGTATATAAGTTATCAAAGACACCTGAATAAGCATGTTATAAGAGTTATGCAGGCTTATGCATGGAGGAGATTCATTTATGGCCATTCTTACAGGAATTGGGGTGTTGGATAATCAAGAAATAGGTGTTCCTATAGTTACATTAGATCTAGTAATTTTTGGGTCAATCTTGGCTCTTTTTGATGGGTCATCTTGGCTTTTATGGTTTTCAGGAGTGGCAACTCTGGGCATTGCCCCCCTGTAGCATATTTTGAATGTGGGAATATTCATACAGTGCTATTTATTCAGGGAACAATGAGGGTATTTTGTTTTGGCATTTCGGTGTGCTGTGGTAATGCACTGAAACTAGGTACAGCACAAATTCCATCCCAATAATATCTTCCCATTGACATATTGGGATTCGAACCCGGGTCCATTGGATTACCAGTCCAGTGGCAAGACCACTCTGCCACACCTCCCCTAGGACCTATGTAGGACCTTGCCACCAAATAGAGGATGACAAAAACTGTTGCGCCGAGATTCCCGAAATTATGTCACCAGGGTTATCCTTGCTACTCACATAGCGAAATTTAGCTGTAAGAACTAAGCAATGTATCTCAACAATGCGATATGAAACATAAACAGGTAGCACCGTCTGGCTGTGTACCCAAGAAAGTGCAATTTGACTGTCGCTCCAGACATAGATATTATCAATCTGTAGTATGTTTGTATAAGCATCCAGTGTAAACTTTATTAGACGAGCAGACAGAAGCAATGCAGTAAGTTCTAATTTAGGAACTGTAATTTTCTTAATAGGGGCTACTTTGGCCTTTGCTATAGCCAGTTTCGCTTCACTAACATTGCATAAGTATATGGCAGTACCGTACGCACTATTACTGGCATCAGAAAAGGCATGTAGATCCACTTGTTGACCACTTATAACTTGACGGTCAAGTTGAACCATGCAACATGTGGAAAGGTCCGACCGAATTAACCGCCAAGTATCTTGTAGCTCAGTCGGGAGTGGTGTGTCCCAATTTACTTTTCGCCGCCACAGTTGCTGTAAAAACATACGAGCACGAATAGTTTCAGGCAGCAAATAGCCTAGGGGATCAAACAACCTTGCAGACAAACTTAAGCAGTTTCGCTTGGTCATAATCTCACTGTCACATGGTGTGTGACAGAAGGATATACAATTTGTGGTAGTGTCCCATTTGTGGCCCAAAAATCTCACTGCACTATTCTCAGTAGCTACACCGTCAGAAGCAAATTGACCTTTCAAAAGATCACTATTAGTGGCCCATTCTCTCAAAGATAAATGAGCCTTGGCAAATATAACGCGGATCTCCCAGCATCTTTTGAGATCAAGTCATCATTCTCTCCAGTGCCCTGAAGATTGTCCACATAGATCCCCTGCCTGATCTCATTCTTGAAGTCAGGATCTAGCACAGCCTCCTCAAGATGTCGCAAGATAGTAGCGTTGAGAAGGAACTGGGAACAGGTCGCTCCGAATAAGATGACTTTGAATCTGTAGACCAGATACTCTGAATTTAGATCTTTTGGGTCCCGTGGCCATACAAATTTTGTCGAGTCCCTGTCTTCACGATGGAGTTGAAGCATCAGGAAGGCCTTCTCAATATCGGCGACCCAGGTAAACTTATGACATCTGAAGCGTAACATAATTTGCGCGAGATCAGAAACCAGGGATGGATCCGTGTACAGACAATCATTCAACTATAAGGCTATAACAGCGATCACTGGATTTAGCTGAGCAATGATACACACTACGAACTGGAGTGGTGGAACTGTCCTTTTTTATCCCATGGTGAGCAAGGTAATGAAAGTTTTCCCCATACTCACCGGTATCTACTCTTTCAACAAATCCACGTTGTTCCTGCTCTTCTAGTACTGAGGCATAAATCTCGCAATAATTTGGATCCTTGACAAACTGTTTCTGAAGGCCCCGTAACCTACCCAGTGCTAGATTGGAATTTGTAGGTAATTTACTCTTATTGTCATTCCAAGGGAGCTTTACCACATACTGACCCCTACCAGAGTCATATGTTACACTTTCTTCGTACGAGCTCAACGCTAGCTTGGACTCCCGATCAAGTTCATGTGGGTAAATTCCAATATTATTTAAATCCCAAAGCATATCTATATCAGTGCATGGATTATCAGGAACTGTAGACCTAACGTATTTGTCAATGGGGCTTACTGCTACTTTAAGAATCTTAACTACCTCCACCTTTGTGTCTTGAGATGAAGTCGGATAGGATCCGGAAATGGCATACCCTTGTATTGTGGGGAGTAATATCAGCTTACCTATCCGCCGATATCCAGGGTGAACCAGGTTGTTGTGATAATCAGTTCCGATCAGTAGCAAAATTCCATTGTTAGCAGAGAGTTGATCATCAGCCAGTTTAAAATCCTTGCTTCTGAGATATTTCAATTGTGGTTGAATCTCTGATGCTACATAGAAACTGGGAAGTTTGTCGACCACCACAGCCTTGATGGGACATACCTTCCTCCTATATACATAGGAAATCTCCACTATATCATAGTCACTGGAATCAATTTCACCAGTGAAACCATGGAGATGCAAATTCTCTTGACCCTTGCTGGTACACTTGAGATGTGGCAATGATGACCGCAGAACGAATGACCTCTGTGAGCACTGGTCGAGTAAGGTACGCAGCATTATATGCTTATTATTTCTCCCCACTACTGGCATCATCATAGTAGGAAGCATTTTACATTCTCTAGAAGCAATGGACATACCAGATACTGTATTACCCTCACTTTTATTCTTATCATGTGACTCTTTTATGGTTCTCCCACTTTCTTTGCCGTCGTACCGATCAGACTGGGTACAAAGGGAAAACCAATGCTATCCCTTGCAATACTTACATGGTTTGATGAAGGAATTTGTACAAGTACTGTTGAAGTGGTCTTTTGCCAGACAACTTGTACACAAGTGAAGCGATTTAGCCTTGTAAATTTTCTGTGTAGCCTTAGGATATTTAGGACAGAGATACCTTGGATGACCGTGTACACTGCACAACTTCCAACCTGATGATATCGTCCTCTTCTGTTTAGGAGAAGTCTGTACCGGGAAAGCAGCAGTGGATGGCGACATCTCCACATGTCGGTACTGTCCAGTACTGTCCATGTTGAACACTTCAGTCTGGAACACTTGCACCAACGCTTCCAAATCCAGTGGAGTGTCGCTTATTTGCCGTCTAACAATTTCCTTAAGGGGAGAGGGTACCTTGTTCAAAATATTCACGCTATAGATTTCATAATTCTTAATGGCCATCGTCTCCATCGATCGGAGGAGGCTCTCAAAAGAGGCATAGTACTCCTTCAATTCTGTCACATCATATGATGGAGGATCTAGAGCGAAGAATTTAGTGATTGATGGGGTCTTGATAACTTCCTCTCTCCCATAAGTTCTTTTCAATAGCTCCACTGGAGACTCATAGCTTGTAGCTTCTAGCTTGTACCCCTCTATCAGCTTCAATGCCTTCCCTTTCAACTGTCCACGGAGATACGTAAACCTTTAGATGGATGTAAGAATCTTATTCCGATGAACGGAACACTAAAAAATATCCCAAAATCCAGTCCAGGTAGTTTGATCCCCAGAAAAGGTTGGCAGAGTAAGTTTCGGAAGGTTAAAACCAGTTGCCTTTGGAGTACCGGTATCCTTAACAGTGTACGATTCTTGAGTTGAAGCTAATTTGGCTAAGGCTGTATTAATATCTTCAATATATTCAAGATCTGCTGACATCTCGTCTTCCACATCTTCAGGACTTAACAACAAAGTGAGGCAGCTTAGCACCGAATTTCAAAGGGATGGGGACATGCCGGATAGAAGCACCAAATTTTGATCAGGCAATATTCAGGGTTCCAGCTCTGATCCTATAACTGGCATCAAGCGATATGACCACTCTTATGCTTCTACGATACATTTTTGTAATGTGAGCAATTTAACACACGAAAATCAAGAAAAAATTTATACTCTTTCAGACCGTGCGTATATTTACCCAACATGGTGCAAAATTGACATGTTTCTTGTTTTGAGGTATTTTCTGAGTATGGTTGCTCATTATTTGGCCCATTAGGGGTGTTTATAATTAAATCTCATGAAATAATCATACTGACAATTAAGTAGGAGAGCCAAGCATGAAGGTCAGTTCAAAGGTTTTAATGGAGGCATCTGCTAACAACTGACATTAAAACATGGAAACATGCAGTGTTAATGTCTTAAATCCCTTCTCTGCACAAAATTAAATTACTACATTTCACACTAAACCGGCTAAGCTACTTCTCACATCGGCAGCTGCATAGTTCGGTGAACTTCCACCGCGCCTTCTTGCATGAGCATTGTCCTCCACATGTGGCGCTTCTGCAGCCACACTTCGCTGCAGGCCTGGGATACCACAGGCAGGTTGGACCGCACAGGATGCCAGGTCTTCGTTGCACTCTCTAGAGTCCATCCAAAGCCCTCTGGGGTTAATATGCTAAAATCTAGTCTCAAACTGACCGAGTGTTGTAGCGTTCCTAAACTGACTACCTAGATATTCGAGAAACTGAAAGTTGACAAAACTCACTCCCTCCATTTTTCGTACCAATGCTACTACCTAGGTTGGGCGACCAGAATAATTCTGGTAGTTCAATTTGTGACCACACTGACTCCTCGAGTGTGCTAGGAGATTTGTAGACGCTTTAGAAATTTGGTCAGTCTGAGGCTAGATTTTCACACTCAGTACACTGGTTTTAGGTGAATATCACACCCGTTAACTGTAGTCATGCTATAGATTGGTATGACTGTAAAGTCCCCCATTTTCAACTCTGATATGCTAAAATCTACCCCTCGGACTCACTGAGAATAAAAATTGAACAGAACCTGATTTCTCTATTATACCCTCCTAGACTATAAGGTGTGAGTGTGTGTAGTAAGGAAAAACAGTAATGGTTGGGTTGTATTTGTATTGAATTTCTCCTCCTCCTCTAATCATCCTAAGCATAGACCTCTGGTCATGTAGTTCCGTCGGTAACATAGTCGCCATATCCCTCTACAGTACCCCCTTTAAGAAATACCTCTCACCCAACGACGGACTCTTCCAAGAAACCGAGATGGACCTATACAGGAGACTCTTGTTCAGTGGCTTCTATAATGGCTCCTCCGTCGTTCCGCCGAGCTATCCGATATACCTACTCACTCCATACGAGCACACCCTGATCATCAAGAAGCTAGACAATTTCAACAGTATGGTATTGGTTGGAGGCGACAAGCACCTCATGTTCGTGTTAGACGCTCGACTCAAAGTTCAGAGGATGGTTGCCCTATATGCCAATCCCTCGTACAGTAAGTCTGTGTCCAAACGAATAGTCCCTCTCGTGTGTAACCTGTGGATGCTACCCACCCTCTCTTCCAATTCCAACAGCAGACTCTCGGATATGCTTCTCCTGCTACCCATCAACGCCTACAGACTATTCCCAAAGTACAACTCGAGTAAAGTTCTAGTGTCGATAGTGTTTGACTTTTCGTGCGCCGAAAGAACTCTCAGGAAGATCATCCAGCTGCCTCGAATGACGACCAAAGCCACGGAACAGTTGAGAGGTTCGGACTGAGTTAACGCGAGAGACAGAATAGCGATCGACTTGGACCTGGACGAAGGCAGAAGGCCCGGGAGCGGAGTGCCTCGATTCGTGGTGTTGCGGGGCCTAGATAAACCCCAACCTGTCGAGCAGCTGCCCATTTTCTAAACAACCGCAGTCATGGCAACAGGGTCTACAGACAACATCACCACCCGAAGACACATGACTAACGAGTTGGAAGTCGGAGTGAACCGACTGTTACACTTGTACTATGGAGAGAGCGATAGAACAAAGGATAAAGATTACGACAAAGTCAAAAAGTTCTTTATAGAGGCTACACTCGTCGCCATATTAGCCAAGATGAACATCATGAACAATAAACTATTGTCATCCGACAACTTTAGGATGCGACGGTCCAGTTCAAGTCACATTAAACTCCACTCCAACAGTAACATTCAGATTTCGGCTACCAACTATTCCAAACCCGCCCACACCATCACCACCGACGGAGACACGTTCACGTATGTGAAAGATCGTCCTAAGAGTTGTGTCAAGAGGGGCAGGAAACGTAAAGTGGACCTACACCCACCGAGCGAGTGTCCCTCTCTACTCAAACCGATCATTCCAGCGAACATCAAACGAAAAGAGAACTCCGAACACCAACACCAACACCAGCGCCGCCGACAACAACATTACTCCTCGGATGAAGAGTCCAATTCAGATTAATTAAAATCCGAATCCGAGTCAGTCTGAAGAGAAGGAGACAGAGACTGAAGAGATGGAGACAGAGTATGAAGATTGCGATGGCGACATCCAACCTACCGCCTTACATCAAGGCGTTGGTGGGGGAAACGATTCTCTCAAAGAAGAGTGGAATGAAGAGATGCCTCGACCGAGCGGTACTAGAGAACATCGTGAGGACGGAAATGAAGCGGACGAAACTGACCCTAGAGGAAAAAAATACGTCAAGAACGCGGTCAAGTACGCCAACCAAGCTCCATATGCGGGAAGAAGAAGATTCGAACAGTCTGTCGTACCCAACCTCACCGTACACGTCCAAGTCAAATCCATCACTTGCAATAACAACCTCTACCCAATCTTGGCCAACGGGGAGCTCTAGTAACAACACCATACGCCAACTATTCGCGAGAGATACAGATGCCGACCACTCGTCCGGCAGTGGTAAAACTCTGAGATTGAACCTGAATCCTAATGCCGAACGAGATCTGCAACGAACATTATCCAGTAAAGCGAACATGTGTACAGAAGTACGATCCGCTGGATGGTCAATGGAGAGATGACTGTTTCATGACATTTTCTACAGTAGCCAAGCACTTTAGCTCCAAGTTGGGGGTCTATGAATTTACAGTCTCTCTCCAGCAAGTGGTAGACTTCCTGGGCTCGGGTGTAACCCCATCTAAACTGAAACCCACAGACTTTATCAACTACCTTTTGGCGAATAATATTATAAAGGTGTGGGATGGTGCGTGCCCAGCTCCGGCGTCATCTTCGGCGACCTATGTTAGTAGTAGCAATAGCAATGGTAACGTTAGAAATTGAAATAGAGGTTGAAAATTCAATAAAATACAGAGATGCTTTTGGCCATTTTTATTCCACCACATTTACCAACGAGAGTCTAGATTTTCATATTTTGTACACTGGGTTTTAGGTGAATATCACACCAGTGTAAGGTAGCCATGCATGTTATGGATATGGTATGGTTGTAGTAGTCCACATGTTCTCAACTCGAGGATGCTAAAAATCTAACCTCGGACTGACCAAGTTTTGTAACATGTCCAATAGAGAATCGAGAAACTGAAAGTTGACAAAACGTACCCCCTTTATTTTTTTATACCAACACTACTACCTAGGTGTAGAGCTCAGAAATTTTTTGGCAGTTCAATTTGTGACTACCTCGAGTGATCGGAGAGACTCTTTAGAAATTAGAGACAACTAGAGAAATTATAGAATAGAGAAACTGAAATTTGATAAAACACACTCCCTCCATTTTTCGTACCAATGCTATTTGGTCGAGCGACCAGAATAATTTTTGGTAGTTCAATTTCTAGTACACACCACTCGACTTGACTACCTCGAGGGATCGGGGGAGATGCTTTAGAAATTTGGTCAATCTGAGGCTAGATTTCCACAGTCAGTACACTAGTTTTAAGGGAATATCACACCCGTTAACTGTAGGAAGGATATGGATGATATGGCTGGAGAAGTCCAATTTTTCAACACTGAGATGTTAAAATCTACCCTCGGACTGACCAAGTGTTGTAGCAACCCCAAACTGACTACCTAGAGAATAGAGAAACTGAAAGTTGACAAAACATACTCCCTCCATTTTTCGTACCAACACTACTACCTAGGTCGAGCGACCAGAATAATTTTTGGTAGTTCAATTTTTAGTACACACCACTCGACTTGACTACCTCGAGGGATCGGGGGAGATGCTTTAGAAATTTGGTCAATCTGAGGCTAGATTTCCACAGTCAGTACACTAGTTTTAAGGGAATATCACACCCGTTAGCTGTAGGAAGGATATGGATGATATGGCTGGAGAAGTCCAATTTTTCAACACTGAAATGTTAAAATCTACCCTCGGACTGACCAAGTGTTGTAGCAACCCCAAACTGACTACCTAGAGAATCGAGAAACTGAAAGTTGACTCCCTCCATTTTTCGTACCAACACTACTACCTAGGTCGAGCGACCAGAATAATTTTTGGTAGTTCAATTTTTAGTACACACTACTCGCTACCAGCTCTCGATTTATCGGAGAGCTGTGTTTGAAATTTGGTCAGTCTGAGGCTAGATTTCAACACCCAGTACACTAGTTTTAGGTGAATATCACACCAGTTAACTGTAGGAAGGATATGGATGGTATGGCTGTAGAAGTCCATATTTTTCAACTCTTGAGATGCTAAAATCTAACCTCGGACTGACCAAGTATTGTAGCAACCCCAAACTGACTACCTAGAGAATCGAGAAACTGAAAGTTGACAAAAACATACTCCCTCCATATTTCGTACCAACACTACTACCTAGGTCGAGCGACCAGAATAATTTTTTGGTAGTTCAATTATTGCACTTGACTGATTTGGGTGATCGGATAGCTGCAGATGCTTTAGAAATTTGGTCAGTCTGAGGAGGCTAGATTTTTACATTCTGAACTCTGGTTTTAGGTGAATGTAACACCCGTTGAAGGTAGTAAGGAGACCAAGAAGGGTTCGTCCAACACATCATCGTATCATACTTTCCCCCGTTAGGTGGGTTACCAACTTGGTCATGTTGTTGCTGGTGTTAGCTAAAGCCTTCCTGATGGATGATATGGCTGTACAATCCAGGATGCTAAAAATCTAGCTTCAAACTTACCAGTGCCAAGTATTGTAGCATATCCAAACTGACTACCTCGGACAAAACACACAACCTTGATTTTTCACCAATACTACCTATTACACGATTTGATGATACCACCAAAGATATGGAGAGTGGGGCGCCAGGAAACGAACTCACTATGGGACCCAGGTGCGTGTCTGACTAAGTGGTCGAACTAAAAACACTGGAGCTAACATGGATAACCTCGCAGTATAAGGTGTAGGGCTAGAGTTTCACATTCAGTGGACTGGTTTTTAGGTGAATCTCACACCCATTAACTGTAGGAAGGATATGGATGATATGGCTACACAAGCCCATATTTTTCAACTCTTGAGATGCTAAAATCTAACCTCGCCCTAACTGAATATCGAGAGTGATCGGAGAGACGCTTTAGAAATTAGAGACAACTAGAGAAATTATAGAATAGAGAAACTGAAATTTGATAAAACACACTCCTTTCATTTTTCGTACCAACGCTATTTGGTCGGGTGACCAGAATAATTTTTGGTAGTTCAAATTTTAGTACACACCACTCGACTTGACTACCTCGATTTATCGGAGAGCTGTGTTTGAAATTTGGTCAGTCTGAGGCTAGATTTCCACACTCAGTACACTAGTTTTAGGTGAATATCACACCCGTTAACTGTAGGAAGGATATGGATGGTATGGTTGTAGAAGTCCAATTTTTCAACTATGAGATGCTAAAATATACCCTCGGACTGATGCTAACCAGATCTTGAGTGATCGCACCATCATCGGAGACTCTTTATAAATTAGAGACAACTAGAGAAAGTTTAGAAAGTGAACAGATCTTGAGTGATCGGAGACTCTATATAAATTAGAGACAACTAGAGAAAGTTTAGAAAGTGAACAGATCTTGAGTGATCGGAGACTATTTATAAATTAGAGACAACTAGAGAAAGTTTAGAAAGTGAATTTTACCAACGCTATTTGGTCGGGTGACCAGATTAATTTTTGGTAGTTAAATTTTTAGTACACACCACTCGACTTGACTACCTCGAGTGATCGGGGGAGATGCTTTAGAAATTTGGTCAGTCTGAGGCTAGATTTTCACATTCTGAACTCTGGTTTTAGGTGAATATCACACCCCATTGACTTTAGTCATGCTATGGATGATGTGTCTGTATTAGGCCACATTTTTCAACTCTGAGATGTTAAAATCTACCCTCGGACTTACCAAGTTTTTGTAGCGTCCCCAAACTGACTACCCAGAGAATCGAGAAACTAAAGTTGACAAAAACATACTCCATCCATTTTTCGTACCAACACTACTACCTAGGTCGAGCGACCAGTAAAATTCTGGTAGTTCAATTTTTGCACTTGACTCCTTTGAGTTATCGGAGAGATGCTTTAGAAATTTGAGAGGCTAATTTTTCACATCAGTATACAAGAATCTAGATCCTTCAAACCACTATTAAAGGTCAGTAAAAACACAAGCTTCATCTCCTAATATTTTACTGACATGCCAAAGATGTATTATATGGTGACAGAGGTGGAGTCTAGGGTGCTCTTGGGACCACTACTTTCGCCAACAACACCAACCATACTCTTCGTGAAGTTGAATTTTGGTGACGATGATGATTCTTCGACTGGGTTCAATTCATGGTAGTGTCTGAGATTTAGTCCCTCTTCAGACTTTGGGACATATCCCAGAGTGACGTGTGGGTTGAATCTGTCGTCGAATGTTACATCCTCCAGCGTGTCGTCGATGATACACATGGCTAGATTTTGTAATTCTTGTGACACCTCAATGTCCAGCCACACTCGAACTCTATCACGCCTAACTTGATGGGCAGTGAAATCCCTGTCGTGGTCCACGGATGCGGACAACTTGTCGCTGTATTTGTTCAATGTCTCGCTGTACCGTCGGTTGATCTCACATAGAGTGTCGCTATCAATAGTAGTTCCAGTTTTGAATACCAGCGCAGTGATGTGTGGGCAAGGTATAGTTGAGGGCGAAACGGAAAACTCGCTTCCGTATACGTGTTTCAATATCGATATAGCCTTGCCGTGGAGGATTGTCAGTTCATCACAAGACACTGCCAAATAGTATTTCTTGATAGTTGCCATTGGGAATATGAACTTGCTGTCTCCACTTACGGGAGTGAGAGTGATGGTATCGAAGTAAATTGCGGATGGTGGCCAGTTCCTAGCTTGATCGTTCAGATACGTGTTGTGAGTCTTCATCACTTGCTTAACCGTCACTGTGGTTTCGTCGTCGGTCTTCAACACTCCCAAACAAATTCGGAAGGATCCCAGGTCATTCGTGTTAGGGAAGCATGATGATCTCTTCAGACTGTCAAAATTAGGCAACTCGGGAATCAAGTTGAATTCTCCATTAAGATTGACGTATCTGAACAAAGCCGCTCTGTTCATCCTAACAGTGTCAGTCAGCTTGTTTGCATTATGCTCCACGGTAGATGGATCCAACACTAGAGGATTCGACATCACCATCGGGTGACTTGACTGTACTTTGGCGAACAGTTCATGGTGGTTTTCTAAAAACTCTGATATCGTTTCGCTTATGGTCTCATCGCAGCTACTGGAGATCTGGACGGTGTAGTTTTGAGCCATCTTGGAGAGAAGTGGAGCGAAGTAGAGTTGGGGTTAGTTGCGAAGCTTGGTTGTTACTACTCTTAGCTGTTGGGCTCAACTGTGAAATGAGTGTGTCTGGCAGGTCCGTATATACCAAAAAAGTAATCCCTAGAGCTTGAGTCACCAACTCGTATATACTTCTTTGAATTATTGACTGACCGACAGAGGTTTAGCGCTAAATGTTTCGCCCCTCGCCCTAATGGTGTGGATGTTGTCAAATTCATACCTGGGGGCGTCCTTACTCTCCTCTAAGAGAATAGTCTCGCAGGGATCCGTAACGTCCAAAAATACATCCTCCTCTTCCTCTACCAACGATTTCATGGTCCACAACCTGGACTTTCATAGCACCGCCACAGTCCATAGAGAGTGTACGCCCATGTACTTGGTGTTCGGCTGCGGAGGTTCTACGGCTAGAGAGAGGTTGCTGTCGGCATCCAATCTTTTGGGATGTGTGGCCGAGTTACAAGACAAGACACCGCTGAGATTTCCCGTGCCGTGGCATATATCCAACGACACGACTAGCTACAGATACTACCTGAAACGACTGAAGGCACTCAACTGTTTTCGGGACACCAACTTTATCATCACACCCAAACCCGGTATGGGAGAGCAGGTTGCGGCCAAGTGGGCAGGGACGAGCAACTCGACTCTAATCTACCCGATAGGTTCCGAAAATGCCAATAGCCTATGTCTGATGCAAAGCTACTTGCAGCTACAGATTGTCTTTTCGGACAACCACCTAGACGATGTTACGTCCTGGGATATATAAACACTGGGTTCTTTCTATTGGACTAGGTATACGGCAACAAGCAACAACGGAAAACGCTAGATCCAACCCTTATCTATAAACCCAGGCAACAAACCACCCTAAACCGTCAAGAGTCCTGCCTGGACAACAAGGTATCCTATGACTCGGTTACAGGGTGCACGCACTATAGACTGCTGATAGTCAAGCAGGCTATATAAAAGATCACACAATTAAGTTGACTTAAAGCTTCAAGGAAAAGATAGATAACGGAATTAAATTGCAGAAACAATTTAATAACAAACTAGAAGAAAGTACATTTAACGTTACGTTAATTAATACAACTAATCACCCCTGTGTGAAAGAAGGTGAAAGCAAACAGTCCTCAAAACATCGTACAGGTAGACAAGATGCAGGTTTCTAAACTGCATGAGGCTACTGTAGGATCTGATGCTTAGCAAAGAAAGTACGTTACGGATTTAGAGAACTCTTAACTCATAAGCAGGAATAAATACTAGTGATAGGCCATACAGTGTATCATGGCATAGGTATAATTAAATAAAGGCAGCAACTCGCAACATAAACACATACAGGTGTGCTTCTCACTCTTAGTCAGGCAAGCCCGCTCGGACAGAGTCTCTAAGCCACACCCTGACTCACAATGCTCACAACAACGGTAAACTGTGGCACAATAACAAGCATGCAGAAATAATAAACCCCTAGCTGTTAATCTGTTAGGTGGCAGAGGTCTAGCCGGAAGGATATAGGCTTCGGATACCCGGGCTGAGCCACCTGCTCTAGCCTAGGGACGTTCCCAAGTCTGTGCGCCAAATTACTCTAATTGAAAGGGTGCTCTCTTGAGAGACTCAGATCCCAAGTATCTGGCGACCCTAAAACAAAAGCAAGACGTGCTAGCGCAGTGCTGAGTGGACTAGGCAAGGGCCCTCACACAACACAACACTAGACACACAGGGACACAGACAAGAAAATGCCCCCAGACTCCCACGGGTATCCTAGTAAAGTCGTGCGGGTCCACAGGACTCGCACCAGCAGACTTTACTTAAAGGATCACAAAAAGCCTCCCCTCCGGTCTAGCCCCTGCTCACCTGCCACAAGAACACACTAGCAAGCATGAAACCACGAAATATGAGACAACAAAAAAGCTTCCTAGGTCTCATTAACAATTACATCTCTGCATAAGGCCCAAAATCCTATCTAATTATCTGAGAGCTCGTCGTTAATACAATAATAGATATAAGGTCTATCAAGGGGATGGGATAATTAAATAGATTGGTGAAGTAGTGGAAGGAAGGTATACAAAGTAAGAGAGAAAGTTTCTAAGTGGGGTTGAGAGGGATAGATATCAAAGGGGGTCCGAAGGGTACGACAGTGAGGTGAGCTCTGAGTCTTGAATCTGTCTGGACCCCACCCTAGGCATGCGAAATACATCCCATGCTTGGCAACACTCAACACAGTTGCCGGGTCAAAATCCTCTACCCCTTGCGTGAGTCGAAACTAAGCCTAACGTTGCGATCAAATTGGCAACATCAGGCTCGTCCCAAGCTAGACTCTCCGCGCGAAGCAACGTCCCCCAGCCGGTCTCTCTCTCCCGCTCGTCTCCTCCCACTCTCACTAGACTTACATCTTATATATTATAATGAAACAATCAACTATCGAGAATAAAATATGCTAAGATGCGTTGGTTAAGAATAAGGGCAGCTTCAAGCTGTGAAACAATATAAGAATATCCCAGACATTAGTTACATTGTCATAGGATATATACTAAGGAAAAGCTGGCCGGCCGGCTGCCGCCAGCCGGTTTCTAAACGGCTGGGCAGCCGACGCGCGCGCGCACGTGGCTACTATGCAGGAGCGTCACACCTCCCCCAAGATATAAGACACTTGACTAAGTTCTTCATATCTAACAGAAAGCTTCTCATAGTACCACACACTGTTGCGACACAAGGCACTATATATAAAAAAAATAAAGACTGTTGCACTCCACCGAGCAAATTCAACTAACTTAGCGACAATAAGCGAAAACATTCAACTTAGATACTGCTATAACATCTTATACAAAATTCTATACGTTATAAAAATAAAGAGTTTTTTTTATAAGGTTTTTGCCGTTTTTTAATTTTGTTTTTTTTCGGCTGATCTACAGTGACAGCCTATTTTCCTCCACACTCAACCCTCAATCCTGTGGCAGTCTAACCAACATCATCCACCCTTGATAGACAATCCGCTATCACGTTATCAGAACCGGCAATATGGCGTATGTCCAGATTATACTCCTGAAGCATGAGTGACCACCTGGTCAGCCTCATATTCCGGTTATGAAACTGATTCAAGAATTTCAGAGGGTGATGATCGGTATAAACCACTACGACTGGTCCGAAAGCAGGAACATATACATCGAAGTGCCTGAGCGCCAGCACTATCGCCAGGAGTTCTTTTTCAATTACAGAGTAATTCCTTTGTGCACTATTGAATTTTTTACTGTAAAAACTCACTGGATGTTCGATACCTTCATCATCTGTCTGTAACAAGACAGCCCCAGCCCCTACGCCACTGGCATCAGTCGCCAGCTGAAAAGGTCTGCTGAAGTCCGGGGCCCTGAGTATGGGGTGGGTACATAACAGGTGTTTCACCAAGGAAAACGCCTCTGCACACTCAGGAGACCACCGGAACTTCTTGTCCTTAGATAACAAGTCAGTTAAAGGTGCAAGTACAGTCGAATAGCCTTTGATGAAGCGACGATAATAGCCTATCATACCTAGAAACCGCATGATTTGTTTCTTAGTCGTAGGCTGGGGAAACTGATCGATGGCTTTGATCTTTGTCTGTGGAGGGCACACCTGACCCATCCCCACCTCGAACCCCAGGTACAAAACTGTGGCTTTGACAAAATCGCACTTACCCAGGTTTACCACCAAACCTGCTTCATTCAGTTTATTAAAAAGCTGTCCGATGTGAGCGCAGTGACTGTTAAAATCATCGTCGTATATTATGACATCATCAAGGTACACCGTACAGTTGGGAATGTCGGCTACAATGTCGTTCATTAATTTCTGAAACGTTGCAGGGGCATTTTTCAGCCCGTATGGCATAACATGGCAACGATATGTGGCACCGTCCACCACAAACCCACACACCTCTCGCGCTCGCTCAGACAAGGGCACTTGCCAATAACCCTTAACAAGGTCTATCTTAGTGAGGAACTTGGCTTTTCCTATCTTATCCACACTGTCGTCCACGCGAGGGAGAGGGTAGGCATTTGTGGGGGTTAAACCATTCAACCTGCGGAAATCTATACAAAACCGCACCTTGCCATCTGGTTTGGGCTGCAGTGTGACGGGGGAAGTCCACCTTACTGCACCCTCAGAAATCAGCCCACGTTTCAGCATATAATCCAGCTCTTCCCTAAGTGCTGGTAATTTAATAGGGGGAACACGGTATGGCACTGATTTAAAGGGCGGGTGGTCCCCAACATCGACATCATGCACCGCTTGAGTAGTGAGGCCAGGATGCTCCGCGAAAACAGCTGGGTTTGAATCAAACAAGTGCTGCACAGCTACACGCTGTTGCTCAGGCAGGTGCAATATCAACTCGTGAGCCACTTGTCTAGAATTCCCCGCCCACTGATCCGCGGAAACATGACAATCCCAATTATCCTCCCCAAACAGCTTGACTGTCCCTTCCTCCTTCTCCACCACGATCGCTGCAGATCAACACCGGGACAGTGAGAGGCTCGGAGGGGCGCCTCACATACTCTTTCATCAGATTTACATGGCAAAGTTGGTTCTTTTTCTTACGATCAGGAGTAGCTACTAAATAGTCGAGATCAGAAACCTTCCTTACAACCCGATACGGACCAGAATACTTGGCAGACAAGGTGTGTCCCACCAGAGGCAGTAGTATCAGTACCTCCTGATCTACTTCAAACTCCCTCAGCTTCACCTTCTGGTCGTATCTGTCCTTCATCTGAGCTTGTGAACTCTTAAGGTTCCGACCTGCTACCTCCAAGCTCTTTAGCATTCTCTCACGGCTTTCAACTACATACTTTAGAAGCGAGCATGGCTTTGTGACTCCCTCCCAGATCTCCTTGACTATGTGGAGGGGCCCCCTAACCCTGTGTCCAAAAACCAACTCGTTCGGGCTAAATCCCAAGCTCTCCCCAGGTACTTCTCTCGCAGCAAATAAAACGTATGGGAGACCTAGATCCCAGTCCTTCCCATTCTCCATGCAATAACACCGCAACATACTCTTGAGAGTCGAGTGCCACCTTTCCAAAACTCCCTGACTCTCGGGATGGTAGGCAGATGACACCACAGACACTATCCCATGTTGCTGCATGGTCTGCTTAAACAGAGCAGAAGTAAAATTGGATCCCTGATCAGACTGGATCTCCTGAGGGTAGCCATAACGAGAGAAATAGACAAGTAGGTTTTTGACAACAGTCTTAGCCATCCCGTTGCGCATGGGGTAAGCATCTGGATACTGTGTTGCTACATCCATTACAGTTAGTAAAAATTTATTGCCGGCACTAGTGGGGGGCAATGGGCCAACCATATCGATAACTACCTTGCTGAAGGGCGGCCCAATGACAGGGATGGGTTTTAACGGGGCTCTCGGGATGACCTGATTGGGTTTCCCAACAACTTGACAAGTGTGACACTGTGACACCCATGACACGACACTCGCCTTTAACCCAGGCCACCAGAAAAGCTTGCCCAGAGCTGCCTCCATCCTACGTGCCCCCAGGTGCCCAGCCAAAGGCACATCATGAGCTAATCTCAATAAGCTCTCACGGCACACCCTCGGTACTACTAACTGGTCCACTAATCCTGACCCGCCATCCCACTTTTTCTTGGGATCCTGATGTCTCCGATACAAGATACCCTCGGACAAGAAAAAATCACCAGGCTGCGCATCCCCATCGCTCTCCAGTTCGATAGCACCATTACCACACGCCCTGACTTCAGGATCTTCCAGCTGCAAGGAACATATATCAGCAGGTGCGAGATTATCCAAGTTCATCTTAAATAATTTATTTCCACCTCCAATGTCCCGCTGAGCCATCCTTTCCTCACGCTGCGCATAACGATGCTGTCGCAGAGTCTCTTCCTGCCCTGCACCGCACTAGCGGTGACAGGCCCCGGGGCCTCTCCAGACTCTAACATAGGTGCCAATAATGAGTCACCAAGAAACACTGCCGGCTCTAAACTCTCCAATTGACCAACACTTCCCGTTTTCTTGTGACCTTTCCTCCGCGGTTTGATAGACTGAGGTGGTGGCTGCAAGGCTCCGGATGTCTGAGAACGCGTCACAACACACGCCATGGTTTGTACGCTACACTTCTCAACCCACTCCTGTTCCTCCCTACTAACGTCGGCCGCCTTCTCGGCAACGACCAAGGGTGAAACCTTAGAAGCAGGCACCGCAAAGTCGTTGCCGAGGAGGATGTCGACGCCCCCAACAGGCAAGTTCTCTACAATTCCGACATCCAGCTCCTTCGCCACACCACCCACCTCCAGCTCCATCCGCACCAGCGGGTAGGACTTCGTAGCATTGATCCCCTGAACTACCACCACCCGAGCAGCGTTAATCGGCCTACCAGTAAAGTTCTTTAACAAGGTCTGAGAAGCCCCCGTATCACGCAATAGCTTAACTCCTCGCCTTTCGCCAGCCCACCTCACAAAACCATGCCCTCTATGACCCCCAAAGACGTCGCGGACAGGGTTCGAGCCTTCCGGACTCTTGAACACAGGCTGTGTCCCAACCTCTGACGAACTACCCTTGGCAAACTCAGAAGATATAGGCGACACCCCTATGCTGCGGACCAATGACACAACCTTGTTTGGTGGCTTGTTCGGACAAGCATTTGCAAAGTGACCCTCCTTGTGACATGCAAAGCACTCTTTACTCTTTGGTTTCCCTTGGGAGTGGGAGGTACCATTAGACTTCTTATACGGGACGGTATTTGGTTTATGTTCAGTTTTATTGTCAGTGCTACATGGTTTTGTGTATTTATGTGTATCAAAATTCTTGGGAGGGGGAGGGGTACGATCCTTTGCACCCGACTCACTCCTAGCTGCTGCTCCGCACCCTCGAATTAATAACAGTCGGAGGTCAGCCATTTCTGCTGCCTCCTGGAGAGTTCTAGGATTTGTTTCCTTTATATTTAATGTTAAGTCCCCGCCTGTGCACTTAAAGAACTGCTCCAAGAGAACCAGCTCACTCAACTCCTCAAAAGTAGCTGCCCTCTCAGAACGCAGCCAATGTCGTAGTGCATCAGACAAGTCCCGGGCGTGTTCTAGGAAGGTACTATCCTTGCCCTTAGTAACACCCCGAAACTTCAAGCGGTAAGTTTCTGGTTGTAACTCATAGGCCCGTAGCACAGCCTTCTTTAGCTCATCATAAACTACACAGGACTCTAAAGGTAGTGCATCATACGCTTTTAGCCCCTTTCCTAGGAGTCTTGATGAAACTAATGCTGCCCACTTTTCCTGAGGCCACTGGTGTTCCTGACACTTTTTCTCAAATCGCATAAAAAACTCAGTCACACATGATTCATCGAACACAGGAACTAGTTTAAGCAGGTGCGACAATGATTGGTCCCGATGTCTGTTACCTCCCCCAATATTTCGCCTTGTTACCTCCACTCGAGATCTCTCCAGCTCCCTGTCAGCCCGATACCTAGTAGACTCTGCCTGCAGTTCAGCCTCTCGTATAGCTGTTCTCTCTGCGACCTCAGCCTGAGCTCTAGCAACCTCAGCCTGCACACTAGCCTGTCTCTCGGCAGCCTCAACCTTGGCCATCTCAAGCCGAAACAACAAATCTGGAGTTAACCCTTGAGGAGGGGAAGGTGCATTTAATGGAGAGGGTCCCTGTGATTGAATTCCACGCTGCCATTGACCATCAACTTGGGGGTATGTACTAAATTCAGGCACCCTGACGTTTGATATGGGGCTAGAGTGGAGGGGGGGCTGGGGACCGGGGCCCCCAGTCGCCTCTCCACCCAGGTCTCTCCCTTCTAAACCCAATATCAAAGTCCTCAGCTGATCTTTCCTCATGCCACTTAAACCCTGGTGACCCTGAAGACCTGCCACACACTTTAAGCCATACTTATTCAGCTTCAACACCCTGGCAGCGGTAAGGGGCACCTCTAAAAATCTTCTAGCACCCTCCTCGCTATCGACTAGCCACTCCACAGGTCTTTCTCCCTCCGAGCCTGTATCGTGACCTGACCCACCACTGTGTTCTGATGTATTAGACATGTTTGTGTACTGCAGTAATTATCAAGGTTATAGAATGTGCCTTATCTCCTATGCAAGTATGTATATACTAATGTTATTTAAAGTCTTTAATGTGTTATATTGGTTGCTCCAAAAAAAAAAACTCTATGTCCACTGTATTCCTCTAATCATAAGGAATCTCAAAACAAATGACCACTATATTCCTCTGTTCAGTAAATCCTATGCAAGGTCGCCATTTGTTACGTCCTGGGATATAAACACTGGGCTCTTTCTATTGGACTAGGTATACGGCAACAAGCAACAACGGAAAACGCTAGATCCAACCCTTATCTATAAACCCAGGCAACAAACCACCCTAAACCGTCAAGAGTCCTGCCTGGACAACAAGGTATCCTATGACTTGGTTACAGGGTGCACGCACTATAGACTGCTGATAGTCAAGCAGGCTATATAAAAGATCACACAATTAAGTTGACTTAAAGCTTCAAGGAAAAGATAGATAACGGAATTAAATTGCAGAAACAATTTAATAACAAACTAGAAGAAAGTACATTTAACGTTACGTTAATTAATACAACTAATCACCCCTGCGTGAAAGAAGGTGAAAGCAAACAGTCCTCAAAACATCGTACAGGTAGACAAGATGCAGGTTTCTAAACTGCATGAGGCTACTGTAGGATCTGATGCTTAGCAAAGAAAGTACGTTACGGATTTAGAGAACTCTTAACTCATAAGCAGGAATAAATACTAGTGATAGGCCATACAGTGTATAATGGCATAGGTATAATTAAATAAAGGCAGCAACTCGCAACATAAACACATACAGGTGTGCTTCTCACTCTTAGTCAGGCAAGCCTGCTCGGACAGAGTCTCTAAGCCACACCATGACTCACAATGCTCACAACAACGGTAAACTGTGGCACAATAACAAGCATGCAGAAATAATAAACCCCTAGCTGTTAATCTGCCAGGTGGCAGAGGTCTAGCCGGAAGGATATAGGCTTCGGATACCCGGGCTGAGCCACCTGCTCTAGCCTAGGGACGTTCCCAAGTCTGTGCGCCAAATTACTCTAATTGAAAGGGTGCTCTCTTGAGAGACTCAGACCCCAAGTATCTGACTCTCTCCTGGCGACCCTAAAACAAAAGCAAGACGTGCTAGCGCAGTGCTGAGTGGACTAGGCAAGGGCTCTCACACAACACAACACTAGACACACAGGGACACAGACAAGAAAAGGCCCCCAGACTCCCACGGGTATCCTAGTAAAGTCGTGCGGGTCCACAGGACTCGCACCAGCAGACTTTACTTAAAGGATCACAAAAAGCCTCCCCTCCAGTCTAGCCCCTGCTCACCTGCCACAAGAACACACTAGCAAGCATGAAACCACCAAATATGAGACAACAAAAAAGCTTCCTAGGTCTCATTAACAATTACATCTCTGCATAAGGCCCAAAATCCTATCTAATTATCTGAGAGCTCGTCGTTAATACAATAATAGATATAAGGTCTATCAAGGGGATGGGATAATTAAATAGATTGGTGAAGTAGTGGAAGGAAGGTATACAAAGTAAGAGAGAAAGTTTCTAAGTGGGGTTGAGAGGGATAGATATCAAGGGGGTCCGAAGGGTACGACAGTGAGGTGAGCTCTGAGTCTTGAATCTGTCTGGACCCCACCCTAGGCATGCGAAATACATCCCATGCTTGGCAACACTCAACACAGTTGCCGGGTCAAAATCCTCTACCCCTTGCGGGAGTCGAAACTAAGCCTAACGTTGCGATCAAATTGGCAACATCAGGCTCGTTCCAAGCTAGACTCTCCGCGCGAAGCAACGTCCCCCAGCCGGTCTCTCTCTCCCGCTCGTCTCCTCCCACTCTCACTAAACTTACATCTTATATATTATAATGAAACAATCAACTATCGAGAATAAAATATACTAAGATGCGTTGGTTAAGAATAAGGGCAGCTTCAAGCTGTGAAACAACATAAGAATATCCCAGACATTAGTTACATTGTCGTAGGATATATACTAAGGAAAAGCCGGCCGGCCGGCTGCCGCCAGCCGGTTTCTAAACGGCTGGGCAGCCGACGCGCGCGCATGCCCGCACGTGGCTACTATGCAGGAGCGTCACAACGAACAACCCAAACGCTCCGTGAGTGTAACCAACGCGAAATTTAGACAGCAACTCACCATCCGCAAACGGCATTTCCTATACCTGTTGTTGGACTACATCAGGAAGATGGAGCTCGATCTGGGATATACCTTCTTCAATCCGTACTCCGTGGGTCACCTATCTTCCAAGTCTACCTCTCCCGACGACATCAGGAGAGACCTGTTCACCACCACATTTCTGGGCGACTCCTTCGCCAAAGACACCACCGTACTGGCCGATCTATTGAAGGGTCCCGGAGTAAGTTTGGTCTACCGAATGTTCGCCTTACACCTCAAAGTGAAGGGGGCTCAGATCTGGGAAGACCATTTCATCGACAATCAAATTTTAGAGTACGCCAACGTGGACGATCTCGACGAAATGAAAGCCTTCTACGACAATTTCCTATATCCCAACTACAGCGAAACTCTGAAGTACTTGGCCAACTCGCCCACCCCCGAGAACTTGATATGCGATTTCATTAACCGGGTGGTGGTCAGATGTCAATTCATACTGCTACACTCTATTCTCCAACACGTACAGTTTAACGCCAGATTGCTGGTGAACTACGAGGCTTTTCGTACGCTAGCTTACAAGATCTTCTACCCGGTCTACTCGGCGTTCATGACCCAAAACTCGATGGTGACCGAGTCGGTATACTACATGCAGTTAGTCAACGACACCCTGGACCAAATGTTCGGAGCGGAATCCATAGGTCGGAGTCTGACCAAGATTTTGAATGGTACCACCTCCTACACCGACTTGGGAGAAGAACGTTTGAGGTCCAACGATGGCAGAGCGGGTAGAGGTATGACCAACACCCAAACGCCCATCGACTGTAAGATTTCCGCCAACATGGACAAGGCTCACGCCTGCACTGTGAATCGAAAAGAGTTGATGAAAGCCGTCGAGATATCCCTTAAGGCCAACAAGCGAGCCAATCTAGCCAAAGTCAGGAAGGAGGCGAGGCGGAAGATTGCGGTCAAGAGAAACGACACCAAACGCGTCAAAAGATTACTCGATGCGGCTAGAGCTCGAGTGGCAGCGAGAAAACGCTGGGGTGGTGGTGAGTATGACAATGATGAAGAGGACGAAGACGAAGGAGAAGAAGGGGGAGAAGTCGAGATTGTGGCTGATGAGGAGGACGAAGACGATAGCGATGATGTTACATTCGACCCGTTCTCCAAAGACCCTGATAGTTGCTATACCAGCGAGAGTCGCAAACAGATGGTGAAGGTGGTAAATGACTTCGTGACGACCGCCAACGAAGACAGTCTCTTGTTTGAACAGGCCATAGTGAATCTGAGCGAAGGGAACCTGGAAGAAGCGTACCAAGTTGTAACCTCTGGGGAAGATGGAGAAAACCAAGCCAACGATGAGTTTAGAGAGAATGTGTTCGGCGTAGTTCACAGAAGAGACCTCAACTACTTCAACATGATTGAGAAGAACTGCCTTGGTGAATACAACAAAGTGAGAACCATCCTCAACAAGGTACTTTCGGGTACAGACAATGGATTCGAGGAACACCAGGGACTCTTGATACTGAACGGAATCTTGGAAGAGGCTTTCAGTCTCAACTCGGGAACCGTGTTCAATTCTGTCAACGTAACAAATCCCAGCACTCCGTTAGCCCAACCGAATATCCCACCCAGCGTAGTGGCGGACGCGGGTCGAGCCAAAGAACCCATAGTGTCATCCAATGTCCTCCAGGAGGCCGTTGTGGCTGCCGCCAACAACTTATGCGGCACACCATCGTACGAGAAGAATCGGGAAGAGCGGTTGAGTTCGGCTTTCAGGGAGTTTATCAGAGATCGTCCGTCATATTACGAATATACCGACCAATCCATCCTGGTCGAAAGACAACTCAACAACCACATCTTTTCAGCTATAGTAGCGAGGAACCCCCTTCACATAGCCATGATTACCACAGAGAATAATGTCGAACGTCTGCTGGTGATGCGCAACCTTCTCACATATCTGAACATAACCATGGCCGGGCTCATAGGCATAGATCTCCCGTCGGAGTTGGCTAAAGCGTCAGCGAACAATTCTAACGTGAAGAAGCTATTCAGAACCAAATACGACTACCAATCATGCAGGGTATATTCCGAGAGTATCGGCGAGGCGGTGTATCCCAAGTGTATCAAAGATTTGTTGAGTATAACGGGTAAGAATGCACCCACTCAAGTGTGTGGGCACGTATTCTGCAAGATGCTCAAACAGATTCTGGTCAGCATCGACAAAACCAAAGCCAGAGAGTTCTTGACTGACCCTGCATCAGAAAGAAATCTGAATGCCATCTACAAGGCGGTCTGTAAGCCAGATGAGACCGCCAACATAGATCAAAGGAGAGACAAATTGTTCGATATGCTGTATCACAAACCTAAAGGCGACGGTGTCGAAAACTACTTCGATCAGACGCTCCGACTGATGCAGTTGGACGAGGAGCTTTTCCTAGACCAACACGAAGGGGTGTCCGGAGAGCCTGTACAGATGACACCGAGCGAGTTGGTTGGTAGCGACCGAACCGAAATTGATAGAGAGGGTGATATCGCTTTAACAACAACACCACCACCACCACCACCACCATCATCACCAAATAACTTTTCGACTATGGTAGTTCAAGCTGAAGTGCGTCCAGAACCCAACAACAAAAAGAGATTAATCGGTAGTAGTGCCGCTAAGCGTAGCAAGACGACGGACATTCTACAACAAGCCATGGAAGTGGGGGATATTAAATCAGACGACGGAAAAGAAGACCATAGTATAATGGAAAGGTTCCTAGAGGATACCGTCGCTCGTCGAGAAGAAGAAGAAGAACCCTCACTTGCCATGTTGGACGAAGACTACGAACATGAGTTTAGAGCTATACTGGAGGACAACCAGACACCTATATCCGACAGCGACATATTCGATATGCAGTCGGTAGTGGAAGAACTATTCAAAAGTATGGAACCTACCGAGAATGCACCGTTCACCGAGAAGTCACCCAATAGTAGTAGTAGCTTGGGTGGTTCGGTCCTATATTTCCAGTCCGATCTTTTTAACGATGTTGGTGATACTCCTCCGAAAGCTGAAAGCATATCTAATGCTAGCCTCAACATACCGACTATATAGTATGGTGGTGGGGTATCTCGTGTTATAGTATCATTCTAAACTTTGGTAGAGATGGAGTGGGAAGACAGCTCCTCCTCTACCTCTTGTTGTTATTCGACCTCCTCGGAAGAAGATGATGAGGAGGTCGCACCCGAGAAGGCTACTACTAGCTCTTCCGACATATCCGACTTTGACGACGATGAAGATTTCGACGAGAAGACCAGTCTACTACTACCCAAGATGACAAAGTCACCCAAAGCGATAAAGAGGCTAGCTCGCAAACACAAGCGAGAACTGAAAGTGGGTTGCGGCATCTTCTCCGAGAGTAAATCTGGGGACATTCTGAGCGCCTCCAACACCAAAGTCGACATGAACATCCACGCCCCTTACATCTCTGATATGAGAGAGATCAAAGAGAATATAGAGCATGAGGTTAAGAAGATGGCCCCCAAAACGGCAGAGACTTTCCGAAATTACGAATTCCAAATAGGGGCCATCATAGCCCAACACGAGCAGCTCAAACTCACTCAATTCTCGCTGATGGTCGACCATAACTTGAACAGTAAGCAGTACTTCTACAACATTCTCAAGAAGTGTCTCACCATTATAATGACCATCGAGAGAGTCTTGGTCAACCAACCGAAAGACTTGGTGATGAAGGTCGTAATCGACGGACTCAACATCTACAGACTGACCATATCCCCGCTGGGTCGAGTGCGGACACCCATGACTCAACTCAACTACTGCTGGATAGTGGCTCTATTGGCGCACAAACTGAACCTCCCCGCAGAGTATTCCGTCAACGTCCACAAGACCTCCATTATACAATTCGTTTCTCGCCTGAGGAACAGATGGTACGCGAGAATAGTTCCCAAAATGAACGACCTCTCCCTGTACACCTATACCGCCGCCACGGTAAATCACCTAAGAGGTAACGACAAGGCCATGTTGGATCTAATAGTCGATCTCTTCTTTCTAGACTCTAGGGGTTTGGAGAAAAAGACCAGTACCTTCGTCAACGGGATCGTGGAGTTCATCTTAAACTCCCACCAACGCCACGACAGGAGGGTCGCTACGGTAACAGCTACCAACAATTCCAAGAACGTGATTCACATTTCAAAGAGTATAGAGGACTACCTTATGTCCAAAAATATTGGACGCCACTTACTCAATTTAACGACCAGACTTGTAATGAACTACCCCACCTACAAGGCCAAGAGGGATCCCAAAATATGCGCGTTGGCTCTGATGTCCCACCAGCAAACTGAAAGAGATTTTGTAGAGTTTGGGTGCCAATAAAAAACTGACTAACTTTCTTCTACCTTTATTTTCAACCTTGCTATCATTTCAGAGACAGATTCTGTAACGAATGTAACAGTGTGTATCATGCCATTTTTAGGGTCGATGGTCGTGATGATTGTGGTAACCACTCGCACATTTTTAGGAGTGGTAGTGGTAGTAGTATCACCATCTTCTCCCCCCTCGATGTACTTGATGATTTCATCTACGTCTGCCTTGATACTTTTTCTGGTTTTTCGGATGGGCCTGACGGGAGGTGGAGGAAGTATCTCGTCGAGAGCGTCGAGATTCTGGCTCCCAACTTGTACTTTTCCTTCCATTGTCAGAAGAAATGTCTTTTCTGAGAAACTTACTCCCCTAAACGAATCTGAATATTTCGAATTATATACTTTTCTATGTGCCTCGAAAGTTCACAATGTTGAGCATAGCTTCTACTGTTCATAAAATCAGTGGAGATGTCCCCAACACTTAAACCAATTACTAAGGCAAAGAGTGGGGCTGCTGGACGTAAAAAGTCCAGTCAAGCTTACGAAAGTGTTAGAGTTAAAAGACAGCAGCAGCAGCAGCAGCAGCAGCATCCCATACCTAGTGTCCAAACCCCAACTCCTTCCATGATGGCGGACTATGCGACTAACGAGATTGCGGCCCCTAAACCCAATAGTGGTGTCGATGATAGCACTGATAACTCGATGGAAGTTGATGATTTTACTAGTGGTGGTAGCGGTTCAGGTTCAGGTCCTACTTCTACTTCTAACACTGTAGGAGTCTATCAGTCTACCAGTGGTACATCATCCGTAGTGAGTGATGAGTGATGGCTTGGAAGATTCGATCGCCAACGCGAGTGTTGGTGGTGTCACCATCATCTCCTCCAACCAACAGCCACTGACGACGACGCCGCCAAC